>JARUPZ010000012.1:5156948-5214171 GCA_031213475.1 Nereocystis luetkeana | reverse complement strand
TCCAGTAGCGTCGACAGCTCCTACAGTGCATAGCCCCTCGTGACGGCATCGACTAGGCTGGGACTACTGCTGTGCCATCAATAGCTCCTGCTATTAATAGTACAAAACGACGTCATCTCCGGGCGATGGTGTGATATGATACACAGCTTGCACAGATGAGTTTTCTAATAGCATGGCGAAAAAAACAACAACAATTCACAGGTGTACCAGGTATGTTTTTTTTTTACTTCTTTTTCATTTATTTCAGACATGAAAAGACTACTGCAGGACTAGTAGCTCCTACTGTTGTATATGGTGTACAGCAGTAGTACAAATGTCCTTCCCGATGTTGTTGTCGATGTCGGACACAACCATCTTACAGCCTCGCCTGCCCCCTCCAGAGGAACGCGGGGCTACTACTGTAGCACCAATAGCTACTGCTGTTACGGCATTGCCCCCTCGCGATGGTGTGCAATTGCGAGGGCCATAGTCAATAGGACCAAATATTGTTAGTAAAAAATGGTTAAATAGATAGGTTTTTATGTATACCATAGGTCCCTGTTAACTATGGCCCCCCGTAATATTGATAGACTACTGCCGTATTAACAGCACCTACTGCGCGTACCTCCTCGCGATGTGTTGCCATAGTCAATAGGACCAAATATTGTTAGTAAAAAATGGTTAAATAGATAGGTCTTTATGTATACCATAGGTCCTGTTAACTATGGCCCCCCGTAATATTAATAGACTACTGCCGTATTAACAGCACCTACTGCGCGTACCTCCTCGCGATGGTGTTGCCATAGTTCAATAGGACCAAATATTGTTAGTAAAAATGGTTAATAGATAGGTTTTTACGTATACCATAGGTCCTGTTAACTATGGCCCCCCGTAATATTAATAGACTACTGCCGTATTAACAGCACCTACTGCGCGTACCTCTCGCGATGGTGTTCTCTATGTCAGACCACCCCACCTTAGCCTCGCTCCCCCAGAGGAACGCTCGAGCCGAGACAACGCGCTCGGCCTGCCCCGCCACGTTCACTACGAACTCCACCGTGTTGCACCCGGCCCGAAGCCGTAGGGCCGACTTGATGGAGGGGGGTAGGGGGGGGGGATGGGGTGGGAGTGGAAGTGGGGGGTAGGGCGGAGGTAAGGCGAGGGGCGTGCGTCAGAAGGGGGAGGGGGGGAATGGGGGAGGGGACGGGGGAGGGGGTGGACGAGAGAGGGATAACCGTGATTTTGAGAAGCGAGAGAGCACGCCCGGGGAGGGGGCGGAGGGAGGGAGGGGAGGGAAAAAGAGAGATGGGAAAGTCGCGAGAGGACAGAGGGGTATACGTACATAAATGGGCAAGAGAGACGGAGAGGCAGAAAGAGACGTAGACATACTCATGCAGACATGACAGAGAGACAGGGGCACAGATCAAACAGACTGAGAGGGAAGACGAACAAATAAATATACACACTCATCTTCGAAAAAAATACACGCACAAAACAGAAAAAAATGAAAGGACTAATACAAGGCGCTCTTGTTGCAGCAAACAAGCAAGCAAACGAACGCTCCTCTCACCAGCTGCTCGGAGGTAGGTCGCAGCGTCTTCCCGAAGAGGGTCCTCATCCTCATCAGTGTCCGTAACATACCCGCCATCCTCGACCCCGCCCCCCTCCCCCGCCCCCCCCTCCCCACAACCCCCATCGACAACGGCAACGGGAGCGACACCGCGAGCACTGCCAACCCTTCCCCCCCCCCCCCCCCCTACCGCCGCCCCGCCTCTCTCTAACCCCTCCGCTGTCGCGGCGCGCCCCTCCCTCTCCCGCCCGAGACCGTAGGCCCGGCCCGCCGCCACCCCCGCGTAATCGCCGCTCCTCGCTCGCGCGTGTCGGCTGTCGATAACGCCCCCCCCTCCCTGCCTCCTGCCGCCGTCGACCCCGTCGAGGGCATCCTAACCCTGACCCAGATGAAAGGGGTAAAATTTCCCCCAGGGGCTCGGCGGGGGGGGAGGGGACATGCCCTGACCGTCGCGTGAACCATCCCGACAGCCCCCACAGCCTTCCGGCGGCTTCCGCTTCGGCGGTCCAGCGGAGGCTCATCGACGGCGGCGGCATTTTCGCCGCCACCGCCGCCGCCACCGCCGCCGCTGATATCATCGTTGAGGCTTCCATTGACTTTGGCGGTAGCGTTAGCCCTTAGCCTTAGCAATAGCCTGAGAGTCGGCGTTAGCGTCGGCGATACCGCTAACGCTATCGTTTCTGCCGCCACTGCCGCTGCCGCTGCCGCTGCCGTCACCGCTTCCACTCGATGGAACGTCAGAAGCACCCACGGAGCCACCGCCGCCACCGCCGCCGCCGCTGCCGCCGCCACCGCCGCCGCTACCTCTGCCGCCACCTCGTCCGAGAGCATAGGCATCTCCCGTCGCGCTCGCGCCAAGCTCGGGAGTTCCTCTAGGGGAACCCGGCTTGTTAACAAGGATAGCAAGGGTCGTGGGAGGAGGGGCAGGGCTGGAGCGGGGCGGGGCAGGGTGAGAGAGGGCTGGGGGAGGAGGGGGGGGGGAGGGGCGTACTCATTCCGTTATTGACTTAGTCATTTGACCGTTGAACACGCATCCCTTTCGAGACAAAGCAGAGGAGGGGGAAGGGGGGGGGGGGGGGGGGGGGGGGGGAGGGGGAAGGAGAGGGGAGGGGGGGAGGGGGGGGGCTCACGTAAGAGGGGGAGGGGGAACAGGGTTGGGAGGGGGGGCAGGGGCGACGGGTGGGTGGCCAACTTGCATGGGTTTCTTTTTACGCTGGTCGTGCGCGCCCGTTCCGTTGGGGTCTTCGTTGAAATGGTTGAACAGCGGTCAAACAGCAGTGCACGCAGTACGATGTGCCGGTATGATGCACCAGGCATTCGTATAGAGGGCAGTTGATTTCACCTTTGAGCGTGGCAGTGCGCACACGTAAACTTACGGGCTACTGGTAGGCCTGCGACCTATGTTACGCCTGTGACCTATTGGCTATGGCCTGCGACGCACTGGTAGGCCGGCGACCTACTAGTACACCAGCGACCTACTAGTAGGCCTGTATGTGGACCACTGGTAGGCCTGGAACATATTGGATGCTGACAGGCCTGCGACTCGCTGGTAGGCCTGCCGCCTACCGGTAGGCCCGGCGACCTACTCCCAGGCCTGTGAACTACTGGTAGGCCTGCAGCCTGCTGCGGTGAGTACCGGCAGACCTGCGACCTACTGGTAGGCCTGCGAGGCACTGGTAGGTCTGTGACCTTACTGGCTATTAGCAGGTCTGCGACCTCTGCGACCTACTCGTATAGTCTACGTATACGCCTGTGAACGTGCGCTCGCCGGCGAGGTACGGGAAGACGAGGAGGGGGGTGCGCATGGCGCGTGAAAGTCGACGGCGAAAAGGCGCGTCTCGGCGTGAGACCGGCATATAGTAAACTAGCGGCAGGGACCGAAGGGGGACACGGCGACAGAGTCAACGCTCATCTCTCACCACGCGCGCCTCGAGTGCAGAGAATCAGAAATCCACGATAGGACCCAAAGTAAACATGTAGCCCCCCATTTGTACTATTAATACTGCGGGGGGACCATAGTATGGGACCAAATAATGTTAGCAAAAATAGGGAAATATTTCTACACAGTTTTTTGTATGTACCGTAGGTCCTATTTACTAGGGTCCCCCGTAATCACCATTTTGGTTCTGGATCTAAGCTTCCCCGTGTAACAGTTGCATAAAAACACTGTACGTCAGCTCTGAATGAAATCGATCGAATCGGCTGCTATTTCGTAAAATAGCTTCTTTTTTTCAAGCCCGTCTCCAGGGGGGGGGGGGGGGTACGTGTTGGACGGGGCGGAGCGAGGCGGGGGAGGGAGAGGGGATCGCGCGCACCTGAGGCAAGGGTTTCCGAAAGACGGAGGCCGATATCAAGTGGGGCAACGCCTCCGAGACGGTCATGAGACGGCCCTCCATGGCCACCAGCAGCCTCGGGTCTTGGAGAATTTCTGTCGTTGTTGTTGTTACAGTCGCGGCCGGGAGGTGCCGAAATTCAAGCCATGCCATGCGGGGGGGGGGGGGGGGGGGCAGCGGGAGGGGGGCGGGGAGAGGGAGAGGGAGGGAGGGGGGAGATGGGGGGGCGGGGGGGGGGGGGTGTAGTCGTTATTATGCATGGCCGTAGTCGTATGACCATAGATGGGGGGGGGGGGGGGGGGGGGGGGGGGGAGTTGGCAAACATGAGCCACGATTGACGGGGGGGAGTTCTGGAGAAAAAAACGATGCGGTTACGTGCGGGCAGTAACGAGGGGGAAGGGGTGACGTCCTCGAAACCCTCGCCTGCGGCATCTCGGCCCCCCACCCCTGCCCCCTCCAACTCTCTTCGTAACACCTACCGGTACGTAACGCAAGCTAACAAACTTCCCGACGAGAATGGAGAACGCTCGCTCCGCCTGACTGACTGCGTCCATGCTACGCTTGCCTTAGTCGCTTACGCGTTGAGCGACCGACGCACGCGCAGACGAACAACAACAACAACAACAACAGTTGTGGTTGTTGTTGTTTGTTAATGGGCGTTCCCGTTCATGTTTGTTGCCTGGTCGTTATCACATTCACCTAGGGCAGAAAAAAATAGCCAATCGCCTCGCACCACAGGCTCAATCGATTACGCGCGCAGAAACGACGGCCGGGGGGGGGGGGTGGGGGTGTACTCGATAGGAGAGATGTACTCGATCTCATGCATGGCCGTAGTCGTATGACCATAGACCCTCGCATCCCTACAATGCCGGGACGGAGCATGTCGGGTTTTCACCGACCAGGCAGACATAGCCTTGCACCAAGCGCGAAGCGCCGTGAGGTGTCTGGCGAGTCGCATGAAGGGTGAGCTGCATCCTACTAAGAACCGCTTTTGAGGCGGACTTGCATATGGATGACAGCTTCAATGAGTTAATTTAATTTCCGGTGTTTGCACTTCCAGAGACAGCAATGGGAGTACTATGTAACTGCCTCTTGGGTGCCTTACCTTGAACACTACGTGATACGATCAATTCCCTTGTGCGGAGTAAAGGTTCTTTACCTCGCACAAATGATCTAACTCGACAACCAGCTGTGGGCGGCCGCCAAAAAAAAAACAAAAAACGATACCCTGGTTGCCTAGCTCACGTACGTAGTGAGCGGCCATGTTTTTACAGTGTCGTTGCCAACCGACGCAAACCCGACCTATAATAAAATAGGGGGAGGGCCGGCGGGGGGGGGGGAGAGAGAAATAACCAGAACTGCGGAACACCGTTCGAATGAAAGCGCACGCTAAATAGAACGCAAGTTTTTTGTTTTTGTTTTTACAAATAGCGAAACCAAGAAAAACAGTTCACGTACCAGGTACGTACTAACTCTTCTACTACTGAAAACATTATCCCAAGCTAATTGCCAAGAAATCTTTCCCCCCCTCAAAGAAATGGATGCAGGCTAAAATATTCTGAATGCGGTAAATACACGTATTTCTATTTGAAAAAAAAATACTCATACGAAGTACGAACATAATATGCGGCCAACGAAAAACGCAAAAAATAAGAGAAGCGCTCGCCTGTGGGTATCGCGAGAAGTCGTCCCAGGTCACCGCCTCCTTCATAAACGCCCTCCAGCGCCCACTTTTTCACCTCGCCCCCCCCCTCCCCCCCCGCCGAACGTCGGGGCTAATCAGGTGCCCCGAGAGTGACATCACGGGAGAGGGAGAAGACCCGCTCCTCGGCGGTAGCACCGCTGCTACCGACGCCTGTTTCCCGCCCGCCGCTTCCCCTCTTTCCCCCCCAATCGTCTCGTGGAAACCCATTCAGAGCCCTCGGTCCTGTCGTCGCCGTCGAATCCTTCCCCCGCCGCTGCCGCCCCTGCCCCTGCTGCCGCTGCCGCCGCTGTAAGGTGATTGTCATCGCCGTTACCGTCTTCCCGCCGGTCAACAAATTCGGACGCGGGCCGCTCGTGGTTTTGTCAATTCCGCCCCCACCGCACGATTGTTAGAAAGAGGGCTCAACCCTCGTGACTGTTGCTGCCGTTGCCGCTGCCGTTGCCGCTGCTGCTGCTGCCGCTGCTGCTGCTGCTGTCGCCGCCGAGTGTCAGCCTCCGGCGACTCCGTCCTCGGCTCGGCCTCCGTCGTTGCTGCCGCTGCCAGCCCTGCCGCCTCCACCGCCGCCGCCACCGCCACCGCTGTCATAGCCACCGTTAGCCTCGAGTCAGTTGCGCCTCCGGCTCGAGGCTGCTCCATGCTCCAACCACCGATCCTGCCGCTGCTGCTGCTGCTGCTGCCGCCGCCGCCACCGCCGCCGCTGTCGACGATGCCCTCTTCTCCTCCCTCTCCGAGCGTCCCACGCCCACTCCCGCCCTTCTCGTCGTGACGACCGTCCTGCCCACCTCGAGCGTGAGCGTCCACCTCCCCCCGACCCGGCGCCCGCCCCCCCCCCCCCCCACCACCACCATCACCATTACCCCAACTACCACTACCAACATCACCACCCCCAAGTACCGCTATCACCACCACCACCCCAACCACTACCATCACCATCACCACCACCACCACCACCACCACTACCACCACCACCACTACCACCACCACTATCACCATCGGTAGCGTCAGACTCGAAGTCCGGCTTGAGTGCGTCCAATAGGCGCGCGTGCTGGGTGGAAGCCCAAAACGCCCCCCGAGATCCGTTCGGCGCGGGACAGCGCCGCCAGGTCGCTGGCCGAGCCTCCGTGCGGCGTGTGGAAACCCCGCAGGTCGGTGTTCGAGCCGTTCCTCATTTCGGTTCGATATTGTTCGGTCCGGTTTTATTCGGTTCCATTGTATTCGGTTCGATATCATTCGGTTCGGTTCGGTTCGGTTCGGTCCGAATCGAAATTCGATTCGGTTACATCCGATTCCATTCGATCGGAGAGAAGCAGCAGCAATTTCGGAAAGCGCCGGGAGAGCGCAGGGAGGGGGGGGGGGGAGGGGGGGGGGGGGGGGCGGGTTCGCGGGGTAGAGGGTTGAGGAGAGCGGTCGAACGACTGAAAAAACAGAGCAATGTACCAGAGCACTCGAGTAATCCACGCCTCCTTCGTTCTCCTATATAACATAGGCGTGGGCCTTAACCTCCACCCCCCCCCCCCCCCCCCCCCCCCCCGATTCAGGACTTCCACAACAAACCAGCAAGGCGAACGAACGAGAGCCCGGAGGGGGCGTGCCGCTGTCAATGCCCACAGAAAAGTGGGACGCTTTTACTTATCCCTCCGTGGGGCACCACAAGTCTACCACGCTAAAGAAGGAGTGCACTCCCCCAACGGGTTTCCCATCTCTTTCGTGTTTCTCCCTTTCGACGTATCTTGGCTGCTGGCGTGTGTGATGTCGTGCCTGTCGTATCCAGTACGATGGCATGGCTTTTGCATCGCCTACAGCGTACGGTAGTATCTTTTTGTGTCGCGGCTTTGTGACCACAAGAGATGTTGTATCTCTCCAGGATGAAGCAACAACACGGGCACTGGGACTGCTGGATGTCGAGGGGTGGGAAGAGCGGTAAACGATGTGAACACACGCCCTTTGACGCCACATTAGGCCTCTCTTTACCTCTGAATACAACCCGATTCAAACGTAATACCCACCACGACAGTCATGAGCGTGCTATGTGCAACATGCTTAACGAGACACCTCCCGGTTTTTACGCTTAATATATATATATATTGCACTAAACACGCAAAAAAAAGACAGCAACTATAAAACAACATGGCACCCAAAGATTACAAAGCCCAAATCCCCAGCCCAAAAAACGAAACACAATAAATAGCGCTCACGCATATGCAAATACAAAAAAGAGGAAGCCCGTTTCTGACCTGCTGGATTTGCCGCCGAGGACGCGCATACCCATGGTAGAGCCCAGCGAAGACCCGGAAGCGGACGAGGGGGATGGGGGGCCGGTCGGTGACGCCTGTCCTCGAAGAACCCACCCCTCCCCCCGCCTCGCCTTCCACCCCCGCCGCCCCCGCCGCTTGCTCGAGGCTGGCGTTAACAGGCCTGCTATCCCCGTCCCCCGTCCCCGCCCCCGTTGACATGCCTCCGCCTTCCTTCGCGGAAACCCGGGACCGCGCCTCCATCGCCCCCTCGGAAGAGGAGTGTGTTTTTTTATTCTCGCGAGCGCGCGTGTCTTCCCGCGGCGGCGGCGGCGGCATCAACGGCAACGGAAACGGCGGCGGCACAGGCTGCTGCCGTCCATGCGAGTGCCCGTCGTTGTCGTTGTCGTCATTGTGACCGGCAACAAAGTACGCGACGACCACATCCGCGTCTGCATCCGCGTCCGCGCCCGCGCCGATATCGTTGTCGCTATCGCTACCCTTACCGTTACAGTTGCCAACGGGAACATCGTTGTTTGTACCGTTGTTGATGTCGTTGTCGATACCGTCGACTTTTCCGTTGACTTCGCCGCTGTTAATACCGTTGATTTTGTCGTTGAGTTCGTCGACGTTGAACTTATGGATGTCGTCGGCGGAGGCGGAGGCAGAGCCGGGGGGGCAGGGGCCATGAGACAGCCACGCCTCGGCGTGGGGCGACAGCCTCTCCACGGCGACAACCTCCTCTTTCATCTGCGACCCGTCGTCCCAGTCGTCCTCCCCCGGGTAGAGACACCTTCGGGGTGGACTAGAAGCCTCAAGGAGCGGAGATGACACGCCTCCTTGATTTACATGCTGAACCTCGTCACAGGGTCCCACCGTTAGCGGTGACCCCCCTTCACCCCCTCCCTCTATCCCTCCCCCTCTTACTCCTCCTACCCCCCACCCTCCTGCTCCTGCTCCTGCCGCTTCCACAGTCTCGGGGGAGGGGGCGCCGAAACCAGGCGCGCCGTTCCCCGCTGCTAGCCGGGACGGCGGCGGCGGCGACGGTGGCGGCAGCGGAGCGGGGGACACGCCACAGCTTCCGGCGCCCTCGACGTCCGGTTCCTCCATGTGGACTGCCGGCTGGAGGCAGCTGCTGTCCTCCCTCGATCTCATGAATAGATGCGTCAGCGCTAGCACCTCGCCGGTCCCGCGAGTCGATCCCTTACCGCTACCTGCGCTAATGCTTTCCCCGCCCCCCCTCAACGCCGCCACTGCCACTGCCGCCGCCGTCGTCGCCGCCGCCGCCGCCGGGGCCGGGATCGGGGCCGCTGTTGCCGTCACCATGGTCGCTGCCGATTCAGGCTCCGGTGCCTGTGCCGGCGATTGCGGCGGCGGTGGTGGATATGGTGGGTGCTCCGCTGGCGCGTCCTGGGCAGGAACCGCGGCACCGACTAGACGCGGAGGGCTGATGGCCGGGTTTGGCTCTCGGCCATCCGCTTCCCGGACCGCGCCATTTGACACACGCAAACAAGAAGGAGGACGGGAAGGAGAGGGAGGAGGTGATCGAGAAGGAGAAGAACAGGAAGAAGGCGGCGAGCGCTCGCCCGTCTCCTGCCCCGTCGCCGCCGCAGCTTCACCATCCGCACTCCCATGCCGGCCAGAACCTTTCGTGGTGCCATCACAGACGGCGGACACCGCCGCTGCCGCCGTCACCCCGTCAGCGTCATCGTCGCCGTCGTGCGAAAGCTCCGATACTACAGTCAGTGACACATGCGCCGAAGGCAGCACCGAAGACTGCGGTAAAAGAGGATCACTCCCCGCACCTCCGTCCCCGCGTCCAATCCAGGGGGCCAAGCGCGCCTGCCGCTCATCTTCTTCTGCCCTCGCCGACAGCTCCACCCGAGCCAACGCAGCCCCGGTCTTCTCCGCAACGACTCGACCATCACCGGTAGCGCAGCCAGCGCCCCCCCCCCCCCGCCCGCCCGGTGCCTTCGGCCCCTCTGTCCACCTCTACGTCCACCTTCCTTCCGGTAGCTTCATCGTCAGGATCAGAAGCGGCGGCGGCGGCAATGGCAGTGGCAGTGGCAGTGGCGGTTGCAGCGGTAGTGGCGTCCACGGCGGGGACAGCAACGGCAGCAGGAGCGGTCGAAGACCCCTGCTTTCCGTGACGTTGTGGAGAGCCCCGCTCACTGCCGCCCTCCAGCGACCCCGCCACGCCCACTCCATGCAGCAGCACCTCATTTCGGGAACCAACACCATCACCATCATCACTGCCATCACAATCACCACCGACGATTTCATCTCCGCCTTGCGCGCTCGGTACGCGCGTCGCCGAAGCAGTAGCGGTGGAGGGTGCCGCATTCTCCTTTGAGATCGAGGACGACAACATCGCCACCGCCGCTGCCCCTGCCGCCGCTCCGGGTTCTACTCCCTCGGCGGCCAACACGGCCTCGACCGTCGCGCCACCGACGCCGACGCTCACGCTGCCGGCGCCGCCACTGACGCTTCGTGGCGCGGCCGTAACCTCGCTAACGCTAACTTCTCCACCTCCCTCTTCCGCGGAACCCTGGGCCGACACCGAGCGCCGGAGTGCGCCCTCAGCTGACGGCACTACCGCCGCTGCCACCTCTGCCGCCACCGCCGCCTCCACCACCTCTGCCGCCACCGCCGCCTCCACCACCTCCATCTCCCCCGTCGCCACCGCCGCCGTCGCCGCGACTTCGCCCCCTCCCCCAACCGCGGCTTCAGACGCCGCAGCCGTCGAAGCCGCCATCGCTACCGACAGCGGCTCTTCACCCTTCCCACCGGCCGCGGCGTCTGCCTCAGAAGCAGTGGCGGCGGTGGCGGTGGCGGCGGGAGCGAAGGCGGCAGCTGCACGCGGGGTTCCCGTGGGCTCCGCGGCGGAGCGTCCTGGTCTCGCCCCTTCGGCCGCGGAGGGGCCGGTCAAACTTTCGCTGGTACCACGCCTGCTCCTCGAGCGCCGCGCCTGGTGCTTTCTTCGGGCGCTCTTGGGCTTTCTCCTGGGAGAGGCAGGCGGGAGGGCGGGAGGGAGGGGGGGAGAGGTGGAGGAAGGAAAGGGGTCCAGAAGAGGGCGGGGCGGAGATACCTACGTCGGCGAGGGTCACTGCAAAAAATAATCACCAACCTCGTCGCATCGGACCTCGGCGGTTAACGGTGCAAGTCTCACTCTCCGAGCCCGATCGGCATGCTTCACTCATAACTCCACCTGGTATTGTAGAATCCCCACATTTTCGTCGCCAAGGAAGGACACAAACAGACCCCCGGCGTGTACACAGCTGAAGCAGCAGACAAGCAACAGAAGCAGCAGCAGCAGCGAGACCCTGACAACGACCACTACTACCAACGACCATTGTCACCAACGACCACAATCATCAACGACCACGTCACCAGCACCAGCACCAGCACAAGCACCGACTAAACACTCCTCACGCATTACACACACGCCCCACCCCCCCCCCCCCACCCACGCCTTCTCCGCGCACCTCACAGGAAGGGCGCCCCACGTCCAGCTCCACCACCAGCTCCCCTCCTCTCCCTCGCGAGCCTCGGCCTTGCCGCTCCCGTCCGCGCCCCCGCCGCCGCTGCCACCCCCGCCTGCGCCCTCGCCGCTCCTCCCGGCACCTTCGTCGTCGTCTTCATCGTCGTCATCTTCGCCCTCCCCGAACCCGTCTGCGTTGTCTTCCTCGTCTCCGTCTCCATCGCTCCACTCCCTGCTATCGTCACGGAGAACGCCCCCGCTTCCCGCGTCTTCAACTTCCGCCTTACGCCCCCCTAACCCCTTCTGCTCCTCCTCCTTATCGTCCCCCACCGCCGCTGCTGCTACCGTTGCCGCCACCGGCGCCGCCGTTGCCGCTGGTGCTTCCGCTGCCGCTTCCACCACCGCCGCGGCGGCGTCAATCCCGGTTGTCTCCGTTTCTGCCCCCTCCTTCTCACACTGCTGCTGCTGCTGCTGCTGCTGCTGCGCTCCCCAGTCGCTTCCAACGATGGCCTCTATGGTTTCGCTCATGTCGTCCACGTCTTGGCGCACGCCACCGCCACCGCCACCGCTACCACCCCCGGTGCCTCCTCCTCCTCTCACTCCTCCTCCTCCTCCCCCGACGTCAGAATTTCTCGGCGAGGAAACAGCAGCGGCGGGTCCAGAGGGCGCCGCGGGTGCCAGGCGAAGCGACGCTGGCGTTGGTGATGGAGAGCGCGAGCTAGCAGCCTCCAGCAAATCGACCGCCTGCATGTTGGCGGAGTCGCGGTACGACGGCGCGTCATCGTCGCTAGAGAGGTCGCTCAGCAGCTGGTAGTTTCGGATCTGGCGCCTGCGGGAGCACCGGCACACAGGCGGTCGGCAGTCACGTCGGCGGGTAGCGATCGGTCGGCGGTATGATGGGAATCGGACACGCGCCCGAGAGAGACGGCGACAGAGAGATAAACAACGCAAATAAACTTACGATTCCCAGTCGTCTTGAGCGGTGGACGAATCCCACTGACGTCCCCGCCCGCCCCCCTCCTCTCCTCCGCCTCCATGCACGGGAGAAGAAAGCGGCGATGTCATCAGGTCTCTTCGAGGGGG
Organism: Nereocystis luetkeana; assembly: GCA_031213475.1. NCBI lineage: Eukaryota > Phaeophyceae > Laminariales > Laminariaceae > Nereocystis > Nereocystis luetkeana. The sequence continues at coordinate 5,201,789 of JARUPZ010000012.1, read as the reverse complement.
GTCGTGGACTCGCTCGACGAAAAACGCCTCTCCCGCTGCTCCCAGCTGTACGTCACGCGTGCACATGCGTTCCAGCAGCGGCGGTGGGGGACACCAACACAAAAATACCGCGTCGTGTTGCGCCGCATCATGTTACGCCGCGTCATGTTATGTAGTGTCGTGTTACGCCGAGTCGTTTTACGCCGCGTCGAGATATACGCCGCATCATGTCACGCCACGTCACACCAAGCCACGTAGCGCCATGCAACAACACAAAGGTCAAGCCACGAAGGTCGAGGGAGGAGGGGGGAGGAAGGCGCGGCGGCGGCGGCGGCAGGGGGGGAGGGGGGGGATTGGGGGGTGTTTAGAACGAACACGTTATGTGCGTGAACAGGATCTTGCAACTGTGATGACGATTGCATAAACACCCCAAAATCTACTGTAACTCCGCACGGTGTGATCTCCCCTCTGTACCCCCCCCCCGCGTCGACCCACATGCAGCAGCGCCGTCCGCCCCTCCCCCCCCCTTCCCCTACATGCCCCCCCTCCCCCCCCCCCGAAGTCACACAACAGAGTAATTGAGAAAATAGGGACAACCCTCTACACTTCGTGCGCGAGCAACTGACGACGAAATTTGATGGGTGAGGCAGGGCTATCGGCGGAGGTTATTTTCGCCGGGACTAACCTACGATGGGAGAGCGGTTGGTTTTTCGCGCAAAAAGCAACAGTCACGCTAACCTTCATACACAACGGAACAATGCGGCCGTTCACCCTGAGCTGGATCACGCGCTCCCTAGAGCTCGAGGTGTGCACCTGCCGCAAGCATGAGGAAAAACAAAAGCGGACGAAAAAAAAAAGGCGGGGAAAAAAGGCAACGGGGCAGGCAGACAGGCAAGACAGTCAAACAGAAAGTACATAAAAATGAAATAAAACGCAAACATACAGCACTATCATAACGAAAAAACAAAAAAATAGGTTAGTGAACGCGCACCATCATCATCAACTTCACGACAACATTGTTATCATCGTTATCATCCTCATCATCATCACCACCATCACCACCACCCTCATCATCACGACCACCACCCCACCACCACTACCACCCTCGTCATCACCATCACTCTCATCATCACCACCACCAACACCATCACCATTATTTCCGCACCCCCGAAACCTCGAAAGGCCGGGGCCGGGTTTCGACAGCAGGGAGGCATGTCGCTACTCTGCAATGTGTATAGTAGCCAAAAACTAAGGCGAAACGGGCGGCAGGCAGACGCCTCTCGGCTCGAACGCACCCTAAACCCTCAGAGGTGTTTGCGTTGGGTGTTGGGTGTTGGCGGTGGTGTTGTGTGATGATGTTGTGTGATGATGTTGGGTGTCGGTGTTGGGTGTTGGCATTGGCGTTCGTGTTGGGTGTTGGTGTTGGGTGTTGGGTGATAATGTCGGGTGTTGGTGTTGCGTGTTGGCATTGGCGTTCATGCTGAGTGTTGGTGTCGGGTGTTAGGTGTTGGTGATGGGTGTTGGTGTTGGGTGATGATGTTGGGTGTTAGTGTCGGGTGTTGGTGTTGCGTGTTGGCACTGGCGTTCATGTTGAGTGTTCGGTGTTGGTGTCGGGTGTTGGGGTGTTGGCGTTGGTGTTGGTTTCGGTTGGTGTTGGCATCGGCGTTGGTGTAGGTTTTGATTGTGGTCGTTGTGTTCGTGGGGATGAGGAGGTGAGGGTGGATGGAGGTGGAGGTGACGTGCGCATGCATCTCAGATGCTGTAGCTGTATGTATCTGTAATATCTGTGTGCGTATCGCAAACCAACGGAGAAATCACCTTGGCGAAGCGGACGTGGAAAGGGGTGCACGACATGACGCCGTCCTCGTGCTCAACCACCATGATGTCCAGGGCGCCGCTTTGGGGGTCCCAGAAGAAGTTCCGCGAAAGTCGGCGTGGCATTTACGCAATTTGTATTTTTTTCGGGGGGGGGGGGGGAACGAGAAGGGAGGGAACGAGGAAAAGCGGCAGAGACAAACAAAAGGAAACGAGCAAAGAGCGGTCGCGGGCGGGCAATGCAATTGCACAAGTCATTCACACATTCCTGGTACGGAATCACTTGTAGACATATTTATCGTGAGCGTACTCGGTTGGCACATCCCTGGCCACTCAGAGCTCCCACTTGAACACCGCCTCCTTTTATTTCTTGCGGGACCTTTCCAGCTTTTTCTTTGCTTTCTTACACATTTCTTCGTACATTTGTTTTTTCAGTTTCACTCTTTGCAAAAAAAAATCTTCACATGTTTCTTCGTTTTTTTACTACGTATCTCCTCCAAAACTTGTTTGTGCGAACAAGTTTTTCACACCTCGGATAACGTAACACTCGTCGGAGAACACTTATCTACGTTATGGGGCCTAACGTAGGGACATGGCCACGTGCTAACATGGCGTTAGGACTCGAGGAGCAACCACGGTGACGTGGTAACACAGTGTCGACTGGAAACCCACGAACGCGTACACGCCTCAATCCTTTTAGAACCGTAGTCTCAATATGGGGACAAACCGCTCGAATTTCAAGCAGTTTGTCCCCAAAACGAGACTGCGGTGCTAAATGGGTTCACGCTATGTTTCTGCTCGATCTCGTCCAGCTCTGGTACAGTAACATTATGTTGCGCCGCGTGATTCGTGCTTGTACTAACACTGTAACGCAACGTTAGGATTTTACCATACACGTACGTATTTGCCCAGATCGGTATCCGCAGATTTAATAACATGACAACACGCAGATTTACTATTAATAACATGATAACATAGTGCTACTGTCTACGCAGCGTTAGACATAACACATTAACATAGTGTCACCCTTAAGAGGAGTGTTACACAGAACACCCTGACATTGCCAGTATGCTACAAATAATACACTAGTATAACATAACGTAGTGGCCAGCTCCACTAATACTACGTCATTCGGACCCCCCGTCTGATTGCCTTAGGGTCGGATAACGTAACATTTAACTTACGTTAGCAACGTTAAATTCTTAGCCGGCCCATACGTAACAGCATGTTAGGATATTAGCCTAAATGCGGAGGTCTCTCTAACATCAGTTGCGGTGTTACTCTCAGTGACTATCTGACTTCAACATTCCGTTCTTATGTTTCCAGAATATTCAATCTGGGTCTAACATTATGTTACTGAGTTACCGTTGGGGCCGAAGTCGTTTCAACGTGATGTTGCGACGATACCCTTCGGGTCTTCCCGGGATCTAACATGTTGTTACCTGCAATAGTGGTCAAGCGGCGTCGCGGAGTAACGTATTCATCCAATTTCGCCGAGATCCCAGTAGGAAACTCCAAAAATATCCCCGGGGGGGGAAGATAACATGGCATCCCCGGTCAAAGAACGCCTCCATGTGTTTGACACCCCAAAACAGGGGATGCTTAGGAGGGATCCCCGCAAAAGAAACCAAAACAAGTAGGAAACCCCGCCAGCCCGTTATCCGTCTATAGCGTAGTCTGCATACTCGCACATACCAGGTACGAGCTAACACGGCAGTTACACCTTATGGATGTTAGATTGGGGATGTAAGTTACCTGCCACGTTGTGTTACTACACAAATCGCATACCTGGTACGATCTACCAGGTAAAACATCAACATAAATATTGTTTTATCCATCATGGACGTCATCCGTTTGACGTATGTTGTGGTAGCAAGACTTCCGTGAACACTCTGACGTAACGTCGCTCGATACGGACTGCTGCTGCGGCTGGTACGGTCACAAAAAGTCAACGTTAACTTGGCCATATACGCTATCCCTCTAACGTGCGCTACGATAGCCATTGGGGGTTCCAGTAGCACATTTACGTAGTGTTATGCAAGCGTTTAATTGACCGGATACGTTATCCGTCCAACACGTGTTACGGTAGCAAGAAAGAAATTCCGCTGACACGCTACCGTAACTTCACTCGCTACGGGCTGCTGTCGCTAACACGGTAACATATTGTTAACGTTTACATTATCCCTTCAACGTGTCTTACGATAGCCACTAGGATTTCCGCTATTAGAACACACTAACACAGTGCCACTCGCTATGGGTTGCCTACTCTTAACACGGTGACACAAACGTTGCGGTCAATACGGGATCAAGATAGCACTCCAACATAATGTTACGCGATCGCCCGCCAATATCGTAACACGCGAACACTGTGTGATCACGAAATCCAGAAAGTATGTTAGTAACCTAATGTTACGGTTTTTTTCCCTGGCGCCCAACATCAACACAAAACGTCAAGGGTTACATTATTCGGGGTGTGATTTTTTTGTTTTTTTTTTCGGCGGGGGGAATTGAAGTTGTAAATTCAAAGGTAAATTTGACGGCTGCGAAGGTCACTCGCGAAAGCCATGCGCGCGAGCTTTTTTGTAGTCAGCGGCGAAGCGCACACAACACAAAGCAAGCTGGAGCCCTGAGCCAGCAGCAATGGCGTCCATCTGCCGCTGTTCGCCATATTACCCTGCACAGATTTTGAACTTCGGACATACCCAGTTGGGGTTCCCATGCGGGGGCTCTTCCCCCACGAGCGTCCACGCGCCCGGCCCGCCACCACCTCCGCCACCTGTCGCGCTCGGTGTGCCTCCACCGGCCCCTTCACCTCCTGCCGACTCCGACCACTTAGATGGTGAACGGCTGCAGTTGGCACACCCCTGGCATCTCAAAGCTCCCACACGAGAACCGCCTCCTTCTACGTTGTGCTTGCGGGCCGCCTCCTGCTACGTAGTACTTGCGGAACCCTTCTGGATTTTCTTCGATTTCTTCCTTTTTGTCGTTTTTTTTCCCCGTTTTATCGGAAATCACACCCAGCTCAGTTCAGCTCACACTAGATCTACGATAAAAATTATCACCCTAACTTCAAGTTTTTGTCAAGAGTCGAAAAAAAGTCAAAATATGGATCTTCAAAACTCGAGTCAGAATCAAGAAGCAGTCAAAACTGAGCGAGATCGCCGCTACCACACTAACTAAATTCGAGACAAAAGTCCGAAAAACAAAATTGAAGAACAAACACAAAACATTTTTCGGACCTCGAATCTGATTCGAAAAGCGGCTGAAACTAAGAGAGATATAATATAGTCCCTACCACAATTGCAGTAGTTCAAGATACACGGTACCAGGTATCACACGAAGTACCTGGTACGAAGTACCACGTAGTATAACCAAGAAGCACAAATCACACCCAGCTCAGCTCAGCTCAGCTCAGCTCAGCTCACTAGAGCAGCGCGAGCTCAGCAGCGCAGCTCACCTCAGGTCGGCAGCGCAGCGCTACAGTAGTAGCTTTCGCACATACCCTGGTACCAGGTATCATACGGAGTACCATGTACCACGTAGAATCACACGAAACCTGCACCCAGCTCAGCGCATCTCACGAAGCAGCGCAGCGCTGCGCGCAGTGCGTCGTCGCGCGGTGCTGCTGCTGTGCTTTCTCTTCCGCAAATATACTATATACGTTCGATCGCATTGTTTTACTGGAGCATGGAGCTCTTGGCATTTGCGAGCCGTCTCTTTGTACCTATTGTCTGTTCCGTCCACTCTTCCTCCTGAGCGAGCGTAGCGGGCGGAACCGCCCGCTACGCGAAGCGCCTTGTACATACATACCGGCAGTGTTCACGTGCTTAAGAACCCTCGTTATAATTCCAACATTGCACCAGGTATGATGCCAGTAGCCCCTACAATAAAAACCTCCATCCCAATACTACCAAGGTGGAGCATTGACCTCCAATGGGTTGACCCAGCGCGTGTTTTACTATAACTCTTCGTGTATACAGCTGTCTCGTATCGATGCCTCATACGATCGGAGTGTCTCGTACATGCGCAAATTAGTGGAAAGTGACGACCACTGCCTGATTGGGGAACGAAAGAAATTGGTGTACGAGTTGCTCGGAGGGAGTTGTAGAGGTAGGACCCTGATTTCAACTACTTGGGTACCCGGCGGGTATACTCGGACGGGTCCTCCACACGTTTGACGATTGATTACAGCGACAGCGTCCGAATTGTTTGGAGGGAATTGTAGAGGTAGGACCCTGATTTCAGATACCCGGGTACCGGGCGGGTCCTACCCGTTTGACGGGTAGAGTCCGAGCTCACCCCCCGCGGGTTTTCGGAGTCTGCGGATAGGTGCGTCGTCGATAATCCGGTACCCGGGTACCCGCGGGTACCCGGAAACCTGCGGGTATTCCATATTCCGGGTTAATTTTTTGTTGTACAATATCTCTAGGAAACCCTTAAAAAACGCAAACACACGTTCGGACATCACACATGCCAACCACAGTCACACGGGGTACGCACACGGCAACATCGTCCCATGGCACCGCCTGGGCACAATGAGCTAGCACCCGAGCACGGGCGATACCTGCGGCGAAGTTTCTACCGCTGCCTGTCGGCAAAAGGAATTGCCCGCGGGTAGCGATTTCGCTGCCGTCTCCGCCGAAAGCTGCAGTACTGGTGTGTAGGCCTGCATGCTGTTACTCGAACGGTCGCGTGAACGGACACCGACACAGAGACCTGGGAACGTCACCGACTATGACACAGCTTGTTGTTGTTCTCACATCAACTCATCGCCACAATACAGGACAAGCTCCGCGTACTCTGGAAAGGAGGAATACCTCGGGAAAAAACGGAAAGCAAGCAAAGAACAATACCTACTGGTATACATGACGACTGAAGCACATCTACACCTCAGACAAGAATAAAAAGTGAGGTCCGCGCACGTACGTATCAGGTACATGCGGTACGCTGTCAGTGTATATCGCCGGCTTTAGCTTCGTATCTACGCGTCCTTGTGCGAGTCCATATATTGTTGAGAGCGCCTTGCAGCGTGGGTAGGCACAATTCGATGCGAGTCGACGAGGGAAGAAAAGGCTGAAATCTTCTCGCGATAAAAATGAAGGCACGTACCGTAGCGGGAAGGGGGGAGAAGAGCCTGCTATGTGACCCCGGATCTGAGTTACGAGTGGGAAGGAGAGAGAGAAGATGTGCGAAGATAATGAATGGGACGAGAAAAAAAAAAAAAAAAAAAAATCTAGCCGGGTGTGCGGCGATGCTGGCCTCGGACCCCCGCTGACTTTAGGAGCATGCGTGTGGGTAGCCGCTTCTTTTGCGAGCAACCACGTAGCACCTGTTTCTTTCAAGCTTGTTTGTTTTCTTTCCGTTCGCGACTTCTGCAACTTTCGAGCACAGACGGTGTACGAGTATCAATACGTAGTGATGTGTGCGTGTGTCAGGTGTGTGTGGGTGCTCTTCACACTGCTCTTCACACTGAACTGTTCTTGCTACCCGTGCGGTGTTATCCGTTGCTGCTCCGCAATGCTGCAACACACTGGAACATCAACAGCAATCCAGCAATACAGAGTCGATCATTATGCTGCTATAACATTTTCTTATTGTCGCTACTCTCCGATATTATTTTTACCGAGGTATTTCTTCCACGCCAGAGTTATTGGAGCCTGTCCTGCGACCACGGACTGCATTGTACTCTGGCGATGAGTTAATGTGAGAACAACAACAACAACAACGCGATAGGCAATGGGTCGGAAAATGTGTACTGCAGTCTCCGGAGGGGGAGGCCGTGAATTATCGCCCCCATACGTAACGCATATTTTAAACGTTTTTTTCGCGCATTCAAACATTCAAACCCCGTAACACCCCCGCGCAATGGAGCGATACACGAGAAGACACGTTTAGGCGGCTTACGTATCGAATCAACAATCAAAACTGTTCGTACTGGCCGTTTCGGTTATAGAACAACGTACTGCTGTAGTAGCACGCACTGCTGTTTCCAAAGATGTCACAGGAGACAGCACTTTCACCCCTTGACGGACAGCAACTTTGCCTTGACATGCCTCGACTGTCACCAAACTATTATACTATTACGGGGGACCACAGTTAATAGGACCAAATATTGTTAATAAAAATGGTTAAATATATAGGTTTTTATGTTCACCATAGGTCCTATTAACTATGGTCCCCCGTAATAGTAGGTCTTAGTGTAGAACACTCGGCCCTACACCCTTGACAGCGCACGTTTCGACTTGCTTGACGTGTCTCCTGGCATCTTTGGCTGCATCTTCCACTCAAATTTCATTCTCCTCGTGGCACTGAAACCGGGAGAAAAAAAATCAAAAGCCTCGCCGGGTACCCGCCGGGTACCCGTTTACCCGAGTGCCCGTCAAAATGGCGTTACCCGGCGGGTAGGGTAGGGACAGGGGCCCAAAAATTGGCGGGTACCCGTTTCTGGCGGGTACTCGCAGGGTCCTTCCTATGGTACCTCCGGTCGTACAACAGCAGCTGTACCGCCGGAACATGATCCTATAGACTTGCCCGCACCTCCGCCCCCACACCCCACACGCTTTTCGTAGACGGTTGAAGGTTGAAAAACACCGAAAACTGTCATTGTTTTGGTCGCTATGCATATGTGGATATCTCGGGGTTCCCAAAAGGGGGGTAACCCTCTTAGTGCCGCAGTCCCGTTTTGGGGACAAACCGCTTAGATTTTGAGTGGTCTTGTCCCCAAAACGGGACTACTGCAGTTCTAAAAGGGTAAACAAACCAGTTCACCCTTCCACTACTGCAATAATCAATTCTACGCTAATTTCGAGTAGTTTGTCACCAAAAACGGGTTGCAGTACGTACTACTAATACCGACAAAAAAGCAGAGCATATTTCCTTTTAGAGTACGAGTAAATGGTACGAGTATCATACACCTGGTGTATGTGGTGTCCATAAATAATGGATGATACATGTGAACATGCGCACTGGAGGGTCATACGGGGGTCTATGGTCATAGGACTACTGCCATTCATAATATCGAGTATACCGCGGTCGGTCGCTGCTGTTTTTTTTTTTTTTTAAATCATCACTCCCACTTTCCAGCTTAACTCGTAGGAGGTTTTACCCTCGACGACCTTCTGGACAAGCCGTGGTCACAGGTGTCTACCCTTCTCCCCCCCCGGTACGCGCCTTTATTTTTTGTCGCGCACAGGGTTCAGCATTCCCACTGCTGTGTTCGTCGATTTTCATCGAATGTAGCTAACTCACGCTCTCGCGCTTTCCGCTAATCAATTTATGTCATGCAAGAAAAAGCCCTTACGAGCATGCACTCGGTGGGACTTGAACCCACGAAATTGATCTTGATAGGCACGCGGACCACCTACCAAGCCACCGGGGACGCCTGCCAGCATTGGCAACACCCTCCATACCTGGTATTATTTAATATCACGGGGGACCATATTAAATACCAGGTAGGACCTACGGTATACACAAAAGCCTATATAGTTTGCTATTTTTACCAACACTATTTGGCTTTATTTACTATGGTCCCCCGTACATGGTATTAATAATAGCACCCAGCACACACTCCGACAGTGCAGGTAGCGGTAGGTGCGGACTACGGGAGGGTGATGTAGAACCGTCGAAACCGAAATGCGTGCCTGTGATAACGCCTACCGTTCCCTGCCTCCGGAGCTCTCGAGTAACGCTTCAACAACGACAACAAAGAGCGGGTAACTGAGAGGGTCATGGCACAACAGCACAGACGATCAACAAGATCTGCCAAAATACGCCAACTCATGTGTGCGTTATTCACAGTGAGCCGATATTTCTACCCGTCTCCATCCAGCACGCCTACCGGTAGTGTCCGTTCCGGTTCTTGATCCCACTAATTCTTTTAGGACTGCAGTCCCGTTTCGGGGACAAAACACTCTAATTCCAAGTAGTGTGTCCCCAAAACGGGACTGCAGTCCTAAAGGGGTTAATAGAGCTATACCTGGTATATACAAGCTCTGTGGCCACGTGACCACAAAACCTAGACACGTATTCTTATTTCAACATACCGCAGTACTATGTACGAAGGCTTCAACAAAAATGTATGATAGGTCGATCAACATACCAGGTATAATAGTCCCAAGGTTTATATCATGTCTACTATTACCAGGGACCACAGTAAATAGGACCTATGGTACGCACAAAAACCTAGATATTTACCTATTTTTACTACTACGGGGGACCATAGTTAACAGGACCTATGGTATACATAAAAACCTATATATTTAACCATCTTTACTAACAATATTTGGTCCTGTTAACTATGGCCCCCCGTAATAACAATATTTGGTCCTATTTACTATGGTCCCCCCTAATAATACTGTTGGTACATCGAAAGATCTACTGCTGCTGTGGGTCAACGCCATCCCAGCGGCAGACAGGCAGCCTCTATGTACGATCAGCAGCGCGACACGAAGTACTGCCGTAGTAGTTATAACGAGCACTATTTGCAGGACTCGGCATGGTCTGTGGTGTGTGGCAGGGATATATAATTAGTGGTCCGGTGTCTGTTGCGCGACGCAGGCGCGCAAGCCCCCCGTAGGGCCCCTCCGGAAGGGCCCCCCGAGAGGGCGGAAAAATTGCGACATATTCGCGAATATATGCCCGAAAACCAAGTAACTAAGTGCGTATAACGACCGGTAGAAAGAACGGTTTAAAGTGAAGAACACCCCCCCCCCCCCCCCCCCCCCCCCCCCCCACACACACACACACACACACACACACACAAACGCCTCCTGAACCTCGAAAAGGCGTGTGTCGGGATTATAACCTAACTTTCTTTGGTTCTGCTATAAGAAAAGGGCCACAAAAAAAAAAAGCCTGCCACGAATTCAAAAAGGGGGTCCAGTTTGTTTTTCGCCAAAGACAAATTTGAAAAACAGTGTTTCGTTTTTTTTTTCGGCTGAGCGAACATAAAATGCCGCAACATGTTTTTAGGCTGCGGCCCAAAAAACTGCGCGCCCAAAATCGAGTGTTGCGCGCAACCAGGCCCTCCGCGGCTGTTGCGGAAAACGGTCATTTTGACCAAAATGTTGCGCCAGCGCAACATCGCAACAGCTACTTATATCCCTGGTGTGTGGTATTTTTGCCTGGTGCATTTGGTGCATGTTGTGTGTGCTCTTCAAATTAAACCGTTCTTTTTACGACAGCAGTAGGTACCCGTCGACATCCAGAACAACCAGTGCCCGTGCCGATTCTTCATTCCTGGAGAGTAGAGAGGTGTCACAAAAATACGCCACAGGGATGCTGCGTGGCGTAGCTTCGTGACCACAGAACTTGTAACTCTCTAGGATTTGAAGAATCGGCACGGACGCTGTTTGCGCTGGATGTCGACGGGTAGAAAGAACGGTTTAATATGAAGAACACACATCGCTACGCAGTAAGGAGAGTAGACAACGCACTTATTTTTCCTTTTCCTGCTTCTCTTTGATTAGTTTTTTTTTGTTTTCTGTTTTTTTTTTTTTCCTTTCATTATCTCCAAAATGTGTATGTCGTGCCTGTCATACCCAGTATGATGACACGACATTGCGTTGTCTACTCTGCTTACTGCATAACGATGTGGCATGGTATCTCTGTGGCGTAGTTTTGTGGCCACATAACTCGAAACCCTCTAGGATCGGAGAATCGGCAGGGACACTGGTTGTGCTGGATGTCGACAGGTAGAAAAAAACTTTTAAGAACGCAGTCCCGTTTTGGGGACAAACTACTTGAAATTGGACTGGTTTGTCCCCAAAACGGGATCGCGGTTCCAAAAGGGTTAATATGAAGAAAACACACACATGCCACCACACTGGATACGACAGGCACGACACACACACATTCTATGAAAGAGAGAAAACTCAACAAAACAAACAAACGAAACAAAACAAAAAACAGAGAAACAAATCGGAAGAGAATGAAGGGGGAAAAAAAATCCGTCGTGCCTCCCCTCAGGAATTGTGGCAGACTCTCAAAAGAAACGAGCTACAGAAACAGCCAGCCCTACTATTACGGGGGACCATAGTAAATTGGACCAAGTATTGGTAGTAAAAATGGGGAAATATATAGGTTTTTGTGTGTGCCATAGGTCCTATTTACTATGGTCCCCGTAAAAGCGACATATATAAACAGAGTAAGATCAAGAGCCGAAGGAAATAACAGGCAAACCGAAGCACCAAGCACCCTCCAGGTAGCCGCAGCAGCTCGTGGTACGAGTACGAGTAGCATAGCCAGGTTCTCCCTGCTATTAATAGCCGGTCTGGTACCTTGCTACCCTGTCTGCCGTCTCCGTCCTGCGTTCGTCAACTATGCCCGGAGAGGGTGCGTCAGCGAAACAAGCAAAGCAGGCTCGCCATCCACGCACAGTAGCAGTAGGAGGTAGAAGGCGTTTCTTCTTTTTCACAATCCGTGAAAGTGTGTTGATGGGGTGCTCTGATCACGTAACCTGTGGGCTCATGCAATAGCTTAGGACGTACGTAGAGCAAATATGTCAGCAGACAGCAACTTGCACCCCTAGACAGACAGCAACTTTGCCTTGACACACCTTGACTGACACCAAATCACGATTTTTTAGTGTGGAAAAAACGGCCCTACACCCTTGACAGCGCGCGTTTTGCCTTGCTTGACATGTCTCCGGACATCTTCGACGTAAACTGGTGGTGCTGGGACGAAATGAGCGGTGCTGGTTGTCTGAAACGTATTGTTACTTCTTGTACCGTACACGTACCCTCAGTCAAGCCTGCATCCTTCGCCGGCAGAAACGCCCTTGGGAGCTCTAACCATAATACAGGTACTGCGGCTGTATACGTTTTGCCTTTTTTTGCGTTTTGCTATCTGCTTCTGTTTTTGTTTTGTTTTTTTTTGCTTCGCTTCATCTTCTTTTTTAGGTTTTTGTCTGCTATTGATAGTCTCCTTTTTGCTTCCCTGGTGTCCGCAGTGGTGGAGTGCGTATGCTTGCTTTTTGTTTTTGCCTCTGTTTTACTTGAGGTATTTCTGCCACTCCAGAGTTATTGGAGCCTGTCCTGCGACCACGGACATTGTATTGTGAGTTAATGTGAGAACAACAACAACAACAACAGCAGTACCCGAACACAGAGAACTGCTACGCACGAAGTACGAGTACTTAGATACCTATGTGTTGATGCGTTGGAGCTCAAATCAATTATATTACCCTCTGGACACGTCTTCATAATTGATCGATAAAAATTGTCTCATTTTCTTCTCTCGGTTTGTTTTTTTGTTTCTTTCTTTTTTTCTCTTTCATAGAATGTGTATGTCGTGCCTCCGTCGTATCCAGAACGATTGGCATGGCATTGCATTGTCTACTCTGCCTACTGCATAACAATGTACAACATCAGTAGTATGTCTGTGGCGTAGTTTTGTGACCACAAAGCTTGTAACTCTCTAGGATTGAAGAATCGTCATGGACAACTGGTTGTGCTGGATGTGGACGCGTATATGTAGAAAGAACACACACACACTTATTACGCGAGAAATTCAACTTGAAACAAGAATTAATCCCTTTGGAAGCGCAGTCCCGTTTTGGGGACAAACTACTTGAAATTTGACTGGTGTGTCCCCATAGTGGGACTAAGGTTCTAAAAGTCATCATATCATACGATGCTCTCCTGTTGTTGTTGTTGTTGTTGTTGTTGTTGTTGTTGTTGTTGTTGTTGTTGTTGTTCTCACATTAACTCACAATACAATGCAGTCCGTGGTCGCAGGACAGGCTCCAACAACTCTGGAGAGGAAGAAATACCTCAAGTAAAACAGAGGCAAAAACAAAAAACAAGCACCTGTATCGCAGATCGGATGAGAGATGAGAGCGGTACACGTACATTGCACATTGACCTGTGTTGTTGGGTACCGGTAGTTGCACACTTTCACGACTATTACGGGGGAACATAGTAATCAGGACCAGATATGCTTCGTAAAAATACTATAACATATAGGTTTTTGTATGGACGATGGGTCCTGATTACTATAATCGTCCCCCGTAAAAATTACCAGGTATGTAATAATATACCATTATTAATAATAGTTGCGTACAATGCAACAGATGCACAAAACGGAGTGTACAAGTATCGCTCATCTGTTGGACATACAAACACGAACAGGGAATATTATCGCAGGAAGGAGAGGCAGAAGGAAGGCAAAAATGCAGCCGGCCGCCTACGCAGATGCAGTACTCTATGTATCGTAGCTTCGGGAAGGGTTGAAAGCACGTAACATGCTGTCGCTGCAACAACGATGTTCTCGACGACTCAGACTATGTTTTGAGAGGAATGAAATCATCAAGGCAGCAAGGTTGGTTGTACTTTCGAGATTCGTCGTGCCTGCAGAGTTAAAGAAAGCAAGAGATTTTGAGTTTTTTCTTTGTGTATACTCGTACGAAGGAGAGGTGGAGTTTCCGGGAGCGCTCACTCAAAAAGGCACGGGTTGAGGAACTACCTGGTTTCTCCTGAGGATCCCAGGCCCAGCGCTCCCGTGACATAGTTCTTCGCCCCACGAAGGACGTTCATAGCGCCGGTGTCTGTCCCGCGGTGGACGCAAGCACTTGCTCGTTGCGAGAAATAAAAATACTACACGATGGAGTTCAGTTGTATTATCCGGCGTTGTTTATCGGGAAGCTTGGACGTGAGAGAGAGGCGACAGAGACACCGCAGGGACAGAGGAGCAGAAGAGTCTGTACTCTTACGACAAGCTGACGACATGAAGAGGGCGCTTCGCAGCGCACTGCGCAGCACATCTCCCGCGAACTTGTGTGGTATCCGGCAGTCGGCACGGCGCGTCCCTGAGTGCGCCAGGTTGAATCCGGCCGCCTCGCGCAGCGCCAAACACGCGGACCAGTTGCGTTTTTGCTGCTTTCAACAACACAGCCACAGCAGCAGCAGTGCAGCGCACCGATGCTTGCTTTTGGAGGAGGGCTGTAGCAGCAGCCAACATTTTTGGGCCCCTGCCGCTTGGAGCTCGCAGAACGGAGAAGGAGGCGAGCGAGAGAGATCCTTTGCGCTCTTGCGCGCGGCCGCCGCGGCTGCGACGGCCGCCGCCGCTGCTGTTGCGGCGGCGGTGGCGGTCGATTCTGCTGGTGGGCGCGCCGCTAGGTGCGAGTATGCGGAGGGGACGAAATTTACCGACGTGTACTACTTAGCGGACAAAGCCCCAGCTCTGGGGGTTGGTGAGTCTTGGGTCGGTGCTCCTGATTGGCTGGGATCCGGCGTGCTGTGCCGTCGAGCGTATTTTCCGTCTTGCTTGGGGGAGGGTACTGGAGAGTAGGAGATGAGGTTCATGGCGGTGCTTTTCGAGAGACGGATGATGCAGCGCGTGCACACGACGCAGAAGCTCCATCCTACGACTGCCTAATAGTTTTGTGGTAGAAAATGTGGTACGAGCGCACCAAGTATTCGCATACCATCTGCTACTCTGTCTTCGGCTGTACGAACGAATTCCAAGATCACATGATCCCGAAACATATTTCACGTACGTATAGCGGGCTCTCGTATGGCCAGCGGGCGTCTATCCGCTATATATCCTCTGCATTGCAACTCTCGTAGATCTGCCCGCGCAGGCGACCTTTCTTCGATGTAGCCGCACAGCAACTATAAAGAGAGCCCTTCCGAGCACTCAATTGCCCTACGATACACAAACCAAGCAGGCCTCTGGGCAAGATTGAGGGTTTCGGATCGGGGTCATGGCCACCGTTAGCGGAAACCGAACAAAATGTCGCCGTGGGGAAAAACATTCCTACAGCAGTCTCGTGACAAAACCCAATGTTCCTCATTGAATCGAAACGGCATCGTTTTACTCGTATGCGGGGATGCAACCATATCTGAGGAAGTTCGCATGCGGGCAGATCTACCGCTGCCGTCAATGTATGTGGTGGCACTCGTACAGCGCCGACTACGCACGAGTAAATTGTTGATGCTCTCTGGCGTGCTTTCGAGCGCATGCCCTCACCCCCCCCCCCCCTCTATCGTCGCAGTAGTAGTCAACCCCCCTTCATGACCTGCCGTCTGTCGATCCACCGTCCTAAAATATTCTTATCTCGCCCCCCATACAAGCGGTTCTCAGTAGGATGCAGCAAACCCTTCAAGCAACTCGCCAAACACCCCACGGCGGGTCGCGCCTGGTGCAAGCGATGCCTGCCTGGGCGGTGAAAACGTGTGTGCGTGTGTGCTCTTCACCCGTCGACATCCAGCACAACCAGTGTCCGTGCCGATTCTTCGATCCTAGAGACATCAAGCTCTGTGTTTTTTTGTTTTGTTTTTTTTTCTCATCCCATTCATTATCTTCGCACATCGTCTTCTCTCTCCTCCCCTTCCAACTCGTAACTCAGATCCGGGGTCACATAGCAGGCTCTTCTCCCCCCTTCCCGCTACGGTTACAAAACTACGACAGATACGTATGATACGTTGTTTTTATGCAGTACGCGGAGTAGACGGTGCAATGCCATGGCATCGTACAGGATACGACACACTCGTACTCGTATTCTATAAAAGAGAGAAGAATCGAAAGAACCTGAAGAAAAGAAAACTGAAAGCCTCCCCCCCTGAAAAAAGTGTCGTGCCCCCCAGGAGATGTGGCAGACAACACGAAAAACAAGCAAAAAAAGGCATGCCCGTCATCTGGCACGACTATATTCTGCGTCCGGGCGGAAACACTTTCCCCAGCGATCATCTTGCCGGCGCCCTTCACATGTATTCCCCGATAACTGGAACACGAGCTCATCGCTCGAGTGTATACTTAAGTATGTATTATACAAGTAAAGCACTCGAGTACTCGTCGCGAACGGCACGGAACTGCTGTGGCGGCGGGCGGCGGTTGTGGCGGTTTCGTTTGGAATCCCCCTCCCCATCGTATACATCCAAATACACAATGAGGAAACCCAGCCTCTGGCGAGATTTTTTTTTTTCCGCGCGTGGGTGCAACACATGAACGGAATATGACTACGAACCCTAAAAAAACAGGCAAGCCGAAGCACAGCAAACAGAACAAAAAGCGCCTTCCAGGCAGCCGCAGCAGTTTGTGGTATGTGAAGTACGAGTAGCATACACAGGTTCTACCTCCTATTAATAGTCAGTCCGGTACGTTGCTATCCTGCCTGCCCTCTCCTTCCTGTTTTCTTCAACCGTGCCCAACCCCCGGAGAGGATGCGTCAGGCAATCCAAGAGCAAACGAAACAGGCTCGTCATCCACCCATGAAACAAGACCTCCTTTCATGAAGACAGGGAGGAAAACAGATGAAATATTGTAAAACAAGTACAGAGGAGTGAAGAACAAATAAAAAACAAAGTAAAGAACGTCACGTATGTAGGGAAGGTCAGAAAGCAAAAGCACGAAGGGGCCCCAATAAAAAAGACGAAAATAAATGTAATACTTCGTATGATATACGAGGGGTTGTATCATCGCTGTCATGCCCCCCTGCATGAGCTCCTACGGACAATACACCAGCCAAAGGAATCAAGAGCAAAACAGAAATAAAGAACCAACGAGAAAAACACCAAGAAAAGCAGGCCACAAGAATAGAAACGAGAGGGAAAAGGAAAAAGGAAAACCAAAACAACGGCGTCGCAACTCGACGCAGCCGCAGAGGCTTGCGGTACGAGTGGCCTATGTAGACAGGCTCTCCCTACTATTAATAGTCAACCTGGTTCCTTGCTACCCTGTCGGCTGTCTCCTTCACGCTTTCGTCAACCGCGGTTCCCTCGCGGCTCTTGCCCCACTCCGCTCCCTTTCCCTAGGGCACCACCCACAACGGATACATAGCGCTGTCTGCTCAGCTCCTCCGCCTTGTCCTTTTCCCAGTTCACCACGAACCGTTCGGCCGCTTCGAGGACCCCCCGGCACCACTTGGCCGCCTTCTTTGCTGCAACGGTCCACACCGCGGGTCTCTACTCCACAAGCATCAACGGGATATGTACCGTCGACCGCCGCGGCATTGCAAGGATGCGAGGGTCCGTGTGGGGATTTGTGCGACTACGGCCATGCACGACATGAGCACACCCCCCCCCCGCCCCCCGTCCTTTCCCCCGCCAACAGCACGAAAATGAACGAATGGATGGATGATGATCGAAGCACAATGTACAGCAGCTCCATGCCTCCAAACGCACAGCGTGTACTCGTAGTCCAGGTCGACCTGCCGCATCGCCTTGCAATGCTGGGTTCGCGTGGGCGCCGAATGAACATACCTGGTACAGTACAACGCTATTACCAGGTATATAGTACCAGTAGATACAGGTCTGGCAGCTCACAGGAGTGCCTTGTGCTCGTGGTGCCTGCCATATCTTCTCTGCGGTGCGCTCGCGTGACGCGTACTTCTACACGATGATTGCTCTACCTGGTACCAAGCTTTGAGATTTCGTGCTACCTGCCAGCAGTGTTCTCTTTTTACGATCTACTACGTAAACACACGAATGATCGCTCTGTTGAGTTTTAAGATTTCGTAAACATGGCATTCTCTTATCTACTATTTATTACCGATAAAAACACAGCGGTAATTTTTGCCGTATACTGACTGTATCACACGTGTGATAAAAAAGATAACACCCCCCCCCCCCCCCGGAGGACGGTTTCCAAAGCCGATTTTTCATCGACAGCGGGAAGGGTGCAAACGCCGATCGACGCGTCTATGGAAAATATCTCAGCGAGATGTCCCCAAAACAGTTTTTTTTCGTTGTGTGCGACCCCCTGGTTTCTTGAGGCGATACTTTGCTCTGGAAATCGTCCCATAGGGTGTGGTGTGTTGTCGCTGCGCATATGAGGGGTATTAACCAATCGCCCGGTGAGGTATTCCAGGAGTCGGGCTGTTCGTTGATTGCGGACTGTTCGTTGAACCAATCCAACCCCTAGATGCCCTACCCTGACAAACCGGACCCTGTATAGACGGCCCAAAAACGGGGCCAGAAAACGCGACTGCGCCGCTATCGTATTCTGCTTTGCTTTTGTTTGCTTTTTTTTTCGAACCTGCGGACCACGATTTCCCCTCACACTACTCGTATTACGAGTGAGTGGTAACTGCAAATTTCCCGAAAACAAAATCCTGGAAATATCCTACCGGACGAAATGTGAAAACTGCTGGAGGCATACGAGAATCGCGCATCCAAGATGTCCGGCTGTCGTTAACTTGTGTACGTTGATGCTTTCGAAAAAATTGGAAGAGTCGTACGTATGGTATGATATGATTGGTGGGAATCTCGGGCGGTGGTCGTAGAACCTCCGTTGTAGAACCCGGCTCCAGCCAGGTCGAACGGGGTACAGTTCAGGGTACTGTACCTTTTTTTGGCGCAGTGTATAAATTAGAACTCGCTCTCGATCGTATTTCTCGTAGGGTGTTCGCGAAGAATTTGATTGGGTTGGATTTCTTGTAGTCTTGTCACATATCTACCAGGTATTCAACAGCAATCCCAACCCACGCAAGAATAATTACTGTGGGGAAAAGTATCCAAAATAGCGTTTTTTACCAGAGTATTTATTCTCGCGTTGGGTCGCGCTGTGTGGTTGGTTTCGCGAATGGAGCAACTTCTGATTGGCTAGGGCTTTCGGATTAAACTGTTTAACCAATCAGCTCCTTACGTTTGTCGGTTCCAAATAATTTTGTCACCCAACCAAGTAGGATTATCGCAACACCCTAATTATGTCGTGCACCCCTTATTAAATAGCATGCTCTCAGTTTTTTAGTTGTTCGGGTTTCGGTTGTGGATGTGGATGTGTTTGTTTTTTTTAAACACAAGACACCTCAGCCTTAATTTTGACACTAAAAATCCCAGCCTTTTTCCTACAAAACCCATCTTCGCAATATTTTTGGTGGGATACTTCGATCAAACCGCGCTACTTGATGTGTGGACTTGATAATATCCTGATGAACTTGACATTGTACTAACCCTGCTAAGCCCTCTCATATGCTCATCATATTGTACATTTGACCAGGTACCAGGTACTTTATATGATACCAGGTATGTACGAGGTATTATGCAGTTATTACGGCGGGCCACAGTTAACAGGACCTATGGTACACATAAAAACCTATATGTTTAACCATTTTTACTAACAATATTTGGTCCTGTTAACTATGGCCCCCCGTAATAGTACTCGTAAATGTTGTGGGTTTACTGGAGTATTTTCTGTTGTTGACATTTTTTTCAGGCGCGTTTGTTTGTTCGCCTATCACGCCACTCTTGCTCTTGGATAGAATGACGCCTTAACCCCTTTAGAACCGCAGTCCCGTTTTGGGGGAAATTCACTTGAATTAGAAGGAAGTTGTCCCCAAAACGGGACTGCGGTCCTAAAATGGTTAAAAACCCGCGAGAGAACTGAAACAAGTTTTTTTTTGGGGGTACATCGTTCTACTTGGAAGCAGTCCGGGGCATTTTTTTTTGTTTTAGTAGTAGCCTGTTCACCACTTACTGCACGAGTGAGTTACTGTGCGTAGTTATCCCACATGAATCGCGCTTCGGGCCCTGTGTTGCTCGCTCTGCTCTCTTGCTCACGGCAAAGCTCCCTCTGCTCTGGTCTCATATACGTCGCTCGAGAGGTCCTTGGTCCCGCCGAAAACGGGCAGTTAATATCTCGACATCGAGCAATTTAGGACTGCAGTCCCGTTTTGGGGACGGGCTACTTGAAAATTGAGTGTTTTTTTTCCAGAACGGGACTGCGGTCCTAAAAAGGTTTTTGAAGTTGCCCGCGTTGGACAGATTTTTTCATCACCAATCTCCCACATCACGATCTACTGCAGTAGATCCCTCCGGGCAGATATATTTCTGGTCTGTTTGGTCTAGCCCATGTTGCCGCGTGGCAGACGCATATTGTATATATAATCTGTACCAGGTATGGTCTACATACAGAGTACGCACAACAGCGGCGGGACGTGTGTCCGGGTTGAGTTTGCGTGTACTACGTACTCAGATCTTCCGCAGCATCTCACTTCGGACGACAGGCTAGGATCTAAGGATGACCTGTGATCTCTATCACATCAGGTCGTGCATCTGCTCTCCGGCATCCGCAACATTTTTTATCGGAGGAGATATCCTATCGAAAAAAAAAAAAGATCCAGGATCCTGGAGAGCTCTGTCGGACAAATTCACGCAGGCGCGGAATTATAATATTTTCTACCTGGTATTATTTTACGGGGTAATAATAACATATTACCGGTATTCAGAACCAATTATGCTTAGTAAGAGTACTGGAATATATACGTAGGTTGTTGTTCAAATGATGTGTCCTGATTACTCTGACCCCCCGTACCGGCAGGTTATTTATTAGTTACTCGGTTAGGGTGTCTGCGCATAATATTTCTGTTCATCAAGGATTTCCGTGGGAGAGATATTAATAGTCGTATTAATAGTTGAACACCTTCCGGAATGCTCATAATCGGAGACACAAAAAAAACGCTAAACGCGGGATCATTCTGTTGGGGGGGGAAAAAAAAACTTGCAGCAGCGGCAGCACTTGCAGGACGAGCAGAAGTCGTGCAAGCAGCAGTACCTACCTGCAGCGGCCAGCTGCGTGAAGCAGCAAGCTGCGGAAGCAGTAAGCAGTAGCAAGCAACCAACAGGTAGAATAGAAGTGCGGCGGCCTATCCTGCGCTCCTCGGCACTCGCTGTGCAAGCAACGCCGCCACAACGAGAAGATCGCCCTCCTTCTTTTTCTTCGTTGTCCTCTGAGCCCCAACAAGGGGTCGTAGCGGCGAAGATCAGGAGCGTGATGGTAAGCGCTTGCAGCAGCAGCAGCTGCTGCTGCAGCAGCACCCATCTGCTGCAACAGCAGGCAGCAGCAATCCTTCTCGCGTAACTTCGCCGGTAGCAGACATGGCCCGAGGCCACTCTCCGGGTAAGCCTGGCCAATCCAGAGCGCCCGGAGAGTGTTCGGCGAACATAATGCAGCGGAACATGGCTCTACGGGTATCAATAGTATAATATGCTATCCCAAAATGCGTAAGTCGTCATTTTTTGCAAATTTGGTTAGGCTTTTTGATTAGCCGTGGGCAACGGGAGAATAGATGAGCAAATTTCAAATTTCGTACGAGGTAGATGGGCATTTTTTTTATTTTGCGCAGATACTCTATTATTTCATTATTACGGGGGATCATAGTTAATAGGACCAAATATTGTCAGTAAAAATGGTCAAATATATAGGTTTTTATCTATACCATAGGTCCTGTTAACTAGGGTCCCTCGTAAATAGTTAACTAAATTAATGAACTCGTATTATTTATGGTACGAAGCTATTAATATGAAGTTTCTTGGTCGACGAGTACTATTCGTTATCTCGCGTCTCGAGTTCCTCATTTGCGTTTTACTGTAAGTTCTACGAGGTGGGCCTTCCATGCACCTTCATGCTCGGTCTTCCTCCGTTTTGTGCATCGCGTGGCATTGCATTGCATTGGATGGCATTGCATTGTCTACTCTCCTTGCTGCATTAAAATGTAACATCTCTGTGTCGCAGTTTGGTGGCCACGGAGCTTATATCGATCTACGATGGAGAACCAGCACGAACGCTGGGTGCGCTGGATGTCGATGGGTAGAACCGACGGGATAGTTTGAAGACAGGCGCGAACATCTCGCGCTCCACGTAGGAAAAATAGAAAACGTTCTCGTTGTCTGTGTTTATTTTTCGAGCCTTGATTGAACGTTGGGGTAGTACGTTGACCATTGACCGGTCCGAACTCTGCAACGTACCGTTCGATAGGTATCATTTTTTATTTCATGTGTAAATTGTTTCCCAAGTATATAGACACAACTACTCCCTTGAATTCTGCAGCATACGATTTTGTCTTCCTCATACCAGGTATTTGGTATACGGGCTGTGTTTCGTGCATGAGGCCATTTCGAACCCGTAGTACGCGCGATGGAAGTATCACTCACAGCTCGCGAAGCTGAGTCTTGACGCACTCCTCGACCTCACAGCTGTTGTTTTTTAATTTATAAATATACGTTAAGACCCTATCAATAGAACATAATCTACACGTACTGCTGCTGCTGTAGCACAGGTGTCGGGTATGTGTCATAGCTCTTGGCAACCACTCTATTTAAACATGGGTGTTTTGTTGTGTGTCGTGTGTCGTGTTAATACTGCATTGGACTACCCTACCCTACCCTACTCTACCCTACCCCACCCTCAGCGCTTGTAGCCGACACTGACTGCTGTGTGACTGCTGAATGCCCATAAGAACAAGCTTGTGTCCCTGTACAGTTGACGAAAATGTCGAAAACGGCTGCCAACTACCAACTACCGCCGTGTACCTGGTACGTCTGTCTGTCAGCGAAAGCTTCAGCTGCAGCGTGGTGGTGGAGCTGGCCGTGGGGATAAGGGTGGGGGTAGGGAGGGGGGTGGAGACGGCGGTGGGGAGAGCGGTGGTGGTGGTATTAGCCATGGTGGTCGTGCTTGGGGAGGGAGGAGGGGGGGGTGCATTCCATAGGAGAGATGTACCCGATCTCATGCATGGCCGTAGTCGTATGACCATAGACCCTCGCATCTCTACAATGCCAGGGAGGGAGGAGGGGGGGCCAGCAACCGTTCACGGTGCAGTTCATTTCCTAACAACACGATACCTTCACGTATATCGTGCGACTGTCCTCATGCCTGAACCCCCCCCCTCCCCTCTGTCGCCCCCTCGACATCTCTCACACACCCATACAGGGAGCTTCGGTACAGTTTGTACCGCACAGCACAAGTCCACCGGGAACGTCGTAGCGGTCAAGCGCATACCCAGGTATAAACTTTTCGTTGTTGTTGTTGGTGTTGTTGTCCTGAGTGAAGTTGTATTGGTCGGGGGGGGTTTGCATCGGAGGCTGGTTTTATGGGGATGGAGAGTGGGGGGGTGCTCATGTCATGCATGGCCGTAGTCTTATGGCCATAGAGCCTCGCGTCCCTACAATGCCGGGACGGAGCACGTCAGGCTTTCACCGACCAAGCGGACATTGCTTGCACCAAGTGCGAAGCTCCGTGAGGTGTTCGGCGAGTCGCATGAAGGGTGAGCTGTATCCTACTTATTACCGCACAAATGATCTACCAGGTGTATAACTCGAACTCGATCGCCAGCTGTGACGGACCGGCCACAAAAAAACGGTACCCTGGATGTCTAGCTCAGGTAGTGAGCGGCATGTTTTGCCAATGTTGTTGGCAACCGACGCCAACCCAACCTATATATATATATATATAATAGGGTTGGAGGGAGAGGAGAAATCGCAGGCTTGTTTTGTTTCCAGTCCCGCGCGTCCTGTCTGTTCTTCGTACTCTTTGCACTCCAAAATGTTCCTCAATATGTCTTGAGGGGGGGTGGGGAAGAGGGTTTCCCTTTGGTTATAGACTGAGTATCGTGGGTCTTTGCAGCTGACATTTTTTTTGTCGTTTTGGGTGGCATTTTTTAAGCGCTTTTATGTTTTTTTTTTCTTGTTGGTAACATGTTGAGCGACATTTTCTGCCCCTTGGAGATCTCGTCTTACGTTGTACTGGTACTAGTTTGGGCGGAAATTGGAGGAGCGTTTAAGCAATAAATATGAAGACTAAACGGTCCTTATATTTCCGTCCCGACTGGTGTATACTTGGTTATATTGCTGCATAAGCGTTTTACCTGTTCTCTTAACCCACTAGTGCTGTTTTATGTTTCTTTTGTTTTCTCTCTTCTACAGAAGGTGTATATCGTGTCTGTCGTTTCCAGTACGATGACATACGGCATTGTGTTGTCTACTCTGCTCACTGCATGACAACACAGTGTCTCTGTGGCGTACTAGTTTTTTGTGACCACAGAGCTTGTGTCTCTCCAGTCTTTATAATTGAAGAATCGGCACGGACACTGGTTATGCTTGATGTCGACAGGTAGGAAAATAACGCTTGAATGGAGAAGAACGCACACATACCCTTACTACGACGGCAATACTATTACGGGGGGCCATAGTTAACAGGACCAAATATTGTTAGTAAAAATGGTAAAACATGTAGGTTTTTATGTGTACCATAGGTCCTGTTAACTATGGCCCCCCGTAATAATGTGAACGCACGCTCGCGGCCGTTGTCTGCCCCACCTATACCTTCACCTCCCCAGGACCAACTCGCCAAACCTCAGCTTCGCCGAAATCGCTTGGGAAGTGGAAGTGCTCAAGGTGATACGTATTTGGCGTGAAGTGCAGTGAGTGGGGTGGGGGAGGGGGGGCAAAGGGAGGGAAAAGGGGGGGCTGCTCAAGGTACGTTTGTAGTTGAGGGGGGGGGGGGGGGGCGGAAAGGGGAAGTGGGGGTGCTCAAAGGTGTGCTCAGCCTGGGGGTGGGGATGGGGGGGGGGGGAGGGGGGTCCGATATCATGCATGACCGTAGTCGTATGATCATAGAGCCTCGCATCCCTACAATGCCGGGACGGAACACGTCGTGTTTTCACCGACCAGGCAGACATCGCTTGCACCAAGCGCGAAGCGCCGTGAGGTCTTGGGCGAGTCGCATGAAGGGTGAGCCGCGTCCTGCTAAGAACCGCCTGTTAGGCGGACTTGCATGTGGATAACAGCTTCAACGAGGGGCGGGGGTCAAGGCATACTATGCCGGATGGTATTGGTTGCGAAGTGGGGTAACGGGGGCCGGGGGGGCTCAAGGTGTTATATGTGTGTGTGGCGTTTTTTTTGCACGGGAGGCGAGGAGAAGGGGGGAAGGTTGCTCAAGGTCTATATGCCACCACGTATTTGGCTCAGTCAATATGGGTGGGGCGGGGAGGGGTCTTTGTATGTGCTAACGCGTAAGGGTGGGAGAGGGGGGGGGGGTCGGGGGGAGGGTGTACTCGATTTCATGCATGGCCGTAGTCGTACTTCACACAACCATAGTAGGGGGGGGGCGTGTACTCGATAGGAAAGATGTACTCGATCTCATGCATGGCCGTAGTCGTATGACCGTGGGGGGGGGGGGTACTCATTGGTTGCTTGCCTCAAGTCATGTGACCATTGGCCACGCATCCTTTTTGAGACGGAGCACCAGGGGGGTGGGGGTGGGGGGTGCTCAATGTGAGGTGGTGGGAGTGAGGTAAAGAGGGGGGGGCTGCTCATGACGTGTAAGCAGTGGAGTATAGGGGTCGCGGGGGGAAGGGGATTAGGATGACGGCCCGGGTTCATAGTGAAAGTGGTGGGGTGGAGGGGGGGGGAGGCGGGTGCGTGCCGTTTGCTTTACTCTGATCTTCTCTGCTGTGACCTTTGAGTCGCTGTTGCTCTCATATTTTCTGACCGCAGCTCTTCTCCCCCCCCCCGCTCGCCCCCGCCTTATCGGCGTTTTTTTTGCTTTTTTCCCCCCGGGGGGCGCGGGGATAAACGATACCTGGTATTCATCAAAGGTGGCCGGGGAGCACCGCAACGTGACGCAGTTCCACGATGTCTTCGAGGACGATGACTACTACTACCTCACTATGGGTGAGTTGGTTATTCCATTCGTCCATCAGTCCATCCATCCATCCATCCATCTAGATCTGTTCATGTACTCATCCAATCAGCTATCAATCCATCCTTCCATCCATCCATGTATTCATCCACCTAGTCATGTTTCTATCCATCCATCCGTCGATCAAGCCAAGCCAAACCAAACCAAACCAAACCAAACCAAAGTATTTTGAGAAACCAAGCCAAAACTAAACCCGCCTTCCTCTCTCTTTTCTCTCTTACACATCAGGTATTGAACATACAGTAGGTTACAGTGATGGTTGCATATTAAATGTTTACATATTGAAATAATTAAATATATATCGATTGTTGAATATTTAATGCACAATGAATATTGACCACCAGGTATTGAATATGATGTTGAGTATTGACCACTGAACGATGAATGTTGAATATTGACTAATGACTGTTGAATGATTGAATGTTGAACATTGACTATTGAGTACCAGGTAGTGACTATCGAATGTTGAATATTGAACATTGAATATTGAATGCTGAATACCAGGGTATGGACTATCGAACGGCATATTGACTACCAGGGTATTGAATGTTGAAATTTGACTACCTGGTATTGGATATTGAATATTGCACACCTGGTAGTGAACCTTGAATATTGACATTGAATAATCCCAATTATTCAATGTTGGACGTTGACTGTTGAATATTGAACATTGAGAACATTGAATGTTGAATGTTGAATATTGAATACCAGGTATTGAGAATATTGACTATTGACTAGTGAATCTTTACACATTTAACATTGAATAATGAACATTGAACATTGGATATTGAACATTGACTATTGGGAATATTGAATATGGACTATTGAATAATGAACATTGAACAGTGAATCGTAGTGGCTATTGAATGTTAAATATTGGAAATTGAACATCGAACGTTGAACATTGATCCGTCCGCGCCGCGTCGTTACTGTACAGAGCTGGCGCGGGGCGGCGAGCTGTTCGATCTGCTGGTGGAAAGCGGCCCTCCGGATGAGGCCAACACGGCGGCGTTGATGAAGGCGCTCGTAGAGGCTGTGGCCTTCGTTCACCTTCACGGGATTATTCACGGGGACATCAAGGTGCTTATTTGCAGAGCTGTTCGCGGGCCTTGACCCGACCCGACGGCGCCGTCGGGTCGGGTCAAGAGGTATCCGAAATGTCACGGGTCGGGTAGGGTCGCCATCGGGTCGGGTCAGGAGGTGGTCCAAAATGTCACGGGTCGGGTAGGGTAGGGTTGGGTTGTGTCGAGTCAAACGGTTCAAAGTCTTGCGGTTTTGATCAGGTCGAGCCAATTTGTGTTGTGCTGGCAGTAGTTGCGGGATTATATGGCGGGAGCATCAATATGTTTGTGTTCACTGTTTCTGTTCATTCTATGTAGAAGCCGCGGGATTGTATACGGGGACACATGAAGGTGTCTTTTGTTTTTGTTTGTTGTAGTCACGGGATTTAGCACGGGGATATCAAAGCGTTTAGTCGATTCTAACAGTATTTATGCGCATTAGGAGTAGCGGGATTTTGCATGGAAACATCGATGTGTTTATTTTTTGTTGGTATTATGAATAGTTGTACGTAGTAGTTGCGGGATTATTCGCGGGGACATCTATTTTTTAGTTTTCTCTATGTATATACGGGATGATACACCGAGGCCCTCGTAGAGACTAACTGTGGGCTTCTCGTACTTGCGTATGATTATACACGAACAACATGAACCCGTCTACGTACTGCTGCAGCACTTTTTCCACACTGCATTCCCAAGTAGTTTGGCCCCAAAACGTGGATGCAGTTCAAGGACTGCATTCAGGTTTTTGGTGACAAAACTCCCTGAAATTTGTCTGGGATATTTTTCACGGTACGAGCTTACAGTAAAATTGTGCGCGGGGACATGAACTGCAGCAGTAACCTATACCCTGGTATGCCAAAGCAAAAACAAATCATTCTTTGACATTTTCGGTATCTATCAATCTTAATGGCACTACCTACGTACGTATCAAGAGTAATTTAGGGGGCATCAACGTGTCGACGGTATATCACTATTGGACGAAAATTTAAGGATTGTTTGGTACTCATACTGATACCCCAACGGCCCTTACATTTCCGTTCAAAATGGTGTATGTTTGTATTTTAGTTCACCCCGCCCCCCCCCCATACGACTCCGGCCATGCATGAGATCGAGTACATCTCTCCTATCGAGTACCCCCCCCCCCCTCCTCCCCTTGGTGACACCGCCTCCCCCTGGGCTCTGCATGTCCCTCTCAATAACAGTGACTCTTTTTTCCTCACCTTCCTTCTTCTTTCTCTCCGTCGTCCCGCCGCTCCCCTGCGCTTTCTTCCCGCCCCCCCCCCCCCTCCCGCCCCCTCCCGCCCCTTTCCCCTACCTCCCTCCCCCCCGCCTCCCTCGCCGATTTTCCTTCTCCTCGCTCGCGTCGCTCGGTCGGTCGGTTTACCCGCCCGTCGATCCGTCGGTCGATCTGTTTGGTTCCATGTTTTTTTTTCTATGTATTCTCCCTGCTTCTTTCTACCTTGGCGCTTCGCGGGACGGTGCGCTATGCTGTGCTGTGTACTGCGCTATCCTGTGCTGTTGCTGTCCTGTGCTGTTGCTGTCCTGTGCCTGCTGTGCTGCGCTTGTGCTATGCGGTGCTCTGTCATCAGCCGGAGAACGTGTTTTTGACGAACAGTAGCACTGGGGACGTTGACTGGGAAGGGGTTCGTCTGGGAGACTTTGGGTCCGCGGTGGAAGTGGCCTTGGCGGGTAAAACCACGCTGTCCGGCCTGCAGACCAGGTGGGTAGCAGGGGAAAAGGAGGAAATCGTTTTTTTTTCTAGTTAAGAGCATGTTTTTGCGTACTGTAGTTTTTGCACGCGCGTGTGGTGTTTCCCGGGGTTTTGTGTACGTCCCCCATGACCTTGATCGTGTGGGTCTCGATAATTTTGTGTGTCTGTTCCATGATTTTGCGTGTACAAGTCCATGATTTGTGTGTTGTATGGTTTGAGTGTGTGTGAGTGGGGGTCGTGTGTCCCATGGCTTGAGTATTTTGGAATTGAGTGTGCGTGTGTCCACGTTTTTGTGTGTCTGTTCGTGTTTGGGTGTCCTTGTTTTTTTGGTTGTCCTGATTTTGTGCGTTGGCGATTTTGAGTTTGGAAAAGCGTGTCTCCTCCTGTCTGTCTCTTGTGTGGACGTGTGGAATTGTGCGCGCTTTTGCTTTATCCGCGTACGGTGTCATATGGGCACGTGGTTGGGCTTCTGCGTGTGTGTGCTTGTGTGTCCAGTGGGGCTGTGAGTTGACTTGACTCCGCGGCGGCTATTTTTTTTGGTGGGTAGCGAAATAAGCCAAAGTAAATGACATACCATGTGTTTCGTATTTCACACCTGTGTAGCCACAAACGGGCCAGTCGGATACAGACGCAGAACTCCACAAATTACCGCACGCAACCATAGTAATGCCCAGCCAACTAGTACCTAGTCAGCGACTAATAGTTAGCCAACTATTACGGAGGACCATAGTTAATAGGACCTGTGGTATACATAAAAACCTACATTGTTAACCATTTCTACTAAACTATGGTCCCCCGTAATAGTAACTATAGTTACCCAACTAGTAACTAGTCGGCTAACTAGTTGGCGACTACATTCAGCCAACCAGTATCTAGTCGGCGATGGCAGCTAACTACAGTAGTAACTATTAATAGTCGGCGACTAATAGTCAGGCAACTAGGAACTAGTCAGCGGCTCATAGTCAGCCAACTAGTAACTAGTCGGCGACATTATTGTTAACAAATTTTCACAGCCCTTATGTAGCGTCCATAGTTTTGTTTGATTGCCCCATCCCTTCGTCGTGGGCACGAAACTCGATCTCTCCCCATCAGGGAGGATGTTGAACTCTGCCAAAAAGGATTTCGTTGGTTACTGCCGCCGCCGCCCGCAAGCCAGATCAGACTAGCACCGCGTCAAGGCAGGGTAGCAGATAGGTCGTACCCGAGAGGAGCAGGCCAAACGATGTGTACTTATCGACCCTACGCTGCTGTATTCCCTTCCTCCTCCACCCTTACGCCTCTCCACCCCCTCCTCCCGTTCGCTTCTCGGCCCGACACACCAGGTATCAAATGTCTCTCTTGTCTTCCCGTCTCTCGCTACCCCTCACCACCAACCTCCCCACCCCACCCCACCAACCTCCGCACCCCACCACCCCGCCCACCCCACCAACGTATTATTACGGGGGGCGATATTAAATAGAACCTACGGTATACACAAAAACCTATATATTTCGCGTATTTTTACGAACAATGTTGGGTCCTATTAACTATGGTCCCCCGTAATAATAGCGAACCAAACAAGCCGCAGCGCGCTGTACCACGCACTACACACGCCGAACCGCGCCAAATTGTCCTAGGCCAACCCGACCCAACTCAACCCAACCCAACCCAACCCAACCCAACCCACTACCCCACCCACCGCCAACCCTCCCCTCTCTACCCTGCCCCCAACCGTCCCCTCCGTGCGTGTGTACTGACCCACACGCGCATTCTCCCCGAAAAAACAGGGGGACCGTGGCCTACAACCCCCCGGAAAGCATGCAGCGCATGCTGGAGAGGGAGGACGTGGTGGTGAGCCCGATGGGCGACGTCTGGGCGCTCGGCGTGGTCTTGTTCATGCTGCTGACGGGCGAGCACCCGTTCGCGCCGGACATGTCGATCACGGACGAGGAGATGGCGGAGTGCGTTCTTCGGACGGAGGACGGGGTTGACGGAGAGTCGCGGCTTTTCGTCGACGAGGAGGAGGAGGGGGGGGAGGGAGGAGGGGGGGGGGGGGCGAGATCGAGCGTCCCCCCACTGGCGAGAGACCTGATTTTGAGGATGCTCAGGAAAGACCCGGCGCAGAGAGCCACGACCGAGGAGATTCTCCAGCACCCGTGGCTGCGCAGCAAGGCTTCGCGCGGGGTCGTCCTCAGTCGCGCCGAGCGGCTGCCGGACGGGGCCGGGAGGAGGCATCGTCACCGCCACGACAGGCACGGGCGGTACGCGGCTGTGGTACCTACCTCCCAGGAGGAGCTGCAGAAGTTCTGGTCGGCGCGGAGGAGGCTGAAGGCGTGCATGCTCGCCCTCATGACGGGGCTCGTGGACGGGGTTTTCCCTGACCTGTTCGAGGAGGAGCGGTTCCGCCGCGCGGTGGAGCTGGCCGCGGTGGAGAGGGAGGCGATGAAGGCGAAGCTCCCGCCGATGCCTCCGTCGGCGGCGGCGTCGGCGCCGAAGTCGAGCAAGCACAGCCTCCCGACGGTCGACCAGGAGTCCGGCACGATAGAGGGGCAGGAGCTCGCGATCGAGGAGAAGAAGAGGGAGGAGGCGGCGGCTGCTGCCGCCGCCGCGGCCGCGGAGGCCGCTTCGAGGATGGACGTGTACCTGCCGTTTCTTACGGACCAGAGCATAGGCCCGCCCCCCCACCCGATCGGGTCGAGGGAGGCCGCGTGCGGGATGATCGACCGCGGGGGCAAGGGGTACATCACCCCCGGGGATCTCGAGCACATGACGAGGGTGATGGGGGAGAAGTTCTCGCGCGCGGAGATCAGGGAGATGATGAGAGCGATCGACGGAGACCCGGCCACGGAGTCGCGCCGCGTGACGTACGGTCAGATGGTGAGGACGGTTGCGCCGCTTTGCCCCGCCAAGCAGGTGGCGGCGGGGCAGACGCTTTACGGGGAGGGGGACCTGGACCCGACGTTTTACCTCCTGAAGAAGGGCGTGGTCGAATTCTCGATCGCGTCCATGCACGGAGAGGCGGACCTCCAGCATCAGCTGCCGGGTGAGTGGGGGGGTGGGGGGGCGGGTGGATGGGGTTGGTGCGTGGGTGAACTGGTGGGGGTGGTGGTAGGTGGGTGAGCACGGGGGGTGTGTAGGTGGCTTTGGATTGTGCGATTGAGATGAATGGGAGTGGATCTCCATGCTTCGAGTGTGTTATGGAACTCCCTTGCGGTGCAGTTCAGGTGCTGTAGGTGTATCATCTCGTATCCCAGCTATGTGGCGGGGGTGATAGGGGGGTGATGACTGGGTCATCGGGGGGGAATGCTGAGCGATTGAGAGAATTGAGATCACGAACATACGTGGTGAATCGCGTGCTGTGCAACCCCTTGAAGTGCAGTTCAGGTACTGCCGCTGTAGGTATATACCACTATAGCCGAGCTGTGTACCCCCGCGTTGCTGTCAATTGTTGTGCCCGATACTGTATATACGAGTCTTCGTCACATTGTTCCTCAAGTTTTTCGGCCCTGAAGTTTCCCAAATGGGTCAAGAACTAGCGGCGAATAATTACCGGGTATGAATTCCTTGCTGAAAAAAACAGCCAACCAAGCAAGGGATCAACCAACCAACCTTACCAACCAACCAATCAACCAACCGAGGCGTTCTACGATAGAGGTTCACGCTACCTTTTCCGAGGCTCCTCACTTGAGGAGCTCTATACCTCACCCGAAAACTGACTTAAGCGAGAATCAAACTGAATCCCGATAACGAATCCCATTTCCTAAGTATACCAAAACGTCGTTTTTCGAAGCAAGATTAGCGTTCCGACGAGTTTTGGTTAAGGAGCCCCGTCATTCGGAAAAAAAAATAGAGGAAATGTGCTACCTCTATCGTAGAACGCGTCCAACCTATCAACTAAAAGCACCAAATTGAAAAATCCAAACGGACAGGGGCCTCCTTCGGAGAGGTGGAGCTGCTCCGAGCGGACGAGTGCACGACCCCGCGGCTGGCGACGTGCAAATGCCTTGGCCAGCCGGATGGGGGGGGGTGCGAGGTGCTCGTGGTGACCGAACACATGTTCGACTTACTCACGGACACTTACCAGGGGGTGCGCACGACGCTCGGGCGACAGGTGAAAAAAATAAAATAATGAATAATATATTAAATATATTCATAGTTATAATCATACTACAAGTAGTACTAACTAACGATACTGATAGTGATAAGGATAATAATAACAATATTCAAATAGTCGCTTTTTTTGACGAAAAAAATGTGTTTTCCGGCGGTTTGTGTTTGCGGGGTTTCGGTATGTACCTGATTACGTATGCGGTTTGGGGGTTTCGGTATTCGTGGTTTTGGCGGTTTCGGCATATGATGTGGTCTGAAGGTTTCGGTATGCGTGGTTTGGCGGTTTCGTTTTTGTGGCTTGGCGGTTTCGGTATTTGCAGGTTGGCGGTTTCGGGTGTATCACGTGGTCTGACGGTTTCGGGGTATGTGGTTTGGCGGTTACGTAGTGTGGTTGACGGTTTCCGTATGGGTTTCAACGGTTTCGGTTAATGTGCTCTGGCGGTGTCAGCATGTGCTCTGGCGATTTAGGTATGTGGTTTTGCGTTTCGGTATATACGTGATCTGGCGGTTTCGGTATGGGGTTTGGCGGCTTCGGTATGTAGTTTGGCGATTTCGGTGTGTGGTTCGGCGGTTTCGGTACGTGGTCTGGCGGTTTCGGTGTTTGGTTTGGCGGATTCGATTTTTACGTGATTTGGCGGTTTCGGTACGGGATTTAGCAGTTTCAGTATGTGGTCCGGCAGTTTTTGCATGTGGTTTGGCGGTGTCGGTGTGTGGTTTGGCGGTTCTGGTGTGTGGTTTGACGGTGTGTTGTGTGTTTTGGCGGTCGTTATGCGGTTCGGGGTTGGCGGTTTCCCTGTTGTGGTGTGGTGATGGTGGTGGTGGTGGTGGTGGTTGTGGTAGTGGTGTGGTGGTAGCAGTTGTAGTTGTAGTATTACGGGGGACAATAGGACCTATGGTACACATGAAAACCTACATACTTAACCATTTTTACTAACAATATTTGATCCTATTAGCTATGGTCCCCCGTAGTAGTAGTAGTAGTGGCAATTGTAGTAATTGTAGTATTGAATAGTAGTATTAAATAGTACAATTAATATCAACAGTATTCACTTCCATATATTCATTGTAGGGTATCGTAGTTGGGTATTGTCTGTAGCATTGTTGAATTTTCAAGTGATTCGTTTTTTTAGTGCAACTACTAGTAATAGTACTGTTCTTACCATGAGAGAGTGCGTGCGACATATTCGGAGGAACGCGTCGCTGTGCCGTGTCCGGGCGACGGGCGAAAGCATATGCCGGTTCGGCCGAAGCGACCGTTTCATCGCCCCGAACAGAGCCAGACGTTACACTCGGGAAGGCTGAAAGGAAAGGTGGCACACCGCACGCATTCGTTTCTTTTTACGACGCGCTCATGCGTGGTACAATCAAATCGGTGTGCCTGCCGCCGGCTGTAGTAGATGATTTCCACTTTTCACAGCCGCGTTTTTTCACCCCCCTCCCCCCTCTCTCCCGTTACCCCCCCCGCCCCCCCCCCCCCCCCACCTCCCCTTCCCGACTGTGGAAACCTCCGGGGGGGGGGGTGTTTTGTTTCTGTTTTCTTTTTTTCTTCTTTTCTTGTCAACAACACGAAAACAAAACCCAAACACACACACATACACACGCCAGCGGGAAGTCCGGTTGAAACAGCTCTCCGTGGCGGTTCTGCGGAAAGCATTCGAGGGCGAAGAGGCGTCGCTGAAGGAGCCGGGCGTTATCTGGGGGGGGGGTGTCGAGGAGGCGGAGGGGGTGGAGGAGTCGGAGGAGGCAGAGCGGAGGGAGGAGACGGGGAAGCATGCCGCCGGCGTGTGGTACAAGGTGGGGCCCCTTCGAGGCCCTTTCTCGGCCCGGTCGACCTCGTCTTACCCGCCACCCTCTCTCGTGTCCTGGACCCCCAGAAAGGCGACCTCCGAGTCCCCACCAGCGCCACCGGACTCGAGCGGTGGTGACGCTATCCCAGCGGCCGGAGCGGCGGCGGCGGCGGTGACAGCGGGGTCGGGGGTGGGGGCAGGGGAAGACTCGTCCGCGCGAGAAGCTTCGGGTGGGGGTGGTAGAAGTGGTGGTGGTGGTAGTGGTGGTGGTGGTGATGTTTCGCTGGGCCCGGCGGCGGCCGCTGGGGCGACGGGGGGGGGGTCAGGAGCGGTAAGGCAGCGAAAGACAAGAGGCGGCGTCAGCGTTGGCGAAGCGACGGCGGGGGAGGGAGAGGAGGCGGGTGACGGGGAGGCAGAAGGGGAGGAGGGGGAGGACGGGGGGGGGCGGAAGGAGGAATCGTTTGTGGTGCTGGTGCTGGAGGGGTCGGTGACAGCGGAATACGACGGCGCCGAGAAGGCAGCGAAACGGTTCGACAGAAACCCGCGGAAGGGCCCAAGAAAGGCTATCAAATACGACAGGGTGGTGGAACGAGGTAGGATGGTATTTTTTGTGACGCGCGCGCGCGAACGAGAAGAGAGTGAGTAGGGTGGGCAGCGTGGCGTTCACACGGCGGGGGGCGGGGGGGGGGGGGGAGTGACACTTGTTTGTTCCTCATCTTTTGTTGCTTTCCTTGCGGTGTCATTCGACCATTGAGCATCCCTTTCGAGACGGAGAAGGTGGGGGGGGGGTATGATATGGCACGAGATCTAGAAGAGGGTGTGCAGCCTGACATGTGTGAATGGGGGGAGGGGAGGGACTGTGCACTAACTGGTCGCTATGATATACTCAAAATATAGTACTGGTACGGGTTATGTCGTTAATTGTTCAAAAACAAAAATGCTGCTTCTTAACGCCCTTTCAGTACCGCTCGTCGCAGAAGATGTCTACAGTAAATATAATTTCTGGTAGTGTGCGTCCGTAACAGAAAGGGGCTATAACCTTTTTAGGACTGCAGTCCCATTTTGAGGACAAACCAGTCAAATTCTAAGCAGTTAGTCTCCAAAACGGGACTGCAGTCGAAAGGGGCCAAGTTACGGTTGGGTCGGGCTTGGAATTATGGCTATGTAGGGCACGGGCTCGCCCTCGAAACCATCATTACAAGGCCCCCGCCCGCCCGTCCGGAACATGGCCCGATCACACACTCCGCCGCTCAAGCAATAATTTATCGCCAGCACACCATCTGCGCGCCTCTTTTGCTTAACGTTTTTGAGAAAAATACCAGCGGTAAGATTGAGGATTTCTTCGAACCTGATACTCTGCGGGCTGCGTGTGTGCGGTATCATCGCATCACTAAACGCCGTCGGTGACACCACAAGTTGTGCCGTCGGTAACGTCACGACACGTCGTCGGAAACATCATGACACGCCGTCGGTGGCGTCGCGACATGTCGTTAGAACCACTGTTAGTCGACGCATTATGTTCCATGATTCATCGTCGGCAACATGACTACCCACACCGTCGGTATTGTCACGACACGCCGTCGGTAGCACCACGACACACCGTCGGCAACGTCCCGAGACGCTTTTTTTTAGCACCACTACACACTTTCGGTACCGTCACGATGTGTCGTCGGTAACGTCGTCAAAGCTCTGGCCCTTGGTGTGGTATCACCGTCGGTAGTATGACGACACGCGGTCAGTTGACTTGACGACACAAACGCAGTCCGTCCTACCCCGGCACGCTGTCGGTGAACACGTCACCGCGACGCAACATCGGCAGCATCAACCACGACCTGACGTCGGTAGAGATGTCGCGACACAACGCCGTCGTTACATAGCACCACGACCCGTCCCCGGTGGCTTGGTAGGTGGTCCGCGTGCCTATCAAGATCAATTTCGTGGGTTCGAATCCCACCGAGTGCATGCTCGTAAGGGCTTTTTCTTGCATGAAAGAAATTGAGTAGCGGAAAGCGCGAGAGCGTGAGAGCGTGAGTTAGCTACATTCGATTAAAATCGACGAGCAGTGGGAATGCTGAACCCTATGCGCGACAAAAAAAGAAGGCACGTACCGGGGGGGAGAAGGGTAGACACCTGTGACCACGGCTTGTCCAGAAGGTCGTCGAGGGTAAAACCTCCTACGAGTTAAGCTGGAAAGTGGAAGTGATGATAAAAAAAACACCACGACTCAACGTCGGTACATGGCAGACGCTGGTTTCTTATGGTTGACAGTATCCTGTTCGCCCTCGCATTCGTAGATCCCACTGAAAAACATTTTATTTCTAGTGATTAATCCCAAAAAATATCAGGTATGTATACAATTACGGATGCAGGTCCAAATTGGGTTTCAAACCCCGCCGATAATTTGACACAACTCTCTCTTCCCTCCCCCCCCCCCCCCCCCCCCCCCCCCAAGCTGCCATCCATATGCAAGCCCACCTCACGAGTGGTTGTTTGTAGGATGCAGCTCACCCTTCATGCGACTCGCCCAATACCTCGCGGCGCTTCGCGTTTGGCGCGAGCAAACAATTTTGGCCTGGTCGGTGACAACTCGACGTGCCGCGTTCCGGCATTGTAGGGATCCGAGGGTCTATGGCCATACACCTATGTTGAACTGCCCACAAAACACGAAGAAAAGTCCCGACAACAAAGGCAATGGAAGCATGTCTGCCGCTGTTTTTTTCCCTGAGGACATTTTGTTTTCCTGCTCTAGCTCCGAACGTTTTCATCGAGCCAAAATTTGGCGGACCGGATACGAGCTCCTTGGTGCACTCCCGTGAGTGTGCCAAAGCGACAGCACTTTTAGTGTCCTCCTCCTTCGGGGCGGGCCTCGTCGCTGGAGGTTGAAAATATGGTTCCAGGCGCTTGAAGTTTCGGGTCCTTATACTGTAGCCGAGTGTTTTTTTTCTGCTGTAGAACGAGAGCAGGAAGAACCCAGAAGTCGTGACGGGTACGTTCCTCCTGCTTGTTCTACAGCAGAAAAATATACGTGACTACGTAGATCCTACCAGGTAGTTAATATAGTCCACGGTAATAAGTGGCATGCCATGAAAGGCGACTGCTGTCGTTACGCTGTGCTCCCTGTGGGTGTTGTGGTGGGGTCAGCAGAGGCCCACTGTGTGGATGTAGAGAAGGTGTCGGTGAGACCACCGACCCCGCTCTATTAATAGTAGCCAGACGAAGAGTACGAGATAACAAGGAAGTAGGGCAGACGAACCGGCTGGGAAAGGAGGCCTCGTCTAGTCCGATGCTTACTTCGTTAAACATCGGTTGAAGGCCCAGAAGATTGCTTCGGTGAAATCGAGATTTTCGACGAAAATGGAGACGGCGAAGGCAAGGAAGCGACGACCCCATGAGTCGGAACCTTGAATCTCTCGGCAGCATGAGTGGGCCCCCGATCACTTTTTTTTTCAATCATTACGTGTACTTCCCGGCATTAACTCGTAGAGGAGGTTTTACCCTCGGCGGTCTTCTTTTTGGACAATCCGTGGTCACAGGTGTCGTCCCTTCTCCCCCCCCCTGTACGCGCCTTCATTTTTTGTCGCGCATAGGGTCCAGCATTCCCAGTGCTCGTCGATTTTCATCGAATGTAGCTAACTCGCGCTTTCGCGCTTTCCGCTAGTCAGTTTGTATGCAAGAAAAAGTCTCTGCGAACATGCACTCGGTGAGACTTGAACCCACCGAAATCGATCTTAGTAGGCACGCGGACCACCTACCAAGCCACCGGGGACGCTGCCGTGCCTCTTTTTCACCGAACCGAAGCCAGAGAAAACAGACATTGTGGGAGAAATACTGACCATCCCACCGCACCCAGGTCACGCGAGACACGGTCTTTGTTGACACGCGCGCACCCTTTTCTGTTTTTTTTTTCAAATATGTTTTGTACCCACCAGGCGAGTTTTTGTTCTGTGGGGAGGGATTCGGGATGGGGGCGCCGGGTTCGCCGACGTTGGTGTCGCTCAAACCGGGACAGAAGGCCAAGCTTTTGCGGGTGAGAGGGCTTGCGCGCGCGGGGGGGGGCAGGGGAGGGGGTAGTACTCATGTCATCTATGGCCGTAGTCGTGTGATCATAAGACACTCGCATCCCTACGATTGCCGGGACGGAGCGCGTCGGGTTTTCACCGACCAAGCAGGGAAGGGGGGTGCACTCATCGGGGAGAGGGGGGGGGTATACTCATGCCATGCATGGCCGTAGTCGTACGCCCGTAGGCCCTCGCATTCCCTACGCACAATGCCGGGACGGAGCACGTCTAATTATCACCGACCAGGCAGACCGAGCTTGCACCAAAAGCTCGAAGCGAAGTGCCATGAGGTGTTGGGCGAGTCGCATGAAGTCATGGGGGGGGGTTGCGGGGGGTTGGACTCATGTCATGCATGGCCGTAGTCATACTTAGTATGACCATATGACCATAGACCCTCGCATCCCCACAATGCCGGGACGTGAGGGGGGGGGGAAGGGAGGCGGGATGGACGGGAGGGAGAGGGGGGGAGGGAGGCAGGGAGGGGAGGGGAGGGGGAGGTAGGCGGGGAGGGGGTGTGGGGGGGGAGTGTTGAGTCTTGCGTCATGTTCTTGCTTGTTTCGTACCTGTGCTATAAATAGATTCGGTTTACGAGTGTTTCTGTGTATTCGCTTTCATAGGTGTCACATACTTCTGATGTACACGAGTGTTTAATATTTTCAGCACCGCAGTGCCGTTTTGAGGAGAAACTACTTAGAATTAGAGTGGTTGGCCCCCAACACGGGACTGCAG
Organism: Nereocystis luetkeana; assembly: GCA_031213475.1. Classification (NCBI taxonomy): domain Eukaryota; class Phaeophyceae; order Laminariales; family Laminariaceae; genus Nereocystis; species Nereocystis luetkeana. The sequence goes on along the minus strand of JARUPZ010000012.1, from coordinate 5,162,146 downwards.
TCCTAAAAGGGTCAAGTACGAATGTTCGGAGTATTTGGCCGAGTTCCCAAACGTGTTCATGTTGTTCCTGATTTTTTTTTTGCGCGCGCGGTTGGGTTTTTTTTTTTGCTTACTGTATAGCAGTGGTCCCTCTTTAATGCCAGTCGAATAGTGCCGCTATAGTGCAGGTGCTGTTGTTGTCTGGCGCATACCGGCACTACAGAGGGACTACTACTGTGCTTGCTTGTTGATCAAAACTGAAAAATGAGGTGTGCTAAAAAATCACACCTCTTCCTCGTCGTGCTTCTTTTGCATCCTTAACCCTCCCCCCTCCCCCTCTCCCTCTCTGCATCGCCGACTCCGCCCACTCCTCAGATACGTGCATCGGATTTCGCTCCGATGATGGGAAGAAAACACATGGCCTCGCTCAAGGAGTTTATGTTCAAGAAGTGATTTGAAGTGACGTGACGTGGCATGGCGTTTTTTTGCACTGGGGACGTTGCCGGCGTGTCCCCTACCCCCCCCCCCGCTCTCCCCCGCCCGCTTCATGTTCAAGAAATGAAGTGGAGTGGCGTATCAAGGCATATTTTTGCACAGGGCATTATGCCGGTGTGTGTCCTCCCCTCTCCCGCTTCACGCTCGAGAAGGGATTCGAAGTGAAGTGACGTAACGTGGCGTTTTTTTGCACAGGGGACGCTGTTGGTGTGTCCCCTCTCCCCCCATCCCGCTTCGTGTTCAAGAAGTGATTTGATCTAAAGTTACGTGACGTGGCGTTTTTTGCACAGGGTACGCTGTCAGTGTGCCCCCTCCCCCCCCCCCCCCCCTCCCCTCGGTTGAATCGAAAAATAAAATTCGCTTGCCTGCTTGCGGGCTTGCCTGCTTGCGGGCTTGCCTGCTTGCGGACTTGCGGACTTGCCTGCTTGCGGGCTTGCCTGCGCGTGCTGCGCCTGGATGCAGGTGTTGGCTCAGGGCCTAAATGCAAATGTTGTTACAGGGCCTGGATGCAGGTGTTCATGTATGCAGAGCCTGAATGCTACGTAGTTATTGTCCGTGCGGGCCTTGATCCAGGTGCCCGTGCAGGGCCTGATTGCAGATGTCCGTGCGTGCAAGGCCTGAATGAACGCGGGCAGGTAAGGTGTCATTGCAGGGCCTGAATGCAGGTGTAGGTTGTCACCCAGGGCCCGAATGCAGGTGCTCATGCAGGGCCTGAACACACGGTGTAGGTTGTTGTTCACTCAGGGCCTGAATGCAGGTGTTCATGCAGGTACTCAATTCGGGGTTACGTTCGCCCTCTCCCCCCCGTACCCTCCCGCCTCCTGCGACGGTGACGGGGAAAAAGGGGAAAAAGGGGGGATGACTGGGTTGCATCCCCCGCTTCCCCTAACGCCTCTTTCATTTACTTTATAGTGCTGTCGTGAATGGGATGCCCGTGGTGTCCTTCTGTCCCGCTCGCTAACAAGCGTGTCGGGTGGGTGGGTGCGTTGGGTCCCTCGGGTGCTAGCATAATGAGACCGGTCTTTGTGGGCGCGTCAAGACATATTTTGGCCTTATTGTACTGGTTTTAGTGTAGAGGCGGTTAGTCAAGGAGGTCAAACCGCGGTCCCCTAGGAGGAGACCGGTCTTTTTGGGCACGCCCACATTTCTCTTTGGCCTCATTGTACTGGTTTTGGTATCGGGGCGGGTAGTCCAGGGGTCAAACCGCCGTTTCCCAACAGGAGGCCGGTCTTTTGGCCTTATCATGCTGGTTTTAGTGTAGGGGACGGTCAGTCAAGGGGGTCAAACCGTCGTCTCCTAGCAGGAGATTGGGTCTTTTTGGCCTGATCAGCCTGGTTTTAGTGTAGGGGGCAGTCAGTCAAGGGGGTCAAACCGCGGTTTCGTACGCAGTACGAGGGAACATACACATACAGTAGTAATGAGAACCAAATATGCTGTGGGAACACACGGGGATTTTAGGGTTTTTGGGTCCATCGCGGATTCTGATTACTGTATGAGGCCCTCGTGATATTTTGTCCTCGGGCGGGGGGGGGGGGGCTCTGTCTGCTGGAGGCGTCCGCCTTTTATAGCGGTATCGTATGTTATGGTATGGTACGGTATGGGTTGGTTGTGGACGAACAGTGCAGCAAAGTTTTAGGTCCAGCATCAGGACTTCAGAACAGCAAGTACTGCTTCTGCTGCTGTTGTTGGAAGAGCACGAGGACAGTACGTGTCGCTACTGCTGCTACTGCTGCTGCTGCTGCTGCTGCTGCTGCTGTTGCTGTTGTACCGACACCCACTACATAACGTGCTGCTGCTTCTGCTGCTGTTGTTGTTGCGACCCATCAATATCACCCACCACTATCCCCATGAAATGAGTGCGTTCTGCTACTACTGCTTGCTGCTGCTGGCCGTTGCTATCGTTGTTGTTGTTGTTGTTGTTGTTGTTGTCGCCATTGCTGCCAGCACAGCGATGCTGGCACCATCACCATCACAAGAACAGCGCGTTCGTTACCACTACTACGGCCTGCTGTTGTTGCTGTTTTCGCCACAGCGATTTATTTGCACCACCACTGCTGTGATTTTTGTTATTGCTGCTTGTTGTCAGCACGGCAATATTTTTGTTTCTTGTTATTGCTGCTGTTTGTCGACACGGCAGCATTTGCACCACCGCCAGAGCAGGACGCACCACTGTACCTCTGTTTGTTGGTGTTGGTGTTGGTGTATAGTTTACTATTTTTGCTGATTTTGCCATTGCTGTTGTTGCTGTTTTCAGCGCAGCAATATTGTTAGCACCAGGGGCAGTACAGTACGTTCTACCGATGGTAGTACAGTAGGTACTATTGTTGTCGGTGATGTACTAGGTGTTTGTTCTCGTTGTTCTAGCCAAGACGATCAACTTTGATGAAAAAAAAGACTAAACGAAAAGGCGCGCCAAATGGGCGGTACGGGACGAGACGATACATTGTGGTAAGGTACACGGTATGGTATGGTGCGGTATGGTACCGTATGTGGTACGGTACTGTTCCGTACGGTATGGTATGATATTGTATGGTGTCGTACGTTACGATATGGTACGGTACTGTTCCGTACGGTATGGTATGATATTGTATGGTGTCGTACGTTACGATATGGTACGGTACTGTATGGTATGGTATGGTATGGTACGATATGGTAGGGTGCGGGATGGTACTGTACGGCTATTCTTTGCCGGGGCAGAAACGTTACAGAGAACGAAAAAGGAGATAGTAAGAGCTCAAGAGGAGGAGGAGAAAAGAAGAAAATATTGGGAGGGAGAATGACCCGGGTGGGCGGGGGGGAGAGAGAGAGAAAAAGAGAGAGACGGAGGGAGAAAGGAGAGAGCTAGCCCGTCGTGAGTGGGTAGGACTCGCCGCTACAGCAATAGAGAAGACTGCCGGCTTCGAGGTATAGGCACCTACAAGAAGAATAAGCAGGGCAACCAACCCCCCCCCCCCCTCTCGCCCGCCCCCAGCATTGTAGGGATGCGAGGGTCTATGGTCATACGACTACGACCATGCATGACATGATGAGTACACCCACATCCCCCGCGCCACAACGTAGCTCTCTAGCTTTACGTGCGTACGCATGCGGACATTTTTTATCATTCGTATAAACAAGTTTCCCTTTCTTTTTTTTGTCGTTTTTCCTCTTTTTTTCTTACTGTCCCTTTTTTATTTACGCCGTAGTTTAGCCGAGGATTTTGGAGTTGAAAAACAGTGAAGAATTAACGGAGGAGAAAAAGCATTGGTTTTTGTTGCTTGAGAGTATATACTTCGGAGCATATATTTGCGCGTACCAGTAGCTCCCTGGTGACACAGAACCGCGCGCCGCTTGTTTCAATTGACGCGCTTTCTAAAGGTGCTCGTACTCGGAAGGTGTTTTTTTTTGTTTCCACACCTTCCTCCGCGTGCAGAAAAAATAAACAAACCAGCGCTCTCAACCAGCCAGAAAAAAACTCGCACGCCTCGAGCAGATCAGTCAGATCATGATCTACAAGTGTATCATCTACAGTACCTGGTACCAGGTAAGTACTTTCTCACCTGCCGTTCGTTGTGAGAGGTTATTGTCGTGAAGGATCTATAGATCGCAGATAGATCCAACCCAGGAAAGATGTGCTACAGATCAATCAGATAATACGGGTCTCAAACCCGCCCAACATGATCTACCTGTAGAACAAGCATACGTATTCTCAATTTGTAGAACTGAGTATCTGTTTTGGTAAATGCAAATCTGTCTGTCTGTCTGTCCACAAGGCTTATATTTTCGAACACTTTCCAATGGCCGATATATAAGCATGTTACAGATGATATTCGTACGACGTATTCGACCCTTAACCCCTTTTGAACCGCAGTCCTGTTTTGGGGACAAACTACTCGAAATTTGAGTGGTTTGTCCCCAAAACGGGACTGCGGTTCTAAAAGGGTTAACGGACCTTATATATACTGAAGCATTCCATACCACCAGCCAAAAATCTAGCCATACCAGGTGTAATACGTCCACGACATCGTACCTTACCATATACCTGGTACTGTGTTTTTCCCGTCCCATACCGTCAACACATACCATACCACATACGGTGGTTTTCCATATTCCCATATATATACCAGACCACCAACATATCCCGTATCCCATACCGTGTTTGTTCCATATAGTATACATCAAGCCGCGTAGTACCATCATACCATGTACCAACATATTATGATATCACACCGGGTAGATACACGAGAAAAGCAAGCTCTCCGAATCCAAGATGTTCTCCACGACAGCGAGCAGCAGCAGAACCATCGATGAGTTGGATGGTGACACAACTAGCTGTATACCTGGTACTATCTAGCGTCGTTGCTCCGCGCCCGACGCGCGGTCAGCGGGGGGCGTATCTCTCCGTGGCCACTGCAAAACAGTGGGCTGGCGCGGGTTTGGATACCAAGAGAAGCGCACGCGGCGCGCATCTCTCGGTGGATACGTACTCGTAGACTACAGCAGCAGCGGCACAGCAGCAACACCAGCTAGCTGCTAGCAGCAGCAGTTAGTCATATTGTAAAGTACAAAAAATACCAAGACGAGGTGACTCCGCACGTCTCTCCGCCGCCAGACCAAAGAAAGGCAGTCAGAGTTGGCTCGGGCGCTTGGGTCCTACGCGCAGTGCAGCGCACCCAGCGCGTCTCTTCACGGCACCAGACGACAACAACAGGAGAGTTGGTCTCGGCATTTGCTCGCGTCTGCGC
>JARUPZ010000012.1:5104448-5154448 GCA_031213475.1 Nereocystis luetkeana | reverse complement strand
CAAACAAGTCAAATTATGAGTGGTTTGTCCCCAAGACGGGACTGCTCTCCTATTAATAAAAGGATGAAGGGGAGACCATAGCAACCAGGGCCCACGATATCCCCGAAAACCATGTACCCCCCCATTTTTATTGCAAACAAACATGGTTGCTGCCATACCCCGTCATGGGACGCCGTTTTTTTTTGTCCGTCACGAAGACAACAGGCAAAGGGCAAGGTCGCCCCGCTTTCCCTACCTGACGATCACGTTCCAACTCTAGTTCCAAGCTTGTTGACCCGCTTTACAGGTAGCTTCAACTATTTACACCTCGAACAGGTCACGATCTAGATCATCTAGTTCTACTGGATGACCTAGATCTTTGAAGGCAGACAAGTTCGAACTCTTAGTTCCAAGCAGTTGACCCCCTTTTACAGGCAGGTTCAACTATTTACACCTCGAACAGATCATCATCTAGATCATCTTCAGATAGATCATCATCGAGATCTTTTCAAGGCAGATATATTCTTCCTGATCTTTGTATGATCTGTATGATCTAGCTCATGTTGCCCGGGTGTGGGAACCGTGTAATCCGCACGATCTACCGTAGCACATGTTTCCTGGGTTGGATCTGTCCCTATGCAGATCCCCTCACAAATGTTGCTATGCAGATCCTCCCACAACGGCAGGTGAGAAACTACGGTAGATGATCTGTAGATAGATAGATCATGACCTCTCCGAGTTGTGCAACTGTTTCGGGGTGGGCATATGTAGTAAGAATCATAACCCACGATGGGACCCTCCAAAACAATATATTCATGGGTTTCCTTTTGTTTCCGAGGTTTTCTTCTTTCGGGAAAGTTATGAGTGATCCATGTTGAAGATCATGCTGCACATTGTCTGATGGCAAGAGGAATAATAATAATAATAATAATAATAATAATAATAATAATATATTCCCCCGATGTTTACACGCCAGATTTGGTTATGATTACTGTATTCCCCCGCATAAGGCTGCGTCCACGTCCTGGGGGGCGGACTGCCCACCAGTCGCAAGCGCTTGGACTTTTTTTTTACAAGTAGGACTATAGTTTTGCCCTAAGAGGCAAAAGCAAGGGGTTATAGCTTCCCTGCTCGGCTTGACATCCAATTAGACTTCTCGTAGTCCGTAGTCACGTCTACGGTACGTACAGAGATATTGTAATTTGACAACAACTTTTTTAATAGTAGTATGGTTGTTGAGTGCGAAAAGCCTCTGCGACTTGAGCTAATACCCTAGATAGTTAAAAGCTGAAATAAAAAAATATTCATACTAATAATGATTTGTCGTATGATACTGCCGCGCTTTTGTTCTGGAGAGTTCTTCACTTTCTGTCAAGTCTTTTTTTAGAACAACAATACACACTGTTGGATGGCAAACACAATAATAATAATAATAATAATAATAATAATAATAATAATAATAATAATAATAATAATAATAATAATAATAATAATAATAATAATATTAATAAATATAATAATAATAATAATATTAATAATAATATTAATAATAATACTAATAATAATATTAATAATAATAATAATGATAATAATAATAATAATAATATTATTAATAATAATAATAATAATGATGATGATAAGAAGAAGAAAAAGAAGAAATAAAATTAAAATAACAATAGTAATGATCATAATAACAACAACTAAAATATCACAACACAACCAAAAAAATGAAAAATAAACTGACGAAAACAAGAAGAAAAATGCCACACCTGCCCGTCCGTGCCCCCCGAAGCCAACACCCTTTTTTTATTGCTCTGCTCCGACGATTCAACTTATACCGAATTTCTGAGCTGTTTCCCCCAAAACGAAACGTACAACTCTCATTGGGGGGGGGGACATCACCCTACAGGGGGGGGGGGCGGGGGCATTCCCCAATCGCCTGAGACGGGGGGGGGGGGGGGGTGTACTCATTATCATGCATGGCTGTAGTCATATGACCATAGGGGGGGGGGGGGGCGCATATACTCATTTGTTGCTTGCCTTAGTCATTTTGACCATTGACCACGCACCCCTTTCAAGAAGGAACACCGTTCCTACTGCAATGGAGACACCACCAACGGGGGAAGGCTATTCCCCACCTCTAATGCGAGGGAGGTCGGGGGGGGGGGGGGTGTACTCGATATCATGCATGACCGTAGTCGTATGACCATAGACCCCATCCCCGGCGAGGGGGGGGGGGGGCATTCTTCCATCCCCTAGGCGGGAGGGGTGGGGGGTACTCATTTGTTGCTTGACTTAGTCATTCGACCACTGACCACGCATCCCTTTCGAGACGGGCGGGGGGGGTACTTACTCGATAGGAGGGATGTACTCGATCTCATGCGTGGCCGTAGTCGTATGGCCATAGACCCTCCCTCGCATCCCTACAATGCCGGGACGGAGCATGTCGAGTTTTCACCGACCAGGCAGGCATTGCTTGCACCAAGCGCGAAGCGCCGTGAAGTGTCTGGCGAGTCGCATGAAAGGTGAGCTGCCTCCTACCAAGAACCGCTTGTGAGGCCGACTTGCATATGGATGACAGCTTCAATGAGTTATTTTAATTTCCGGTGTAGCCACTTCCGGAGACAGCGATGGGAGTGCTATGTAACTGCCTCTTGGGTGCATTACCTTGAACACTACGAGATACGATCAATTCCCTTGTGCGGAGTAAAGGTTCTTTACCTCGCACAAAGGATCTAACTCGACGACCAGCTGTGGGCGACCGCCAAAAAAAAAAAAAAAAAAAACGGTACCCTGGATGTCTATTACGGGGGACCATAGTTAATAGGACCTATGGTATACCTAAAAACCTATATATTTGAGCATTTTTACTAACAACATTTGGTCCTATTAACTATGGTCCCCCGTAATAGCTCTCAAACGTAGTGAGCGGCATGATTTACAGTGTCGTTGCCAACCGTCGCCAACCCAACCTGTATATAATAGGGGGGGGGGGGCAGATTTATGTAGTCCCAGGGGGGGAGGGAGTGTCTTATTCTATCTCCTTAGGGGGAAGCAGGGGGGGGGGGATGCACCCACCCCCTGGAAGAGGGGGGGGGGGGGAGAAGCGCGCATACATCTACCCCCGGCGCTTTCTCTCCTGGCTAAGGCCTCGATAAAACGCAACAACTCTCGGGTGGGCCCTAATCTTGGACGGATCGATCCCTCCGACGATGGAGAGGCCGTCGAGAGACCTCACCCTCGAGAGCGCGACGTAAGCCTGGCCGTACTCGAACGCCCGGGAGAGGCACACGCTCGCGCGGTCCAGCGACCTGCCGACCCGCCGCACGGACGAAACAAAAACGAGCGCCCGAAGAAAAGGTACATTTATTTGGCGCATACCAGCGAGCGCCCAAAGAATAGGTGCATTTGGCGCATACCAGCGAGCGCCCGTACATTTAGCGCATACCAGGTATGTTAGAAAAACGTATACCAGGTACGAAGTATACCTGATCCGAGAGTAGAATGCTACAGCAGTGCGCTTGAAGAAAGAACAAAAATATTTCAGTATACACAAGTTCTCAGGTCGAGGACTTCGTCGGAATTAATGTTTGCAAGCTGCGTGTTGTGCCAATCGCGTTGATATCGTGACATTATTTGTTTTGACTGATCTGCGAAAAACTAATCAAACGTGACGAAAAAAGTACACAGCCAGCAGCGCAACGTTCCTTATGCATGGTATGTATGTACTATTACGGGGGACCATAGTAAACAGGACCTACGGTACACACAAAAATCTATATACTTCCCTATTTTTACTACCAGTATTAGGTCCTATTTTCTATGGTTCCCCGTACTATCAACCCTTTCTGTACTACAGTCCCGTTTTGGGGACGAAACACTTGGGATTACAGTGGTTTGTCCCCAAAACGGGGCATCAGTCCTAAAAGAGTTTAAGGGACAGATCCTGCACAGCCAACATATCATACTTCTACATTTTCGGTATCTGATCGTATCCTGTACGTGCACTAAAAAAACAAGTGCACTCCTTACAGAGGGGTTCAATCACCCCAGCAAAGAAAGCCTACTGTAGGAGACCGCGATTCGACCTCTTGGCCTTGACTCACCGCCTCCTACGCTAGAATTAGCATAATAAGGACGAAGGGTCTTGACGTGGTTTGATTGCTAGATTGACCGTTCCCCTACGCTTGAAATATTTCGGGGGGGGCATATTACGGGGGACCGCAGTAAATGGGACCAAATACAGCTCGTAAAAATATCGAAACATGTAGGTTTTCGGGTGTACCGTAGGTCCTGTTTAATATAGCCCCCCGTAGTAGCAAATAGGGCCAAATATTGCCAGTAAAAATAAGTAAACATATAGGTTTTTGTGTCTAACATAGGTCCTGCTTGCTATGGTCCCTCGTAATATTACGGGGGGCCATAGTTAATAGGACCAAATATTGTTATTAATAGTAAAAATGGTTAACTATATACCTGGTAGGTTTTTAGGTACACCATAGGTCCTACCCGGTATTAGCTATGGTCCCCCGTAATAGCATATTAGAGGAGACGCGTTTTGACCCCTTGGCTGACCGCCCCCTACACCAAAACTAGTATGAGACCGCGGTTTGACTCCCTAAATTACCGCCCCTACACTAAAACTATCATATTATAGGAGACCGCGGTTTGAACCCTTGACTGACCGCCCCCTATACTAAAAGTAGTACCTGGTATGTTATCGGAGACCGCGGTTTGACTCCTTGAATGACCGCCCCCTACACCAAAACTACCATGTTATAGGAGACCGCGGTTAGACTCCCTGACTGACCGCCCCCTATACTGAAAGTAGTACCTGGTATGCTATCGGAGACCGCGGTTTGACTCCTTGAATGACCGCCCCCTACACTAAAACTATCATGTTATAGGAGACCGCGGTTAGACTCCCTGACTGACCGCCCCCTATACTGAAAGTAGTACCTGGTATGTTATCGGAGACCGCGGTTTGACTCCTTGAATGACCGCCCCCTACACCAAAACTATCATGTTATAGGAGACCGCGGTTTGAACCCTTGACTGACCGCCCCCTATACTGAAAATAGTACCTGGTATGTTATCGGAGACCGCGGTTTGACTCCTTGAATGACCGCCCCCTACACCAAAACTACCATGTTATAGGAGACCGCGGTTAGACTCCCTGACTGACCGCCCCCTATACTGAAAGTAGTACCTGGTATGTTATCGGAGACCGCGCTTTGACCCCTAGACTGACCGCCCCCTATACTGAAAGTAGTACCTGGTATGTTATCGGAGACCGCGGTTTGACCCCTAGACTGACCGCCCCCTACACCAAAACTACCATGTTATAGGAGACCGCGGTTAGACTCCCTGACTGACCGCTCCCCTACACCATGACGAGTATGTTCACGACAAAAATACCCTGACACGCCCGAGAACACATCGGTCTCCTATGATAGCATATTTGAACTCGTTAACTCACATTCCCTGGCTCTTGTGTATGCTCAGAGCCCACGCCAAGGCGAGGGGGAGCTGCCTTCTCATGCTCACCATCGTACCGCCTACGTAGAGGGGGAACTCCTCCGGCCTTGAGGAGACAGACGAGGGTTGGCATCGGCACGATCACAAAAAATCGTCGAAAAACATGGAGGGAAAACAGGGGATCCTCCGAAAATGTTGAAGCAGCGTGTGGGTTTAACGATACTTGCTCCGGGAAAACTGTTTCACAGAGGGATTGAAAAACATGAAGAGGAGAGATTGTCTCGTATATATATACTTCGAAGTATATACGAATAAAACCATCATGCAACGAAGAGACGGTAATAACTCACTGATGTGCAGATATTTCGTCCATCGTTTTTGTGGCAAAGCAGCACAAACGTGTCGGGGACGTCATAATAACAACATCAACAAAAAAAAGGACGGGAACAAGACCAGCCGACACCCCCACCCCCAACCCCCACCCCCACTGCCAGCCCCAGCCAGTCCCAGTATGACCCCCCCCCCCATAGTAGTTGGTGCAAACAAGCAATGCCCCGGCCTGGTCGGGGAAAACCCGACGTGCTCCGTCCCGGCATTGTAGGGATGCGAGGGTCTACGGTCATGCGACTACGGCCGTGCATGATATCGAGTCGAGTGTACCCCCGCCCCCCCCCCCCCCCAACCGCCACCACCGCCACCGCCACCACCGACACCACTAACACCTACACCAACACCACTCCCACTACCACTCCCACCACCACCACCACCACCACCATCATCATCACCATCACCATCACCATCATCACCACCACCATCATCACCACCACCACCACCACCACCACCACCACCACCACCACCACTACCACCACCACTACCACGCTGACCTTATAAGAGTTTCGAAGCCAGTGGCAAAGCGGACCATCGGCAGCCGCGCCCCGTTGGTCGTCACGAACCGTTCCACCACCCCCCTCGACCCGTTCGCCATGCCTCGGCCGGTTGAGAGGTTCTTCACCAGAATTACCTGTCGTTGCCAACAGCAGTATCATACCACAGGAGATTGTTGTCGACAGCCGTGCGGAGATACAGCGGATAATACACACACAAAGCAGACAGTCAGACAGCAGACAATAGACAGCGGACAGTAGACAGCAGACAGCACAGCAGGCACAGCAGATAGTAGCATTGACAGCAGTATACCGACAGCGGATAATACACACACAAAGCAGACAGTAGACAGCAGGCACAGCAGACAGTAGACCCTATAAATAGTAGACAGCGCCAGCAGTAGACCCAGCAGTAGACAGCAGACAGTAGACAGTAGCATTTACAGGAGTATACCGTACGTGGCAGACTGTACTGTGCATAGACAGCAGCATACAGTCGAAGAAACAATTGGGCATAAGGAGACAGACGTAGACAGGAGCAGACAGCAGCACAGACAGCAGCACAGACAGCAGCACAGACAGCAACACAGACAGCAGCACAGACAGCAGCACAGACAGCAGCACACACAGCAGAACCGGGCAAGCATAGACTATCCAACACCACACCGTAGACAATGTCTACCGCAGCAGACAGCTACTAACACACCACTCCGAACGAAAATAAACAAACCGTTCGTATTCAAAAATAATCGATACACAAAGGTCCTTACATTATTGTTACAGAGGAACATGCGGTAGTAATCGTAACCAAATATGCAGTGTGAACATTGGGGGAATCAATAGTTTTTGGGTCTATCATAGGTCCTGACTACTACGGCCGCCCGCGATAGTCGTAGCGCTCGATTTTTCCAGGAGAAGAAGGTTGCTAACACCGAACACCAACCACGGTCTGTTCGGAAAAGATCTGGTCGAGAGGAGAGAGAAAGCCTTCCGAAAACACCATGGTTGTTCGACTTTGTGTAGCACACCCCCCCCTTATTTTAACATATTTTGCCGCTGACGATCGAACTCAACGCTGTTTTCGGGAATATTCACAGATGACAGCTACTGACAGCTGCACACGTGACACCAACACTATCATGCGAAAATTCTGAAGAGCTCTCCGAACAGTTTTTGTTTTTGCCCGAAAACCCGCGATCTACTCGACGAGGCTGTCAAAAAACACAGGTAGATTTTCGTTTTCCGAGAGGTTTTGTTGTGCACTTTTCCGCTTCTCCAGAGTCGTAGTTGGACTGCTCGTCCATATTGCCAGTTCGGAGGACATCATGATTACTCATGAAGAACCTTCGAAAAAACATTATTTCTGGCCCCAGCTCTGCCAAACAACTTTATTATTTGACCCTCCACAGAAAACTGATTGCCTGCTTCAAAAGTTAAACTAGGACTCTCGAGAAACGGGAAGCTGTTCCCGAAAGCTCTCGGAAATTTCCGGGGAGCATTCTAGGGAGTCTACCGGCGTTTTTGGCTGTCCCGCCGAGTAAAACGCGTATGTAAATACATTCGGCCTAGACTCCAGTTCTGAGAGCCCAGAAATATTTTCCCATAATAGTTGGTCTTATGTTACCATGTTGTCACCTGCGCTCCGACTTTGAGCTTTAGCGTCTTGGGAGCCGAGCAGGAGTCGTCGAGCTGCATGAGGTGGTCCTTACGGTTTCCCCTGTCTTCGGCCCTCGCGACAACTTCCGCCCCTTGCAGTTGCCCCAGGCGCTGTTCATGTGGAACCCGAGAGGGAAGAGGGACGGGGTGCGCGGAGGGAGGCGTTTTGAGCTGTGCCGCAGTAGCGACGGGGTGGCGGGGCGGGGGTTGGGGGGGGGGAGGCAACCTCATTATTAGTTTCCCTAAATCGTTTGACCGTTGACCGCGCATCCCTTTCGAGACGGAGTACCGTTCTTACTCCGAATAGATACTCCAAGATATGGGCCTTCGTTACCTTTTTTCCATGCCAGGCGGTACATTCTTTACCTCGACATTTTTTTTTTTAACTTATCTTGTCATGTATGACCGTAGTTATCAGTCGCATGACCACAGCCCCTCGCATCCCTACAATACCGGGACGGGGCACGCCGGGTTTGCACCGAACAGGCAGGCATTGCTTGCACCAAGCGCGAGAGGCGCCGTGAGGTGTCCGGCGAGTCGCACGAAAAAAGGTGAACAGGCGTATCCTGTATACTACATACAGCAAGAACCGCTTGTGCGGCGGACTTTCTTGCATGGAACCGTAAACGTCCCGAGCTGAAACCACAACCGACGGAATAAATCGCACCTCAGACAAATCATCTACTAATAATCTATCCCCAGAATTCATGATCTAGATCTTTCAGGGAGGATAGATAGGTTCCTGATGTGTATGATCTCTATGATCTGGCTCATGTTGCCGGGTGGGAGCTGTCCAATCCGCATGAGCTGAAGACAACTTTCTCCCGCCGTTGGATTCGTACTTTACAGATCCTGCAACATACGCATATATATCATAACGGCAGGCTAGGATGTAGACGATGTGGACTGTGACCTGTCGTCAGAGATTCAACGTTATTTTCCGCTCCAAGCCATCCCGTTCCGATTATTTTACCGGAATCGTCAACGACCGCGTAGGTATTCCCAAAAAGTTTATAAAAAAAGACGCAGCCCGTATTCTGTTGTGACACGCGATGCTGTTGCACTCCGCGACATCACCGCACGCCATGAAGAACCAGAGAGACACACGAAGGATGGAATCAAGAACACAATCACGAACACACACGTAAATTATGAAACACACACAAAATATGGACGCACATAAGTCAGTCAGATGAACACACACAATTAATTATCGGGCATCATCTACGCAAAACAGACAAATCGTGAACCCGAACCCACACGAATCGGGAACACACCCACAAATATTGAACTAACAGACAAATCATGAAACACACAAACCATGAAACACATATTAACCCTTTTAGAACCGCAGTCCCGTTTTTGGGGACAAACCAGTCAAATTCCGAGTAGTTTGTCCCCAAAACGGGACTGCGGTTCTAAAGGGGTTAATAGACGTCTTTGACGATGGGCATACTGCTGTACACTCACATCCTGAAACACGCACACATAACAAATCAAAGTCGCACACCCAAAATAATGGCCACATACCCAAACAATGGCCACTCACGAAATCATGGAATCACGAAATTTTCGAAGTCATCCAACACACAAGAATATTGGGCATAGACGCAAATCATGAACACACAAAAACCATGAACCCACACGAATTAGGAACACGCACACATTATGAACACGCACACAAACCATGAAAAACTACGGACAAATAATGGGCATACCCCCACGTCATGAAACACGTACCAGGTACACCAACAAATCAAAGTGCACACCCAAATAATGGGAACACAAATAATCAGTAATAGTGGGCGTATACCCAAACATCCAAATCATGGACACACCCCCATAATAAATCATGGAACACACCCAAATCACGTACCCACCCTTATCAGGAACACCCACACTACATATTCACACACATCAATCTGAAACACACAACACACCCAGTAACCACACACAAACCTACAAACAACACACAAACAAGGGGCATGCACCCAAATCATGAACACACACCGAAGTCCGAATAATCATTTCATGAAACACACACAAATCATGCACGTAACCCAACCAAAAACGTTTTCACGCGCACAACTACGAAACACACACAAACCACAAGAAAAATGGGTGTACTGCTGTAGGTACACTCAAATCATGAACACGTCCGCCAATCATGTCCACCACATAAATCATCAACAACACCCAAATCATGGGCCCACCCAAATCATGGAAAAACCCAAATCATGGGTACACCCAAATCATGGACACACACAAATCACGGACACACCAGAAAACGAAATCGATTATCGATGTTGTACAGCACAACAACAATGGTATAGTCAAGGCGCTAAACTCTTATCCTTGTGCACGTCAGACAGCAGCAGTGCACGGTCTAAACAATGTAAACCTGAATCGGCAATCTACGTCCTAATCTGCCGTTCCGAGGTGCAGTGCAGTATCAAAATAGTACAGAATCCGACCAAGAAACGCGTCCTACCCACTGCTGTAGATCATGCAGATTATTCAGCTCCCACCCGGCAACATACAGATCATACAGATCATACAGATCATACAGATCAGGAATATATCTACCTTAAAAAATCTAGATCATGATCAGTAGATGATCTGTACAAGATCTGTCCGAGTTGGGCCCTCCTTTCGGGATCAAACTATTGTGGGGGGGCATAGTTAATAGGACCTATGGTATACATAAAAACCTATATATCCAACCATTTTTACTAACAATATTTGGTCCTATTAACTATGGTCCCCCGTAATATTAGCAATCGGAAGTAGAACTGGAACATTATTGTAAGCGGTGCAACAAGGGCACCTACCCCCTCTGGACGAAAACATGAGGTACACTCAGAAGACATATTTGTACCCTAAGAACCCTTACATTTCCGTCCATAGCGGCAATATACAATACCTCTCTGCTCGTAAATATAAGGACCGCTTGGTATTCATATTAAAGTATAAAAAGTCCTTACATTTACGCCCAGAGTGGTAGTACGGGGGAACGTAGTAGTCAGGAAAAATAGTGAAATATATAGGTTTTTATCTGTACGATGGGTTCTAATTTCTACAGTACCCCGTAAAACTGGTCAGAACAAAAAAATGGCGATAAAAAGTAGAACGGTACTTTGTTTCGGTTTTCCCTTGGTTCTCCCCTTCTTCTTGCCGGATGGAATGAGTGTCTATGAGTGATCAACTTTGAGGCTCGTGAGATTCCTGCGTGCACAGCAGTATCGGATGGCAACAACGCACGCAATGTCAATAATCCGTGGAAGCCTCCTCTGCGAAAAGAATATCAATTCATACCCGGTACACTATTACGGGGGGCCATACTAAATACGAGGACCTACGGCACACACAAAAACCTATCTATTTCGCTATTTTTACTAACAAAAATTGGTCCTATTTACCACGTATGGTCCTCCGAAAATACAGCAACTGAAGACATTAATTTCTGTAGATCCCGGCTATTTCACCTATATATACGAGGCACACGATATTGTTTTGGGGTCTATCGTGACTTCTGGTTACCACAGCCCCCAGTTATATATAGCGAAGATAGATACCTCTTCATTCACCCTGAGGACGTCCGCCTTGTGCGTCAGCAGCTGCGTCACCTCGATGCCATCCCCGTCCCCCGTCTCTCCTCCCCCTCCTCCGCCTCCTCCGCCTCCCCCCCGCCCCCCTCCACTCCGCGGAAGCTTGCTCCCGCACCCCCGAAGCTCCGACAATACTTCGGGCGTGCACTGCCCCCAGCGGACCTTGCTGAGCAGCTGCGTTGTCACACGCACCATCCGTGCAGGAGAGGACAAGCAAAAAAAGAAACGAGCGTGTGAGCAGACAAACAGACGATCCAACAAGCGAGCAAATCGATCAAGCAGAAAGTCAAACAGAAACCAAAACTTACCTATCGTGTACAAACAAAAACCAAAACTAACCTATCGTGTAAAAACAAACAACAAACAACAACAACAACAACAACAACAACAACAACAACAACAACAACAACAACAACAACAACAACAACAACAACAACAAAAACAACAACAAAAACACGAAGTGTATATAAACTATCGTAACATCCAGTAGCACAGAGCAGTACAGTACTGTACAGTACTGTCAGTACACTACAGTATGACACGGTACGGCACGACATAGTACGGTACTGCTGGGCACGGTATTGCACGGTATTGCAGGGTATGGTTACAACACGGTATGGTTACAACACGGTATGGTTACGGTATGTACGGTACTGCACGGGAAATTATAGGTCGGTGCGGCACGGTTATGCTTCGGTACGGACGCGTTCTACGATAGAGGTAGCACATTTACACTAATTTTGTTTCTGAATGACGGGGTTCCTTAGCCCAAAATCGTCGGAGTGCAAACCTTGTTTCGAAAAATGACGTGTTTGTATGCTTGGGCCATGGGATTATTCATCCGGATGCAATTTGGTTTTTAATTCGAGTCAGTGTTCGGGTGAGGTGTGGAGCTCCTAAAGTGAGGAGCCTCAGACAATTTAGGGTGAACCTCTATAGTAGAACGCCTCTACGGCACGATATGATCACGGAACGATACTGCTGGGTAAAGCATTGTACGGCACGATACGGTTATTGTTCGGTACGGTACAGTATTGCCACAGAACGGTACTGCACCGTACGGTACAGTGCGGCACCACCACGGCACAGTTGTCCCGTACGTGAAACCCTGCCTTCCTCCTCTCCTCTGATCTGCACCTTCACGAAGCTATTATCCCGTTGCCGGAACACCAGCTTCAGCTCCACCGTTTCCTTCATCGAACGGTGCAGACAATGGGATGATAGGGGACGGGACGGGATCGGATGGGATGGGATGGGATGGAATGGGATAGGATGGGATAGGATGGAATGGGATAGGACGGGACGGGATGGGATGGGATGGGATGGGATGGGATGGGATGGGATGGGATGGGATGGGATGGGATGGGATGGGATGGGACGGGACGGGACGGGACGGGATGGGATAGGACGGAAAGGGGTGAGGCAGGATGGGATGGGCTGGGATGGGTTAGGATGGGATGGGATGGGATGGGACGGGACGGGACGGGACGGGATGGGATAGGACGGAAAGGGGTGAGGCAGGATGGGATGGGCTGGGATGGGTTAGGATGGGATGGGATGGGATGGGATGCGGTGGGATGAGATGGGCTGGGATGTGCTGGGATGGGCTGGGATGGTATTTCTGCCTACGAGTAGTCATCACGCGTGGTGGTTTCAGCGAATTACTTCAAACCAACCACTCAATCGGTCGAACTCACAGCTGACGTAAACTTCGTTCGAACCCTATTAGAACCGCAGTCTCGTTTATGGGGACACACCACATAAATCCCAAGTAGTTTGTCCCCAAAACGGGACTGCAGTCCTAAAAGGGTCACCACTTCGATCGCGCCTACCGCAGCAGTGGGGGTTTTGCATGTGACCTAATTTTTTCTACCTGCTTGTGTAAAATAGTTTTTATTACGGGGGGCCCTAGTTAATAAATACCAGGTAGGACCAAATATTGTTATATAGTAAAAATTGTTAAATATATACCTGGTAGGTTTTTAGGTATCCCATTGGTCCTACTAACTATGGTCCCCCGTAATAGTTGGTCGCTTTTCTTTCTTGCACGGCCGATGGGCTGCGGTTCCAAAAATAGGCCATGTATGTGGAGAGGAGGGTGGGGTTTCACGTTGTAATTACCTGGACGCATGCCTTCCAAGAGGTCGCCTCGAAGCAAAGTTTCCTCTCCGGTTCTCCTTTTCGGGATACCGGCGGCAGCTGACGTCAGGGTCGAGGGGGGGACAGGGGGCGGGGGGGGATGAGAGGGCAGGGGTAGGACGGTTTCAGAATATTCAAGAGTTTTTAGTGCTGTAGCATCAGGAGGCGAGCAGAAGAGGTGCGGGAGATGAGATGAGATGATACGACCACCGGTGAAAACGATGAGGTGATGACCGGTGAAAGCGAAAAGACAGACCAACAGACGTATTTCATAGATGCAACATATGATACAAGTAGACCGGGATATGTACACGCAGGCAGGCAGACAGATCGACAGACAGATCGACAGACAAAGAGACAGAGAGAGAGACAGAGAGACAGAGAGACAGAGACAGAGAGAAAGAGAGACAGACAGACAGGCAGACATACAGATAGTCAGACAGTCAGTCAGACAGACAGACAGACAGACAGACAGACAGACGGACAGACAGACAGACAGAGAGTCAGACAGTCAGTCAGACAGACAGACAGACAGACATAAAGACAGACAGACAGACAGACAGACAGACAGACAGACAGACAGACAGACAGACAGACAGACAGACAGACAGGCAGACAGATAGACAGAGAGTCAGACAGTCAGTCAGACAGACAGACAGACAGACAGAAAGACAGACAGACAGACAGACAGACAGACAGACAGACAGACAGACAGACAGACAGACAGACAGACAGACAGACAGACAGACAGACAGACAAACATGCAACACTATAAATAAAATAAAACTAAACCAAGCCTCAAGGTACGGAAACAGACTAAACGAGAGAACTGAAGAGAGAAGAGAGAGAGAGAGACAGAGAGAGGGTCAGCGACATACAGCTGCTGCCCCCGGTGCTACGTGCTTCCATTCCTCCCTCGACCCGCCCACACACCAACTCACCCACCCCCCCGCTCACCCGCTCACCCACACACCCACACACCCACCCACCCACCCATCCACCCACCCACGGCCGCCGCCGCCGCTACCGCCGCGGCCATGCCCCGTGACCTCACCTGGAAAAAATCTCCGCTAAGGACGAGACGAATGCCTCCGAACGGCGCGGGATTCCTCCTAAGCTCCCGGGCAACGTATTCCAGCGCGTCGAACGCGTCGGCGTCCAGCATGGATATCTCGTCCACGATCAAAACCTTTTTTTGGGGGGGGTAAAAATTCGTTTCCGTTTTCGTTTTCGTTTACGTTTTCGTTTTCGTTTCCGCTTTCGTTTTCGTTTCCGTTTCCGCTTTCGTTTTCGTTTCCGTTTCCGTTTTCGTTTTTGTTTTTGTTTTCGTTTTCGTTTTCGTTTCCGCTTTCGTTTTCGTTTTCGTTTCCGTTTTCGCTTTCGTTTCCGCTTTCGTTATTGTTTTCGTTTTCGTTTTCGTTTTGCGGAAGGGTTAAATCGTTAAAACCGTAGGCATCCCGAGACAAGGAACATAAAACGAGAAAAAGAGAGAAGCACCAGACGGCAGGCGTCGGAAATAAAGTTCTTCCTGCTCTTGTTGTTGATGTGTGTGTGTTTTTTTTTCCCAATTCTATTCGATTCGTTTCATTTTGTTCTCGATCGGCATGTCCAAGAAAAAAAAACACAAAAACCACAAAAAAAATGCCCAACTCAGAAGGTATCCGGCGTTAAGACATCACGAAAAAAACAACAAGCAGATGCAAAAAAAAACATGGAACACATGAACGGGTAAGGAAGAAGCGTCGATCTCGATGAATAAAAGGGGAGAGCACGTGTCGTGGGGCGGAACACGCGGGCCAATTCCGCCAGAGGTCTTGACCAACCGACCGACTCGCTCGGTGTGATCTGTTAGTTTTAACCTGCAGCAGGGTACGACAAGTCTAGTTCCTCCCCCCCAACAGTCAAATGACCAAAAGGCAAGCAACCAATGAGTACCCCCCCCTCCCCTGTCCCCCACTCATTCCCCCGCCACCCCCCCCCGCTTCTAAAGTACAACTCCTCCCTCCCCTTGACACCTGTACCGCCCTCAACCTTCTCACGGCGTGGGACTCCTTGTCGACTGCCTTCAGCCCCCTCTCTCCCCCCCACTCCCCTCCTCCCTTCCGACCCCCCCACCCCCCAAATGCAACCCTTCCCCCCCCTGGCACCTGCACCCGCCCACCACCTCCTCACCACGTGGGACCCTTTCTTGATTGCCGTCAGTATTACCCTTCTACTTCTTCACCCCCCCCCGCTCCTCCCCTGCCTGGTCTGTGAAAACCCGACATGCTCCGTCCCGGCATTGTAGGGATGCGAGGGTCCATGGTCATACGACTGCGGCCATGCATGAGATCGAGTAAATCTCTCCTATCGAGTACACCCCCCTCTCCTCCCCCTCCCCCCACCTCCCCACCCTCCGCCTCCCCCCCCCACACACACATCGCCCCCCCCCCCCCATCACCCCCCCCCCTCTGCCTCCATCTCCCACCCTTCCTCAACGCGACACGGCCGAGACACACCTGAGCTGCCCTCCATCTCCTCACAGCGTCCGGCCTCTTCTTGACGGCCTTCAGCATCTCCTCCCCGGTGCCCCTGGCTTTTCCAAAGCCGGAGAACTGCTGCAGCGTGGTCCCCTTGACGTGGCACGCCGCAATCCCCGTGGTGGCCGTGGCGTAGACCCCTGTTGTTCCCGCCTCCGCCAGCCTGGCGAGAATACGAGTCAGGACCAAGGATTTCCCCGTGCCGGCGCACCCTGCACCAAAGTTTGCACAAAAAAAAATGAAGACATGAAAGATTAAACTTCAAGTCTGTATATATTAGATGTGCACCAGGATCATGCACCATTTAAAAAAAAAAATAACAACAAAAAAAACATGGAGGATTAAGCGTCAAGTCTGAAAGGTATATGCATGCACCAGAGGACCCTGCAGAAAACATTTTCAAAAATAATCATTTCAGTTGAAGGATCAAACGTGATGTACAATTTTTTTGCAAAATAATATTTTTGTTCCGAGCATGAAACATGGTACTACCCAATTCACTACTGCACTGCACAGCAACCAATACCCTGGTATATGATTATAATTTCAAGGGTTTTGTCCGCGCAACGGGAGTGCCGTCCTTAACCCCTTTTAGAACCGCAGTCCCGTTTTGGGGACAAACCACTCAAATTTCAAGTAGTTTGTCCCCAGAATGGGACTGCGGTTCTAAAGGGATTAAGGCCCAAAGAGGCAAAGCAGGCACGCGAGAATATGACGCTTAGCCTCGAGCATGAAATCATTGGGGATAACAGCACATATCACAGCAGTATACACCAGAACAGTACTCTGGGCATAACTTCTCTTACGGAGGACCATGGTAAATAGGACCAAATCTTGTGAGTAAAAATAGGTAAACATATAGGTTTTGTGTATACCGTGGGTCCTATTAACTATGGTCCCTCGTAATACTCTGAGGTGGGTGAGTGCCGCGATCACACGATTACAAGCAGTGCCGCCCCCTCTATGGTGCCGGTCCCTCTATAGTGCCGCTTGCCCGCTATAGTGCCCCTTGGCACAGATGGGATTGATCAACCAGTGTGGCAGTGTGCGGAGTAATTCGTGCCGGTTGGTTGCCGCTACATTAGTGCCGGTATTGTCGGCTGGCTGGTGCATATATACCGGCACTATAGGGGGAACATTACTGTACGGGTAATAGCGAGGTACGAACTGTGCTATACCAGGTATACAGCAAAAGGTTTCATTGTGTAGGGAATAGGTGGGTAGAGAGGGAGGGGTGAGTGGCGGAGGGGGGCGGGGGGGAAGGAGCGGAGCGGTACCTTTGAAACAGGTCTGAGTTTTACAGGGACGCTACCAGAATAGTTCAGTGCCTGAGTCTATTCGACCTCACAGGAAGCTATGACGGGGGACCATAGTAAATATAACCAAATATTGTCAGTAAAAATAGGTAAATATATACGTTTTTGTGTGTACCGTAAATCCTATTTACTATGGTCCCCCGTAATAGAGTATCACTGATGGTATTGTTAACAGCGCCACAAGGCTCAACCCCCCACCACCCCCCCCCGCACCGTAAAACATGCCGCTCACTACGTGAGCTAGACAACCAGGGTACCGTTTTTTTATTTGTTTTGGCGGTCGCCCACAGCCGGTTGTCGAGTTAGATCATTTGTGCGAGGCAAAGAACCTTTACTCCGCACAAGTGGGAATGATCGTATCACGTAGTGTTCAAGGTATGGCACCCAAGAGGCAGTTACATAGTACTCCCATTGCTGTCTCTGGAATTGCCCGCATCGGAAATTAAATTAACTCATTGAAGCTGTCGTCCATATGCAAGTCCGCCCCACAAGCGGTTCTTAGTAGGAGGCAGCTCACCCTTCATGCGACTCGCCGGACACCTCACGGCGCTTCGCGCTTGGCGCAAGCAATGTCTGCCTGGTCGGTGAAAACCCGACATGCTCCGTCCGAGCATTGTAGGGATGCGAAGGTCTATGGTCATACGACTACGGCCATGCATATGATCGAATACATCTCTCCTATCGAGTACACCCTCTCCCCCGCACCCTTACCCGTGAAAAACACGCTCTGGCCATCGGCGACGAGATCAACAGCTCTCTGCTGTCCCTCGGACAGGGCAAGCTCCTTCGGCCTGGCTGCGGCGGCGGGCACCCCATTCTCCTTCTTCGGAGGGCTGACAACCCGAGTCGTCTTCCTCTCCGGCACGCGCCCCCCCACCGACGCCTTCGTCGGGGTGCACATCCTCCTCCGCGACCCCTTACCCGCCCCCGCCCCGCCCTCCTCTACCCCCACCCCCGCTCCCACCCCTACCCCTACCCCTACCCCCGCCATCCCCACCCCCCTCCCAAACGCCGCCGACGAAACCCCCGCCGTTGCCGTTACTCCCATTCCCGCCGCGGCCGAGCTAAGACCGGGTCTAGGCCTCACCCCCACCCCGACCCGCCTAATCCCAGCCGAGTTGACGCTCTGGTGCCCGAGCGGGCTGGGTCGCGCGACGCCCGCAGCTTTACTCCGGCCTACCCCCCGGACCACGGCCAGGGCTTGGGCCTTGGTCCGGGGCGGGGCCTTGGGCGGGGCCGGGGCCGGGGCGCGGGGGGGGGCGTCGTTTTCTCGGAGCAGGGTGGCGCACAGGTCGGCGAGGAGGGTTGGGTCGGCCTTGCTGATCATGATCTGCCGTGCCGCCCACCGGCAGGGAGGATGGAGCGAGCACAAGCACACCGGTTGCGTTGAAGGGATTGGGAGTTACAAAACAGATACGTCTACACCAGGTACGTATTGACATATTTTCTACTAAGGTTCAGCTACTCGTGAACAGCGTTTCTGGCAATCGAGGCAGGAGTGGTCTGTTGTCCGCTCGTTGCTCTAGGTTGGCTTTCCGGGTGGTTCCTTGTTTCCGGTTTCTTGGAGGCTTTTCTTCGTCGATGATTTGTGATCCGACGGCACTCACGTTGCGTCTTGTGGGATGGGAAAGTAAGTTCTCGTCCGTACTGGGATACTTACAAGATATTTGGAGCCACAGCGCCTCTGCTGCTTATAGGCATACACCTCTGAGTGCCCTCGAGCCGCCTGCTCCAGAAGACAACACGACTTGTACAGGGTTCTATTAGGTATGATTCGCAGAATGCTCTGCAGCACCCGCGTGGTTTTCCAGTACTAGGAGGCGCGTCATTCTGAAAAGTGCCTAAAATCATAGTACAAATGAACCATACGACAGCATCAACAACATCAAAACTGCGCAGTGAGCAGTTACTGTAGTCCCTCTTATGCGCACTTCCTCTCTCGCTCTCTCTCTTTCCCTCCCTCCCTCCGTCCCTCCCTCCCTCCCTTCTGCCCCCCCTTTCTCCTTCCGTTCCTCCCCCGTTCCCCCTCTCCTCCCCCCCTTCCCTCCCTCCCCCCCCCCCCCCCCCCCTCCCGCTCTGGCGATCGCCCGCAGCTGGTTGTCGAGTTAGATCATTTGTGCGAGGTAAAGAACCTGTACTCCGCACAAGTGGGAATTAATCGTATCACGTAGTGTTCAAGGTAAGGCACCCAAGAGGCAGTTACATAGTACTCCCATCGCTGTCTCTGTAAATGCTTACACCGGAAATTAAATCAACTCATTGAAGCTGTCGTCCATATGCAAGTCCGCCCCACAAGCGATTCTTAGTAGGAGGCAGCTCACCCTTCATGCGACTCGCCGGACACCTCACGGCGCTTCGCGCTTGGTGCAAGCAATGTCTGCCTGGTCGGTGAAAACCTGACATGCTCCGTCCGGGCATTGTAGGGATGCGAAGGTCTATGGTCATACGACTACGGCCATGCATGAGATCGAGTACATCTCTCCTACACCCCCCCCCCCCTCCCTCCTCCCCTTTCTCCCTCCGTTCCTCCTTTTCTCCCCCCCCCCCCCTGCCTTTCTCCCTCCGTTCCTCACCCCCTCCCTCCCTCCCTCAAGCCCACCTGGTGCCGCATACCCTCGGTGCACACCGTCAGCTTCCCCTGCTGCAAAAAAGGCCGGAATAGTTTACACGTGCCCCTATCGAAAGCATACGCCTCCGTACCGGCCTCCCCCACGAGCTCGAGCGTCGCGCCGCGGCTGCCACGCCCGTGCCCTGTAGCGTGCGCCACGGTGCCCGTGCGGCTACTTCGGCGAATGGAAGACCCCCGCTTGTCCCGTTCCTCGACGACAACCATACCGCAAGGCACTCCTGCCATGATTTCCAAGGCTGATCACACGATATTACACTAACCGGACGGGATTGACAGTAGTAGCGGCAGGACGGGAGGGGAAGGGATAGGACGGGACGGTATAACCGCGGTCAAGATGGTCCCTTCCCACATGGTCCCCCGGTCATGTTTTTCGGGTTTATTACACGGTATGCTAACGGGACGGGATTGGCGGTAGCGGCGGAACGGGACGGGACGGTAACCCCGCGGTCAAGATGGTCCCATCCCGCATGGAACTCCGATTATGTTTTCCTAGGCCTACCAAACGGTGCCCTAAAGGCACGGGATTGACTGGAGCTGCAGGACGGGAGGGAAGGGGATGGGACGGGGCGGGACGGTAAAACCGTGGTCAAACAGGTTACATCCCCCTCCTCCGGTCGTGTTGTTTTTCACGGACGCAGAAAACAAAGAGAAGCAAGAAGCGACTTCGTAAGGGCTATGGGGCAGGTAGATAGCTGGTGGGGTGCGTGTGTTGCCTACGCTACCCGCATGAGAGAGAATTAGGGGTGGGGGCGAACGGAAACAGAAGCCGGTCGTGTTTTTAGATGGTACCGGTATGATATTTGTATGTACATTCGCTTATCAGCCTGTCCGTAAATGTACGGACCGTACGGGTGCTCACCTGTATCTTGAAAATAGAATATAGGCCGTAGACCGTAGCAGCAGCAGTAGTATAGTCTATAGTACATAGTATCTCGTTGTTGTTGGAAGTCTACGTGCCTTGCTTGCATTATTGTGGCCACGCAGGCGCGCCGCCCTGGGGGGTTTCGGCGCCAAATCTCGCCGTGGGTCGGGGGGGGCAGGGATGCACACAGAGCGAACCCACCGTCTCGCGCCGCACCAAAGTGTAGAGCTACTTGCAGCGTAACTCACGTAACCAATCGTCGTGCACACTTTTTTTTCTCCCTTTTTTTTCGTGTGGGGCAAGCAAATCAGAATCTGCGCGCGCGCGCCAGAAACGATGGCACCGGGAAAAAAAAACTTCGCATCGTTTTTTCTTTTCCCCCCCTTCTTTTCTCTCCCCCTCTCCTATTGCGGGGGGCCACATTAAATAGGACCTACGATACATACAAAAAAATATATATTTCGCTTTTTTTACTTACAAAATTTGGTCCTATTTACTATAGCCCCCCGTAACAGTCGTCATTCATATCAGGGGGTCACAGATCAGGCTCCCCCCCCACCCCCCTGCCCCACTGCGGTGCGTGCCTTCCTTTTTTTTCGAGAGTAAATTTCAACCATTCCTCCCCTCGTCGACTGGCGTCGATTGGACATGGTATACAACGCAGGGTGGTCGTACGTGTTTATAGCTCGGGTTGGTCAAGTAGAAAGGTGCTTGCTATTACGGGGGGCCATAGTTAACAGGACCAAATATTGTCAGTAAAAATGGTTAAACATATAGGTTTTTATGTGTACCATAGGTTCTGTTAACTATGGTCCCCCGTGTTAGAAGCGACACGTAGAGATACAACACAGAGACAGATGCACGTGCCGTGGACACAAAAATGCGCGAGACGGAGAACACAGGACACATCTCACGGAGGCACTGAGTGCATCACAGATGAAACGGAGCTGCTGTGTACTTGTGTGTTTACCATTGCCCTACTCGTACACAGCAGTAGTTCTACATATGATAAGACACACACACTGGTATTTCTAGTAGGTGACACTGCGCTGTGTGATTTTTACATTAAATCGTTATTTCTAGGTACCCGTCGACATCCAGCACAACCAGCGTCCGTGCCGATTCTTTGATCCCAGAGAGTAGAGAGGTACAAGTTATGCGGTCACAAAGATACGCCACAGAGATACTGCATCGCTTTACGCAGTAAGGAGAGTAGACAATGCAATGCCATGTCACCGCACTGGATAGGACAGGTACAACGTACAGATTCTGGCAATCCATGTGCGTTGAAGGAGAGAAAAAAGCGATTTTTTTTTTTTAAAGAAACAGAGAAGAATAAAATATCGTACCCCCCCGGAGGGAATGTGTCAGACAGCAGTACCAAAACAAAACAAAAAAACAAGAAGACAGCATGTAAACAGAGTGAGACTAAAAGAGCGAAAGGAAAAAAGCAGACAAACCGAAAACCAACAAAAACACCCTCCAGGCAGTCGCAGCAGTTAGTTTGTGGTACGAGCAGCATAGACAGGTTCTACCTTCTGTTAATAGTCGGTCCGGTGCCTCGCTACCGTCTCTTTCCTGCTTTCGTTGACCGCGATTTTCCTACGGCCGTTCCTCCCCCCCCCGTTTCCCGTTTCCTCGGGCGCCCCCCACTTGAGGGATATGTGGCGCTTCCTACTCCTTTTCGCCTCGTCTTCGAGACAAACACGAAAGACACAGGACAAAGAAAAGGAAGAACAAACAAACATAATTTTAAAACAAACAAACGAACTGAACTGATCTGAACTGATCTGATCTGATCTGATCTGATCTGAACTGAACTTGAGATAGAGACAATACACGAAAAAAAAGAACACGAGAGTGAAGGCAACAACCGACCACCAAAAAAAACAAAAAACAGATAAAACAGGCCGTCGCGCCCCCCTGAGGGGGCTGCGATGGACAATTCGTACAACAATCAAAGGACACAAAGAGGCAAAACAAAAACACGCCCGCCACCCACAAAGCCAGACAGGACTTATTTCGTATCGTCAGGTTAAAAAACGAAACGTAAAAACGAAAAAGGAAAGGAAAAACACAACACAACAGCGTCATATTCGAAGCAGCCGCAGAGGTTTGCGGTACCAGTATCCCAGGCAGGTTTTACCTACTATTTTGCGGGGGGCCATAGTAAATAGGATCCACTGTAAACAAAAAAACAATACCAGGTACATTTTACTATTTTTATTAACAATATTTAGTCCTACTTACTATGGTCCCCCGTAAAGAGTGTGCCAGGTACCTTGGTACACGCTGTCGCCTGTCTCCTTCCTGCTTTCGTCAACCGCGGATTCCTTACGACTGTTGCCCAACCCCTTCCCGTTCCCTTGGGCACCACCCACAACAGATGCGTGCCGCTGTCTACTCGGATCCGCCCCATCATTGTGCCAGCTGACCATCAATCGTTCGGCTGCTTCGAGGACCCCCCGGTACCCCTTGCCTGCCTTCTTTGTTGCAAGGGTCCACACCGCGGTCTCAAGTCCAAACACGAATGGGGAGTGTTCCGTGGACCCCTCGGTGGCTCGAAACACCCTTATGTCGTCAACTGCTGTAGACACCTATGCCGTCTTTGCCTCTCCACCCGATCTCCGGCCCTCCCCACCGGTCATCGTTACGAGCATCACCCGACGGGATAATCGCCGGTTGTTTCGCCGCGCCACGGCCCCCAGCGAAGAAGAGCCGCCGTTTACGGATGGTCGTTTCGATGCTCTCGCATCGTGTCTTCTTGAGGGCCTTCGCGTACGAGAGGATCGTGTAGTCGGCACGTTGTCGGCGCTGGAAGCCGATGACCCGGAGGAGGACTTGATGGTCCACCGATCGGAACCTGCCGAAGTGTTGCGCACTGAGAGTCCACGTCACACATTCGCACAGCATGGTCTCAATCACCTCGGCCTTCAATATGCGGGCTTTCAACGTAAGCGGGGCCGTCTTCATATCGTACAACTCCGGGCCGAAACCGTTTGAGGCATACCCGCATAAGACGGACCCGTCTTTCGATTTCTAGCGAGAGGTCAGCGTTTTCGTGGATAATGCCGTCGACGTATAATCACTGGGTCGTCTGTCTATACCTCTGGCCAGCTGCTTCGATCGCAAGCGGCGGAGCAGGGGGTGTCTGGTCTCGTGTTTGTAGCAGTTTTGTAACAGCATGGGTTCCTTCTTCTTCACCGACACTGCTGCGAGACAGACACGATGACTGTTGTCTTTCGAGCAAGTCATTCATTCCGCCGGCTTCGAAGTATACTCCTGCGTCATCGGCGTACAACATGCCCCACACTGCCCTTCACACGCAGGCCCATGACGCCTCTATCCCGACCACCACGTCCTCCTCGAGGTGGACCCAATCGCTCACGATGTCTGCGTCCTCGCTGAAGGGTGCCACAGTAGAACAACGCGTGCTGCAGCAGCGACGTAGATAACGATAGAAACAGGTATATCTGTAGCCTACCAAGTATTGCCGTTGCTGTGCATCCAGATCGGTCGCCCTCTTTACGTGGAACAAGCGCACGGCAGCAATCAGCCCTTTCTGCTTTTATTAGTACTGCACTGCACGCAAGCTTAAAATCTGACTCTATATTCCTATTAATAGTAATTTGTTCCCAAAACGGGAGTAGCGCCCTAAAGGGGTGTACATCAGTACCCTCTTTATGTGGAACAAACCCATGGCAGCAATCAGTACTGGCCAAGTACATCAGTACTGCACAGCAGCACGGCGGTAGTAACCTGCATACATACCAGTCGTACCGCAGGTACCTGGGACAACAGCAGCGGTGGGAGCCCCCCCAAGCAAGTGGCTAAGGGGAAAAGGTTCGGGCAAGGCCGTACGCATACAGCACGCTGCGAAGAGCCGGCGTAACGCAGCTCCAACCCCGCAGGCTCGTACACCCCGCACTATGTACAAGCACACCACCCTACCACCCCAACACACGAGCACAACTACACGATACCTGGTACACGGCCGCAGCACGTTTGGCGCACTTTCTCTTGGCGCCATATGACAGAAACACATCTATGTTAGATGTTACCATCCGCACAGGGCCAAGCCGGGAGAACGCCAAGCTTCGTGTTCGAGGCCAGATCCGCGCGAGGTCGATAGACCTTTCACTCGATATGGCCAGCAACTCAGCGAGTGAGCTTCCACAGGCAAAGCGCCGCCGGGCGGCACAACGTAATACAGCAGTAGTGAAAAAGGCCAAACGGCCGAATACTGCTGCTATATACTGCTACTGCTGGTGCTGTCAGCAATATATAGGTCAAGCAACGCTCTCACAGCACCTTCAGCTGAAGTTCCAGGCGATCCCCTCTGGTCTCGTCTGCACTTCGACACGCTGGTATCTCCTCTCCTTTGTTAGCAGGGTGGCAATGATTGCCTACTTCTCAGCTGATGCTGCCTGCTGCCGCGCTATCCGCGCGATCGCATCTCGTAGAGATGAAATTCCGCCGCATTTTCCCGTTTTCCCTGTTCCCCGTATACAAATGCTGAGGTTTCCAATTTTCCGACCATTGTCGACCAATCGCTGTTTTCGATGCACGTGACTCAAGTCTCAAGTCTCAGCTCTCACAGCCGTCACAGCAAAATAATATACGTAGACAAACTACACAACTCCTGCCACGCACACCCTAGAGCTGCACGAGACTGCGGACGAGCACCGCGACCGCGACTTCTCGGAGCACCCACCCATCCGGCCTGCTGCGTCCGTTGCTGTGAAACAGAGCGAGGCACAGCTTGACAGGTTGCCCAGGATCATCATGTCAGATGGACGATCAGTGTGAGTGTTTGTTTTTATATCAGTTTCTCTGGTCGCGTCGGTGAATTGTGCGGTTTTACTGTTTTTACCGGTTTTTTATACTTTGTTCAAGTAATTTCAGGATTTCAGTTTCTGCTCCCGCCCCTATACCCCTCGTGCCCCAACGACGGGAAGACTCTGGGACGGGATGGGTTTGGTAAATTCGTAAATTCAAGCGAGATAAATTGCTCGCATCCAATGCGCCATGGGTTCAGCTCTTGCGAGCGAGATCACTGCAAGTTATGGGAGTGGCAGGGGTCGAACCCGTGTGTCGGTGGCACCGCAGTGAGGCTTCGCGGGGAAATCTTCAATGCACGGGGATGTCTCCCGAGGTTTCGCTTCTCAATTCTCCCACCCACACAAACTGCAGCGGCCCTCACTTTTTTGGTTTTTTTTTCTTTCTTTTTTCGTATTTTGTCATCTCCTCCTGCTGGTCCTGGCCTCTGCTTCAGTAGATCGAAATCTGATGATCGTATGGTACCTGCCTGCGTGCGTGCTGCCATTCGTCATCCCTGCTAGGGATATGTAGCTCCAGTACAGCAGCAGTAGTTCACCGCGCAGACAGCAGGAGTGAAGCGGTAGAAATAGCACAACAGCTACGTCTATATGCTCGGGGGGAGCTCTTCTCCTACTCGATACCACACCAAACATCACATATGACAACACGCTCCCACCACCTCACGCCTCACGCAGGTACCGCGCTACGACTCATACCACGCATATACCTGACCTTTAATACTACTCCTGGTATACCAGGTACCTACGACCTACCTTTTCGTCTCTTTTTCGTTGCGTTTCTGTGCGGATGGGTGACTTGACGTGTTTTTTACGGCAGAGCCGCATATCATATTATAAGAAGGTACCGGGTACGTACGAGGTGTATGTATACCGGTATCTGGTACCAGGTATATACTGGTATGTCTTTGGTCAGAATACGAGTGCTCGTACTCGTACAGCTACTGCAATTGTGTGACCACAGAACTTGGATCTCTTCTATCAATACTAGGATTGAAGAATCGGCACGGACACTGGTTGTGCGGGATGTCGACGGGTAGAAAAGAATGGTTTAATGTGAAGAACACACACACACCCACAGCACTATTTATAGTAGTGGTAGTAGTCAGTACGTGCGTGTGCGGCAGTCGTTGATGGCGAGTCCGGAGTATATCGATATAGAAAAAGATAAACACACTGCACACGAGAACAACAACAAATTATGCTTCAAGTACGTGAACTGCGGAAGCATGTATGTGTGATGTGTGAAGCGTGATGATGTTGTTGTTTGTTGTTCTCACATTAACTCTCTGACGAAGGAGTCCGTGGTCACACAAAGGTGCTGGAGCCCTAGGAAGATCCGAAAAACAAAAAAAAACGAAAATTCGGCTGCCTCAAAATACACGAGACGGAAAAAGCGCACACAGATAAAACCAATGTGCAAAACTGAACTAACATGGCCGCGGGTATATCCTCTCAACTATAATATAGAAGAGTACCCCCGTTCCCACCACTAACCAACTCGTGGCTGCTGACTACAGCGGATGCTGTCTGAAGTGCTGCCTGCACCGTACGAAACGCACGGTAGTCGTGAAAACGAAAGAGGAACACACCTGCCTGCTATCTGGAGTGCTGTCAGAGTGAAGACTCGCGGATATATATGCAGTGAAAAAAGGAGCAATCGAACCTTACTGCCACACGAATATCAACGATCGCCATCTCTTCCTGGACTGTCTGACACAAAAAGGTGCAGCACAACTGTAGTTATGATACCACGTCCCTGATAATTGCGTAGGTTATTCCCCATGAAGGGTATACAACTCGTTAAACTACAAAAACCAGTGACGAGTACCGGTAGATACTATTCTGCCTCGTGAAAAACAAAACCAGGAAAAACAAACTATGACTGCTTCTCTCGTGATGATAGTGTGCGCGCAAATCATGGGTCTCCATGCACCGTCTTCCTGCCGCTCTTCATGGCCGCATCATCGCCTTGGCCCAATCCACCCGCTCCTTTGCGCGTGCACTCGTTGCCATTCCCTTCCAGTCGTTTCCCTTTCTCCGTCATCCTGAAAAACAAAATGCTCCTCGCACTTGCGGTTCTGATCTGGGAAATAAAAATTCTCGCGCAGGGGGAGGTCAATCCGTCTCTTCTCCGCACGTCGACGCTCAGTCTCCCTCCTCCCTCGTCGTCGAATCCAGCCTCCTACCGGCGCAATAGACTGTGCCGTAGTGTGGCCTGTGGTGGCGCCTGCCTCCGCGCATGGACACCCCGATTGAGCATTGCTGCTCTGCCGCAGCTGCCTAAAAAGACGCGCGAATCGTAGGTCTCCGTGCCTGACGCACCACGTACGACCCAACTCTACTGCCGCCTGAGCCTCGCGGCCACAGGCAGCAGCAAGAAGGTATCACTCCTTGAGGGTGAGTCCGGCCTTACACCCGCCAGAAAGACCTACCCCACTCGCTATTAGCCTGATAGGGCATGCCTCGCAGCATTCCTTGCCGAGGCAGTGAGGGGAACGGAAGTAAAATGTGTGTTGTGTTGGTGTGATGTTGTGTTGTCTGGGCAACGAGAAAAATGGTACGCAACACAACACGCAACCAAAACAACACCGGAATCGGGACGTACGTACTATATTATACCTGGTACCTGGTGCGCAAAGGAGCGGGTGGATTGGGCCAAGGCGATGATGCGGCCATGAAGAGCGGCAGGAAGACGGTGCATGGAGACCCATGATTTGCGCGCACACTATCATCACGAGAGAAGCAGTCATAGTTTGTTTTTTCCCTGGTATTGTTTTTCACGAGGCAGAATAGTATCTACCGGTACTCGTCACTGGTCTTAGTAGTTTAACGAGTTGTATACCCTTCATGGGGAATAACCTACGCAATTATCAGGGACGTGGTATCAAAACTGTGCTGCACCTTTTTGTGTCAGACAGTCCAGGAAGAGATGGCGATCGTTGATATTCGTGTGGTAGTAAGGTTCGATTGCTCCTTTTTTCACTGCATATCCGCGAGTCTTCACTCTGACAGCACTCCAGATAGCAGGCAGGAGGTGTGTTCCTCTTTCGTTTTCACGACTACCGTGCGTTTCGTACGGTGCAGGCAGCACTTCAGACAGCATCCGCTGTAGTCAGCAGCCACGAGTTGGTTAGTGGTGGGAACGGGGGTACTCTTCTATATTATAGTTGAGAGGATACACCCGCGGCCATGTTAGTTCAGTTTTGCACATTGGTTTTATCTTGTGTGCGCTTTTTCCGTCTCGTGTATTTTGAGGCAGCCGAATTTTCGAATTTTTTTTTGTTTTTCGGATCTTCCTAGGGCTCCAGCACCTTTGTGTGACCACGGACTCCTTCGTCAGAGAGTTAATGTGAGAACAACAACAACAAACAACCTGGTATATCCACATCACGTTTATTCATTATCATGATTATTATTATTATTATTATTATTATTATTGTTATTATTATTATTATTATTATTATTATTATTATTATTATTATTATTATTATTATTATTATTATTCGTTATTATTATTATTATTCGTTATTATTACTATTAATAGTAATTGGTGGACTCGTACTGCTTTTAGTGTCTGCAGCAGCAGCACTGCTGCCACGTACCCTGCTACCTGCTCATTCCTCTATTATTGCTATTGGCCTGCTACGTTTTGCTTGAGAGCAGTGTGTGGGTGTCGTTGTGGCGGGTTGTTCATGCTGTTTTTGCCTTCAATGTGCCGAACGACGTACGAGTATCAACATATTGCGATAGATGACACGACACTATCAACAATACAGCAGTACAGAAGCAGTAGTTAGTACCGAAAAGGCGGGTTGGTGTGGATGCCTTTCGTTGTTGGCATCGGCGGCTGATATTCTGTTTCCTCTCGTACATGCGTAAGATAACAGAAGTACGAACGAATATCATATGGTACCTGGTACCAGGTACCTGATCCCATCATAGCCGTCATACCTCTGTTTTTGCAGAGTAATAAAAATGGTTGCTGTGGTAGGTTACAGCAGTTGCAGGTTCCAAGGCCACAAACTACGAGTTAGACAGAACATCTGCATGCTACGTACTGCTGCCCGTCGCAAATACTCGGCTATTAAGCCGGTCGCCCCGGTGGTTCAAGTGGTTAACCTCGAATTCTACTTGTTTGAGTCCTGGGTTCGAGCCCTAGGAGGGTCGGACTTTGACTTTATTTGCAAAAATAAAAAAGGGATTCAATTGTTGAGAGCGCCTTGCAGCGTGGGTAGGCACAATTCGATGCGAGTCGACGAGGGAAGAATAGGCTGAAATCTTCTCGCGATAAAAATGAAGGCACGTACCGTAGCGGGAAGGG
This sequence comes from Nereocystis luetkeana, assembly GCA_031213475.1. Classification (NCBI taxonomy): domain Eukaryota; class Phaeophyceae; order Laminariales; family Laminariaceae; genus Nereocystis; species Nereocystis luetkeana. The sequence goes on along the minus strand of JARUPZ010000012.1, from coordinate 5,124,216 downwards.
GGGAGAAGAGCCTGCTATGTGACCCCGGATCTGAGTTACGAGTTGGAAGGAGAGAGAGAAGAAGATGTGCGAAGATAATGAATGGGATGGAAAAAAAAAAAAAAAAAAAAAAAAAAAATTAATAGCAGATACAAATAAATGTAAGGAGACACACGCGTACGCCTGCAAGTGCAACGGCACCACTGCTGCTGCTGCTTGTGTATATACTCTATACTGTCTACCTTGGTACCCGAAGAAAAGTGTTGGCGCAAGGCCGGTGGGTTGTCTTGATAAGATTCGGTGTCGATGGAGGGAGGCCCGGGGTGTGTGTGTGTACTCATTATCATGCATGGCCGTAGCCGTTTGACCAGGGGCGGGGGGGGGGGGGGGGGTGTAATCAATACAATAGGAGATACAAGGCGCTTCGCTCAGGAAGGAAAAAAGTACATCAAATTATGCTAAGCGAACAGAGGTCCACGATTGAATTTAGTTTTTCTAAGGATCGTAATTGCAAACCGGCGAGTTGATAATGCCATGAGTCCCGCCGCCATGCTTCAGGAAAAAACAGCTCCGACGTCAGCTTGGATGCCACATATACGCTTCGCGTCGTCGGATGTCTTACGTAAGTACATACACCCCAGGTAGGGTACTACTGTCTGTACTTATTTTCTTCTTTCGATATGCTCTACCTGGTATGTCTGTACTGTAGCCGGTCGCCCCGGTGGTTCAAGTGGTTAACCTCGAATTCTACTTGTTTGAGTCCTGGGTTCGAGCCCCAGGTGGGTCGGACTTTGACTTTATTTGCAAAAATAAAAAAGGATTCAATTGTTGAGAGCGCCTTGCAGCGTGGGTAGGCACAATTCGATGCGAGTCGACGAGGGAAGAAAAGGCTGAAATCGTCTCGCGATAAAAATGAAGGCACGTACCGTAGCGGGAAGGGGGGAGAAGAGCCTGCTATGTGACCCCGGATCTGAGTTACGAGTTGGAAGGAGAGAGAGAAGATGTGCGAAGATAATGAATGGGATGAGAAAAAAAAAAAAAAAAGTACGAAGAAGGCGAAAGGACAGCACTGCACAGCAGCAAAAACAATGAAAATGAAACCGAAAACGGTACCAATAACGAGCTGTGGTATTGTTTATTGACTAAACCCCTCCCTAATTTAGAACAGCATAACTTTATTCGGGCACTTCTGAAGAACTTTGCCAGATGTCGTGGATTTACGGCGGCGGCTGTCGCTATTGCATTAGCGCAAGACAGAGAGCACAGCAGCTGGCCCACACACACGACAGCAACAGCACCACGCGGCGTGGCAGCCGCCGCCGAGGCTGTACGCCCCCAGCATCTCTGATGGGAAGTGCTCGCTGGGCTATGTCTGCTGCTGTGCTGTCGTGCGCTTTTGTGCGTGTTTCGGTGTCGTGCGGTGCCATCTACGAAAACCTCTCGTACATACCTCCCATCAGACTTTACACTTTTCACTTTTGATTGGGTGCTCAAGATTCCTACTCGTACTATTAATACTGGTACGACTGGTCGTACGCACGCGTACAGCCCCGCGTACGTACGCGTACAGCGGAGGAGGTGTAGCGGGCCGAGAACGATACAGCTGTTCGCCGAAGCGCAGGACGGCTACTCGTAGGTCGTAGGGGTGACCGCTCGCCGACTGGAGCCCCTAGGGGTGGCGGGCAGTCCAACGGTGGGCGGGTGGTGAGGTCGGCTGTGACCGGCGTACGAGGACGTACTCGTCGTGTATGTAGTTGTTCCAAGTCCTGCTTTTCGTACGCACATTTGTTGCATAGTAGTACGTGTTTGTTGATTTTGTCTGTTGATTTTCGTCAACACGTCAACACCCAACGCACGCGTGTTGACGACGGCAGTTACAACTATCCTGCTGCGCCGAGTTTCTATTAAGGGTCGATCTTACCGAGGGCTGTTTTTCTAGTTTTTTCCCCGTATTTTCACGAAATTTCGGTATTTGTCGGTAGGAAAATACCGAAATTTCGGGAAAATACTGAAAAAAACTGAAAAACACTCCTCGTTAAGATTGACCCTAATAGCGACAACCATACTCACTTCTTTTTTTTTTTTTTTTTTTTTTTTTTTTCCTTCCCATTCATTATCTTCGCACATCTTCTTCTCTCTCTCCTTCCAACTCGTAACTCAGATCCGGGGTCACATAGCAGGCTCTTCTCCCCCCTTCCCGCTACGGTACGTGCCTTCATTTTTATCGCGAGAAGATTTCAGCCTTTTCTTCCCTCGTCGACTCGCATCGAATTGTGCCTACCCACGCTGCAAGGCGCTCTCAACAATTGAATCCCTTTTTTTATTTTTGCAAATAAAGTCAAAGTCCGACCCTCCTAGGGCTCGAACCCAGGACTCAAACAAGTAGAATTCGAGGTTAACCACTTGAACCACCGGGGCGACCGGCTACAAGACCGCCGTGTACCTACCTTTTTTTTTACTATTAATATTAATACTATTGCTACGAGTACACTGCCTGCTGCTACAGGCACACTGCTGCTATTTCTACGTGTGCTTTGGGCGCCTCAAGCCTGTCCGACGACCGACGACCCTACCTCTGCTGTAGTCCCTACCAGGTATATGGGAGTGTTGAGTGCTTGGATGCTGTGCTTGGTAATACTCTGATTGGGCCGGCTTATGCCTGATTAGACTCTACGTACAGCAGTAGGTTGATTCGGCCACCTATAGGAATAGTATTAACCATTTAGGGCTGCGGTCCCACTTTGGGCCCTAACTACTTAGAAACTGAGTGGTTTGTCCCCAAAACGGGACTGCAGTCCTAAAGGGGTTAATGGTATACCAATAAATCAATATTACCTCCTCCCCAGAAAAAATATTACGTGTGTACGTGTGTGTGTCTTCTGTCTTCACGTCTTCACATTGGACCGTTGTCGATATCCAGCACAACCAGTGTCCGTGCCGATTCTTCAATCCTATTTTGAACGTTTGAAAGTTATGAGCTCTGTTCACAAAACTACGCCACAAGGCCGACCAGCCGACCAGGACTTACAACATACCTATACATTTTTTTTTTTTTTTTTTTATCCTCCGGCGGATTGGTAAAAATAAAGCTTAAGCTCACCACACTTCCACGTTCGTGTCGTGTGTCAATTTAGCCCAGTTGGGCACGTTGACCCGACCTGACCCCCGAGAGGAGCAGGTGCGGTGGAGATAGCCACCCGGGAGAGTCATCTCTCCCGGGTAGTGTGGGACTTGCGTTTGCTCACCCACCAACAAAAACCAAGGCTATGAGGCCTTCCCGCCGGACTCGGACCAGTTACGGTCCACCCTACCCGTTGGGGCGTTGGTCCTTATACCTATACAGATACAAGCTATGCCACTCGTGCCGCCACCTTTTTTTTCTCTTTCTTTTTTCTCATCCCATTCATTGTCTTCGCACATCTTCTTCTCTCTCTCCTTCCAACTCGTAACTCAGATCCGGGGTCACATAGCAGGCTCTTCTCCCCCCTTCCCGCTACGGTACGTGCCTTCATTTTTATCGCGAGAAGATTTCAGCCTTTTCTTCCCTCGTCGACTCGCATCGAATTGTGCCTACCCACGCTGCAAGGCGCTCTCAACAATTGAATCCTTTTTTATTTTTGCAAATAAAGTCAAAGTCCGACCCAGCTGGGGCTCGAACCCAGGACCCAACAAGTAGAATTCGAGGTTAACCACTTGAACCACCGGGGCGACCGTGCATGTGGTTTGTCTTCTTTTTTTTCCTTCGTGCGCTTGACCCTCTGTGACTTTCATTTTCATTCTATTTCTTTCTCTTTTCCCTAAGCCTTACTAAAGGAGTGGTGTATGTGTTCTTCACATTAAACCGTTCTTTCTACCCGTCGACATCCAGCACAACCAGTGTCCGTGCCAATTCTCCAATCCTAGAAGAGATACAAGTTCTGTGTGGTCACAAAGCTTCTTCAGGCACACGTGGCAACGTAGTATCTCTGTGGCGTAGCTTTGTGACCACAGAACTTGTATCTCTTCTAGGATGGAAGAATCGGCACGGACACTGGTTGTGCTGGGTGTCGACGGGTAGAGAGAACGGTTTAATGTGAAGAACACACACACACACACACAGAGATACTACGTCGCCACGTGTGCAGTAAGCACTGCAGTGGGCGATGCAAAGCCATTAATATCAATAGATACGACAGGCACGACATACACAATCTGTGAAATAGTGAAACGAAAAGAAACAAGCAAAGAGAAAACAAAAACGAAGTACCTGGTCGACAAATCGAAAGAGAAAAAGAAAAAAAGTGAAAGCAAAAACTAGGAGAAACAATCTGTCGTGCCCCCCCCCCGCAGGCGAGGTGGCCAACACTTGATAAAGAACGAGCTGGAAAAAAAAGAAAAAAAACTAACACTGTGGTCACAAAGCTACGCCACAGAGATACTACAAGACTAGTATTAATATTAATAGTACGTTGCTACGTATGCAGTGAGCACAGCAGTGGGCAATGCAATGCCATGTCATCATACTAGATGCGACAGGCACGACATACACATTCTATAAAATAGAGTGGCGTGGATGGATGACGAGCCTGGTTTGCTTGTTTCATATTGGCTGACGCCGAGGGGCGGGGCATACATAGTTGACGAACGCAGGACAGAGACGGCTGACGGGGTAGCAAGGTACCAGGCGGACTAGCAGGGAGAACCTGGCTATGCTACTCGCACCACGAACTGCTGCCGCTACCTGGAGGGTGCTTTGTGCTTTCGTGTGCCTGTTATTTTCCCTTGGGTATCGGTCTTCCTCTGTTTACAGATACAAGCAGTATTACGGGGGACCATAGTTAATAGGACAACATATTGTTAGTAAAAATGGTTAAATATATACCAGGTACCAGGTAGGTTTTTATGTATACCATAAGTCCTACCAGGTATTAACTATGGTGGTGTGTTCTTTTTCTTTTTCTTCAGCTCGTTGTTTTCAAGTGTCTGCCACATCCCCTGCGGGGTGGCACGACTGTTTTTTTTCTTCTGTTTTGTTTTTCGTTCCTCTTTCGATATGCCCTCCTATATATTACCAGGTACAGATTTGTTTTTGTTTTCCTTTATTTTGTTTCGTTTTTCTCTATTTCATAGAATGTGTATGTTGTGCCTGTTGTCTCCAGCATGATAACATGGCATTCCATTGTCTACTCTGTGCCTGCTGCATGCCTAAACAGTACCAGGTACCAGGTATTGTAGTTTCTCTGTGGAGTATTTTTGTAAGACCACATAACTTGTATCTCTCCTATTAATAGGATTGAAGAATCAGCACGGACAGTGGTTGTGCTGGATGTCGACGGGTAGGAAGAACGGTTTAATATGAAGATCACGCACACACGTCGACACCCAGCACAACCAGTGCTGGATGGACGGTTTAATGTCCAGAACACACACACCGTCGACATCCAGCGCTGGTTGGGCTGGATGTCGACGGTGTTTATCTGCGTCCTTCACCACAAGCCGTTCTTTCTACACGTCGACATCCAGCACAACCAGTGTCCGTGCCGATTTTTCAATTCTAGTATTAATAGAAGATATACGAGCTCTGTGGTCACAAAAACTAGTACGCCACAGAGATACTACACTGTTTAGGTGTCCAGTGTATAGCGGTAGACAATGCAACGCCATGTCACCATACTGGATAGGACAGGCACGACATACGCATTCTGTGAAATTTAGAGAAAATAAAAAGAAACAAACTACGAGTACGAGTACGTACTCTGTACCTCATACATGGCATGAACGAGAGAAAAGAGCGTGTTCTTGACTTTATATTTTCACTTACCAAAGGAGTTGGCGGGTATATACGAGGAGGTACTTGGTAGTTCATTTTGTTCTTGTGGTCTATATATAACCCGGTGTTTTGTCTATCAAGTCCAATGCGATGCGTGTGCCCTTGCCCTCTCAGGGCGGCAGGGATGTTTCTCCTCTTCTTGCTCTCAAGAAACAGAGGCGTGCCTCACGGCTCTGCAGAGCAGGGAATTTCTAATCCCGGTCCTCGAGAAACAGAGCCAGCCAACCGACAAAAAACGCACTACAAATACCAGCACGTGTTGCTCGCGCCTGTGCCACCGGCCGAAGGCCAAATATTATACCTGGTATACAATTTGGATGCGTAAATATATATATATATATAGTCAGTCCAAATGGGCCCAAATCGGCGTTGCCTGCGGCGAAACGGACGATAAGAACTAAATTTCGCCGGTGCGGCGAAAAAGGACTCCGATTTTTCTTTTGCCTGTGGCGGAAAGTGGGGCGAATTTAATTTTCCGCCTGCTGCGGCGAAAACGGGTGCGGCCGTCGAAAAAAAAGAAAAAAAGTTGAAGTGCGGCAATGGCCACACATCGATTGCCTCCATCGAATGGTGCTCTACGCGGAAATTCTGACGAAAAAAGTGCGCTACGTAGCGCACCGCACCATCCTCCCCAATTACATGCCTTGAAACAGACTTTTGTTTGTTTGTTTTTTTCTCACTCGTAGTTTTCATCTTTTTATTATACTCGAGTTGGGTACCATGTACCTGGTATACCTGGTACCAGGTGTATGTTACTCTTATAATAGTAGGTACGAGTATGATATCATACCAGTACGCCGGTTTGTATCTTTTTCCTTGGGTTGCTCTCGCTTACCCCCGCGGATTTCATTTACCCTGGTATCTTACATCAGGCTAAGGCTTTAGATTGGGTAGGCAGTTGGTCAACCTTTTACCTTTAGCCCAACGGACTCTGGCATCGGGAGTACGTGGGTTGTTGGTCGTGAGGTCGAATCTCACGTCCACCACGAAATCGAAAAGATGAGTTTTGAGTTTTGAGGGAAGTTTTCGGTGTCACTGCTTTGGTTTGTTTGTTTTTCTTCATGTCGCAGTGCTGAGTACGAGTATACCTCGAAGTTTACGTACAGCAGTGCGAGTGCGAGTAGTAGGTGCCGTGTAGGGCGGGCCGGCCTGGCTGTGTGATCAGAGCGAAAAGTTCGACTGACTGGTTCGGACGGTTTCGGCGAAAGAAGCCGATGAATCGAACTTGTTTGTTGAACACGTTAGCTCTCGCCTGGATTTCACCTCATCACACCATTCACACCCCAGCCAGCCGGCGGGTGAGGAGCGAGGATGCTATCTAGCTTGGCCGGTAAAAATGAATACATCACGAAAACAAGCGCATGGATTTGACCACGAGATTGATTGCGATCATTGATCGATCGATGCGGGCTGCATCTTGCGATGGTTGTGAATTGTGACCACGGAGCTTTTATCTGTTTTTTTTTTTTTTGCTCATCCCATTTGTTATCTTCGCACATCTTCTTCTCTCTCTCCTTCCAACTCGTAACTCAGATCCGGGGTCACATAGCAGGCTCTTCTACCACCTTCCCGCTACGGTACGTGCCTTCATTTTTATCGCGAGAAGATTTCAGCCTTTTCTTCCCTCGTCGACTCGCATCGAATTGTGTCCCTGCGCACGAATCGGAAGAAGAATCGGCACACGGACACTCGGGTGTGCTCGTTGGTGTTGGATGACGACGGGTAGAAAGAACGGTTTTGTATCCTCTTGGTCGTGCTGCGGTCCCGTTTTTGGGGGACAAACTACTTGGAATTTGTGTGGTTTGTCCCCCAAACGAGACTGCGGTTTCGCCCTAAAAGGGTCAATGTAAAAAACACAAACAATGCTCAATGTGAAGGTGTTACCTCCTGAGCTACAGGGGTAAAAAAGATCGATCGAATACCCAGCCCAGGGTAATCCTTACCAGGTATAACAACAACCTAACACACACACACATTTTGTCGGACGAATCGGCGACGATTCACAGCCAGCCCTACCAACGTATGGATATATTTTTAGCAAAGGGTCATGCTTATCGGAGAGCTTTTTTCCCCAATTTTTCGACATTTGTTTTCGCGCAATTATTCAATCTTCCATATTTTGCTGTTTTTTTTTGTTCCAAATGTGTGAAATTTAACAAACTTGATTTTTTTGCTTTTCACGAATAGTGACGGAACGCCTCCTTATATTGATACATGTCTCCAATTATTTCCAAACTTTGGAATTTTTGGAAAAATCGCTCTCCGTTGTAAGAATGAGCCTAAGAACGCTACCTGTCAGAAGATAACATAGCCACCCCGACCCTGGGACAATTTTCGGAGCCGTTTTTTTCCCCTCCAAAACATGCGTAAGGGGCACACGCAGTGAAGAAATGATTGAAGTATCTCGATTTTTTATTCGAAACATGTCTTAAGGGGGGCCACACGAAAATGAAAATGGCGGCTTAAGTTATAGACGCGTCGCGCGGCGCTCGTTTTTGCATTCTCCCAGTTGTCGAGAAATCCGGCCTCGAAAAATTGTCCCAGGGAATGTGTTATCTTGTGACCCATGCGATGATATGATGATACGGTAACCCGCCGCCTCCTCCACTCGTTCCGCCGCCTCGATCGCTTCCAGCCGCGCACACTCCACCACCTCCTCCGCTAGCTGAGCAACATCGTGTGCTGTAAACGCCTCCCCTCGACTGTCTGCCACGACAGCGCGTGCCTGATATGGTGTTCCAAAGCTCGAGTCCTGCGCAACCTTGACCTTTCCATCTGCCCGCGACAGCGTCTGCCTGGTACTCGAAAGGACCGAGTCGCGCACAACTCTCACGATGTTTTCATCTGAGCCCGCCGCGCGCAGCGTCTCAAGAGTCCGTCGCGGCGGTAGCCCGCGTCTCTGCGCGATCGAGCCCTCCAGCTCTCCGACGACATCCGTCTGTTACCAGCCGGAGAAAGCCGCGCAGCCGTCATGACCAACTCCTCAGCCTTCGGCCTCGAATTCCCCGCTCTTGGCGCGGCGTAGGCCACCTCCCTCGTCTCCACTGTCTTTCGTCACGCGTGCGTGCCTCTGCCGCCTCTATTGCGCGTCTCGCCTACACCAGCTCCTCGATTTTGGGCACCAAGCTCAGCGGTCGTGCCGCCCAGAGAGGCCTCAGCTACCCCCCAACCCCTCAAACTACGTAAAGCCTCCAAACCTCTTCGTCGCGACAGCCCTCGCCACCGCGCTGGTCGCTTCCTTTTGCCTCCTCCAACGCTCGTTTTTGGTACTGCTGTACGCATCGCATCCCCTACCCCCCCCCCCCCCCCGCTTCCGTGCGCTTATGATACGGGTGCAAACGCTGAAGGATGTATTACGAACCTGGAAACGCCCATTTTTGGTGCCAAACGGCGGTGTTTCCCGCTCTTCGGTGGTAATCCTTCTATTTGCTCGTAAATAAAGATAGAATGATGATGACAGTATGCAGTGAATATATAGTCTGTGTTGAGATGGCCTCCGTCATCTGGGGGTTCCCCGTTGTGTGCCTCCCACCCCCCCCCCCCCCCCCCCCCCCTCCTTCGGTGCGAAGGTAAATGCTCTACGTACGAGTATATGTTGAGCCTGATCCACGTTTTTTTTGCTTGGGACAACGCTGAGCGAATCCAGCTTCCCCCCCCCCCACGAGGGAAATGTACTATTACGGGGGGCCATAGTAAATAGGACCAAATATTGTAAGTAAAAATAAGTAAATATATAGGTTTTTATGTGTACCATAGGTCCTATTTAATATGCCCCCCCGTAATATTAGCACTGCTGTCACTACTCGTGCTGCCGTCGAGTCGAGGCAACTCACACCAGTCCCGTCACCCAGAAAAAAAAAAAATGCGGCTGCTTGTGTAGAGGTCCAAGGATAGTGGTGCTGTCCCTCCCTTTGGTGTCGATGTTTGTTTGTAACTGCCCCGTCGTCAACCTGTTTGGTGGTGCTCTCGCTACGGAGCCGAAAAATCGAAAATCGTTTTTTGTTTATAATAATTCGCCACACACGTATTTATAAAACATACCAGAGGTACGTCCGAAAGTTATTATCATGTTTATGCATCCCCCGTATTAGCTGCCAGAGGTACGTACGAACTTAATTCTGTTTATGCACGCCTGTAAAAATCGTTGAGTTCGAGGACCTTTAACAATCTGGGAGAAGGGATCTTTAGGTTGGTAGGCTGTTCAGGTGTTTTGGTTCCTGTTAGGATCAAGTTATGGGCGACGACCCAACCCAACCCCTGACTCTAATCCTAACCCTAACCCTGAACCCGAAACCGCAGCCAAAACGGGCCATAAACGCGGCTGCGCCGCGTTTGCGTAAGACCAGGAAATTTCTCACAGTTGCGGACGACGATTCCGAAGTGCAGACCACGCTACGCGTTTTTCAAGTCAAAAACACCCCTAAAGATCCCTCCTCCCAGATTGCTAAACCTACTCTTCAATTCAGTACCAGGTACATATGTATGTAGACCCGTAAAGAGTGTGTTACGCCCCTCCATTCTTCCGAAAGGAGGTGTTTTTTTCGGAGAGAAAGATCGGGTGGAGAGAAGAGAGCCCTCCGAAAAAAAATGTTGTTCCGAGGTTTTTTTACGAACCCCCCCCTTTCTTTTCTTTTTTTACTTTTGTTGTTTCACCGTTCGTTGTCGAGAAAATCGAGCGCTGGACAACCATCGCAACCACCCCCGTGCGAATTCAGCGCTCTTCTCGCGGTATGTGACGTGTGACGCTCGTTGCTGGCAGCAACATATTGGGTAGCCGTCAAGTTCAGCCCTTGACAGGCAGCAACTTTTGGCTTGACTTGCCTTGACTGACACCAAACTATTTTTTATACTAGGGTTTGGTGTGGAACGCTCGGCCCTGCACCCTTGACAGCGCACGTTTCGCCTTGCTTGACATGTCCTCCTGACATATTTGGTGCTGGCGGCACATGGTAGGTAGCCGTCAAGTTCAGCCGGCTCACAGCCCCAGCCCGAGAAGAACAACGTGTCTTGATTGAGACTTGAGACCTGAAGCCGGGCAGGGCAGGGCAGGGCAGGTACCAGAACACCAGGTACCCAGCGTATCGACCTGGTGTTGCTGCCGCCGCATAGTAGGAGCTTGCGCAGCAGGGTATCTGGAAAAGTCACTGGCTATTATTACTAGCCCTTTCAGGGAGGACTGCTCAGGTTTTGAGGGGTTAAAAACGGGAATACAGCAGTTTGCCCTATAAGGGTGATATTGATGTTTCTAGGGTGAGAACTGGGGTTGGGGTTCCGCCGGGGGGGGGGGGGGGGGGGGGGGGGGGCGCTATTAGCCGAAGCCGCGAAAATAGGTCGGTACGAGGTGTCACCGCCGGTAAAAAGGTCCCATAAAAATCTCGTGACGAAAAAACCCTACCTGTGGATACCAGGTCCCCTTCCCCTAGATAGTACCGCCTCATTGCACACAAGTTCGAGGTCAACATAGGTGACTTCACTCCGTTCCCGGAAGACTCGAGACACCAACCCACCTCGGTGTGTCCTCCACACCACAATCACAAGAGAGAGAAGCTGCCCGGGGTTCCGCCCCACATATCAGGTATTATTAAATATATATATATATATACACCTTCTTGAAACGACATCTATTTATGCCGGCACAAACCGGTGCATATCGTGCCAATTTGCGGGCAGATCGGCAGAGGTATGTACCGCGTTGGCTTGAGTACGTACAGCGGCTGTAGTAGCATTAACCCTTTTAGGACTGCAGTCTGGTTTTCGGGGGCAGTTGGGGACAAATGACTTGGTTTTTGAGTGGGTTGCCCCCAAAACGAGACTGCAGTTCTTCAAGGGTCAAGACTACGAAGGCACCTAGTATTGTTGTTGTTGTTGTTGTTGTTGTTCTCACATTAACTCTCTGACGAAGGAGTACGTGGTCACACAAAAGGTGCTGGAGCCCTAGGAAGATCCGAAAAACAAAAAAAAACGAAAATTCGGCTACCTCAAAATACACGAGACGAAGGAAGCGCACACGAGCTAAAACCAATGTGCAAACTGGACTAACATGGCCACGGGTATATCCTCTCAACTATAACATAGAGTACCCCCGTTCCCACCACTAACCAACTCGTGGCTGCTGACTACAGCGGATGCTGTCTGAAGTGCTGCCTGCACCGTACGAAACGCACGGTAGTCGTGAAAACGACAGAAGAACACACCTGCCTGCTATCTGGAGTGCTGTCAGAGCGAAGACTCGCGGATATGCAGTGAAAAAAGGAGCAATCGAACCTTACTACCACACGAATATCAACGATCGCTATCTCTTCCTGGATTGTCTGACACAAAAAGGTGCAGCACAGTTATGATACCACGTCCCTGATAATTGCGTAGGTTATTCCCCATGAAGGGTATACAACTCGTTTAACTACAAAGACCAGTGACGACGTTAATAACAAGTACCGGTAGATACTATTCTGCCTCGTGAAAAACAATACCAGGAAAAAACAAACTATGACCGCTTCTCTCGTGATGATAGAGTGCGCGCAGATCATGGGTCTCCGTGCACCGTCTTCCTGCCGCTCTTCATGGCCGCCTCATCGCCTTGACCCAATCCACCCGCTCCTTTGCGCGTGCACTCGTTGCTATTCCCTTCCAGTTGATTTCCTTTCTCCGTCATCCTGAAAAACAAAATGCTCCTCGCACTTGCGGTTCTGATCTGAAAAATAAAAATTATCACGCAGGGGGAGGTCAATCCGTCTCTTCCCCGCACGTCGACGCTCAGTCTCCCTCCTCCCTCGTCGTGGAATCCAGCCTCCTACCGGCGCAATAGACTGTGCCGTAGTGTGGCCTGTGGTGGCGCCTGCCTCCGCGTACGGGCACCCCGATTGAGCATTGCTGCTCTGCCGCAGCTGCCTAAAAAAGACGCGCGAATCGTAGGTCTCCGTGCCTGACGCACCACGTACGACCCAACTCTACTGCCGCCTGAGCCTCGCGGCCACAGGCAGCAGCAAGAAGGTATCACTCCTTGAGGGTGAGTCCGGCCTTACACCCGCCAGAAAGACCTACCCCACTCGCTATAAGCCTGATAGGGCATGCCTCGCAGCATTCCTTGCCGAGGCAGCGAGGGGAACGGAGGTATGCTATATACCACGGTGGTATATCAAACGTACCTGAGAGTGTGCTCTTTGTATTATAGTCGACGTTCAAGGCGTCAAGATCGGTTGCGTTTGCGTATATGAAGAGTATTTGTTCAACCCCTTTAGAACCGCAGTCCCGTTTTGGGGACAACCCACTCAAATTCTAAGTAATTTGTCCGAAAAACGGGACCGCGGTTCTAAAAGGGTTAAAGTCTACCCGTTGGACCTCCCCTTTGATGTTGGTACATACATACGTAGGTTTCCAGATTATTGCCGATACAAAATGTACTATTAATAGTATATTTATTTCATCATAAAGTATTTGCTCTATACCATACGTACTGGTATATTTCTTTCATCACAAAGTATTTGCTCTGTACCAGGGACGAGTGAGTACGGAGTTGTATTGCACGGATTGGTACGATCGTATACGTACAGCAGCCAGTACGGAGCAAGACGGATCGATTAATCTCGCACGAATTGAAGAGATACTTCGTCGAAACGTTCGGGGTTCGGGCCACCGACCCCGGTGCCCGGTTTTTAGTGCACCCACCACGGCTTCAACCTTTTGTACACATACATGCGTACATACACACACATACACCTACGCCATGTTTCCCGCTTGGTAAATACCTCTCCAAACTGACTGACATCATCACCTCATCCCACGCGACTTGCTGCCATTCCATATTGTACCACGGGTATGATGACATGGCGTGGCATTTTGCATTGTCTATTCTGCTCACTGCATAGCAATGTACCGCTGTCTGTAGTATCTCTATTAATAGTACCAGGTACGTGCTACTGCTGTAGCCCGTAGTTGTGTGATCTGATCAGAGCTTGTATCTCTCTTACGTCTAGGGTTGAAGAATCGGCACACGGACACTGGCTGTGCGGGGTGTCGACGGGTAGGAAGAGCGGTTCAACGTGAAGAACACACACACGCGCGCACACGGGGGATGAGTGATGAGATGACACCACCCCTCGGATTGAGGTCTTGAGAGGGGTGGGTGGGTCACACCTTGATATGACATAAGCGAAATATTTGCGGAGATTTTTTATTTTCGCGTGCTTGGCCCCTACAGCCGACCGACCCTCCTACCCGAAACCCTAAACCGCGCGAACCCCGTGCCAGCGGTGGTCAGCGCTTGGATGCTGTGCTTGGTGAGACTCTTGAGTTGGCTCGGCGGGCTTGGATGCTGTGCGGCTTGGAAATACTCTTATTGATTAGATTGGTAGGTTGATCCGACCGGCTCGGGATGCTGTGGCTTGGGAGTTGGAAAGACTCTAGGTTGATTGAGCCGCATATAAGGTTCCCTTAGCCGATCAGAGTGCCGAAATTGCTGCCTTTGGAAGATTCACCGACAGCCCTTGACCACGGCTGACTTCAGAGCCGATTTACTCCAACACCAGCCAGCGAGGCGCACACACCGAAAACGGCGGTTTTTGGGAAGAACGTCTCGTCGAGATCTCTGTCCATGGACAAGAGACGACACGCCGTCTGCGTCGCTCATTGGTGTTTGCTTGCACTCTGTCCAATTTTGTTGTAGAGAAAGTTGGCTTTGAAATCCGCCCGAGGGGGGGGGGGGGGGGGGGGGGGGAGGGGGGGGGGGGTGTTTTACGGTATTTAGACCCCAATATCGAAGGTGATCACCAGGGATGCGTGCGAGTTACTACGTCTATATATAAAAAAAAGTGCGAGCGTTGCACGTTCGTTCGCGGTAAAATGGCCAATCATCTTGCGGGCGTCCTCGCCCCACGAACGCCACAACCAAGTTTCCTTGAAACTGGAAAGGCGTTAAATCAGGGGATGGATCACTGCCATCCCCGTTCTCGACAAGAAAGCACGTTTTTTCCTCCCCACCTCTGGGCTTAGCCGTGATACTTGTTGCTTGCTGTGTCATCCGCGTGTCATGCTGCAGTGCAGTCGCAGCGACGTCGGGAAGGCAGACCGGCGTGAGGGGTATATCTCTCTGTTTTTTTCTGCTGCTGTTCTGTTGTGGTGTTTGCAGGCCCGACCTGCTGGCTGTAATTTTCCGATTTGCGTAAAAGGGGGTTCCGCTGCTGTTCCACTATTAATACGTGTATACGCGGGTGCTTTACTCGAGGATGTCACTCTGTAACGCGTTACGCGCATTGAAGCTTCCGTACTGTGGATGGGATGAAGGTTCACAGGCGTTGTTGTTGTTGTTGTTGTTGTTGTTGTTGTTGTTGTTGTTGTTGTTGTTGTTGTTGTTGTTGATGATGTTGTAGTTCGTCGCGAAAAAACTAGTACACAGGGGTCGCAGGACAACAGGCTCCAAAACTCCACGATCAGGGAAGCAAATAAAATACAGACGGCGCAAAGCAGCAGTGGATACGACACACAGGCTTCGCAGTTCCGACCCAACCAATCTGAAATCTCTGCAACCCGAACCCGTAGTACGTACGTAGACAAAAAAACAAACGGACGACAACGAACGAAAACGGGCCTGAACCCACGTAGAACTGCAGTCAGTCCCGTTTTCGGGACAAAACTCGTATATGCGTGATTGCAGTTTTTGCCCTATTAGGGTCGATATTAACGAGGGCTGTTTTTATTTTATTTATTTTTTCAGTATTTTCCCGAAATTTCGGCTTTTCTTGGTATTTTTTCGTACTATGACTACTAGGAAAATACTGAAAAACACTGAAAAACAGTCGCTGTTAAGATCGACCCTTAATAAAAGGGCAGGGCAAATTGGGTCGGAAATAAACGCGGCTGCACCGCTTTCGCATCTATCGATGTTTCTCCGGACTACCTACGAGCTGTGTACCTGGTGTGATACAGACTCTTTTTTAGGATCACGATTGATTCCGAAGTTTGAACTTTTTTGTTCAGAAGTCAATACTGCCGTACCAGGCACCAGGTACGTATTTCGTACAGCAGTACTGGTATTGCGTACCAGGTATTTTATTTTTTTCCCTCCTGCAAGAAGTATAATCTCAATCTTTGCGGAGCCTGTGCCGTGAAACCGCGGACTGCTTTCATTGCTGCGGTACGTTAACCCCTTTAGGGGTGCAGTCCCGTTTTGGGGACAAACTACTTGAAATTTGAGTGGTTTGTCCCCACTTATGGGAGTGTGGTTCTAAAAGGGTTAACGTGAGAAGAAGAAGAAGAAGAACAGCAACAACAACAACAACCATCAAACGACCCACCATGACTACGTCGTATAACATTGTCATCGTGGGCTCATTCGGAATTCTGCGTGCGGACCGGGCCGGGGCGGGTCGGGGCGGACCGCGCGCTATGCTCTGGAACGCGCTGATTGTTGGTTGTGGCACAGAAAGGCTGAACACGACGAGGCAGTACGTACGACCACGATGCGATACGAACTGCCGTCCCAGGTATCATTTTGGTGCTTTCGCTCTTTGCTTTTTACTGCTGTTGTTAGACCTATGCCAATGGTACAGCGAAGTTTCAATAAAAAGTTTCAATTTCTAAGATACCCGCCAAAAAAAATCAGAACACGCTTCCTATGGGACACGTAAAAAAAAAAAAAAGTTCCTAACTTTTGGAAAAGCCCGGAAAAAGCAAATCTGGGGCCGATGTTGGCCCAACATCGGCTTGAGAAAAACTCAGGCCGATCTTTGGTTCGAAGCGGCGAGATTCCGAGTCCTCGACAGACATCGATCAACAAAACCAACGATTGCGTCATGAATTCTGAGCAGAGTGCGCTCGTTATAGGGGCTCCGACCCACCCTAGGGTCAATGTCTTCACACCATGGCCGGTGTCATGTGGCGGGAGCTGACCAGGCGTGTGATAAAAAAACATTTGGCCGCTGGTTTGCACAAAACAGAAGACAAAACTTCTCCACCCGTCCCGAATGGCAAAAAATAGACTTTTTTTCAGGTTTGGGAGGATACCGTAGGACGCCGCCGGCAAGCTCTCACCCCCTAGACCATGGATCCGCCTGATATCTTCGAGGCCGTCATCTATACTCGTTGGGCTTGCCAGATACCGAGTGGGTTGGCCGTGGGCTGAGTCTATGTCGAGATCGAGCGTCGATCGTCGCACGAGCTGGTTTCGATCACCGTGTTGACAATTTGCGACCAGAAAAACTCAAATTGCGCCGCCTGCAGCCATTGGGGGGGGGAAAAATAAAAAATCAAACTTTTTTCTCTTTTTTTCCCACAGCGGCGGTACGAGAAATTTTTCGGCTGTTTTGTTAAAGCGATATATTTGAAAAAAAACTTTTGAACTTCGCGTTTCCATTGGCATAAGTCTTACGTTTACTTTTTTATCGTTTGTTATTTTGTTTGTTTGTTTGTTTTGCTGCTTTTGTTGCGTCTTGTTTTCGCTTCTTGCTGCTGTTGTTGTTTTCGCTGTGGTTGCTCGTGCTTTTTTTTGCTGTGCTGCTCGGGTTGCACTTCCTTTTTTTGCCCGTTTCCTCCTCGTACGAGTAGTGAGTATCCCTTTTCCTTCCCTGTTCCGATCTGTTGCTTTTCATGTCTCCTGTTCCTTTCCCTGTCGGTTCTCCTTTTCATTTTCCTTTTCTTTTTTTTCACTCACCACGTACCATTTTCCTGATTCATTTTTTTTTTTCATTTTTTTTCTCAATTTGTTTTTTGTTTTTTTCTTGATAATTTTTTTTTTTCTCATTCTCCTCTCTCTTTGCCTTCAAAGAAAAACGGAAAGCAAAAAAATCTCATTTTCTCGTTTTTTGGCTCGTTGTATGGTTATTTTCCTGCTACAACACCGAAAAACAGAGTGGATGTTGCGGAGGTCTCAGAAGCACTGGACACAGCATGGATTCTGCTGGGGGCCGTCATGGTGTTCTTCATGCAGGTGTGTATGATGTAGACATAAACACCGCGCTAAAAAAAGTTACACTCGAGAAACGCCTGCAGACCTGCTCACTCATTTTTCGGAGACAAACTGCTTGTAAATACTCGTACGTACAAGTATATTACGTACCAGGTATATACACATTTACGAGTTTTACGTACTCGTAGCGTAAAACATGTTTCTTGCAGTTTTTATAAAATTATGGAAGACGTCAGCTGTGAGTTCGTCTGATTAAGTATTAATAGTTGATACTTAACTTTGCAAGCCGCGTATTACGTCTCGTCTATACCCCATTTTTACTGGGGTTTTTAAGTTGTGTGGTAAGCCGTTCGCGCTATAGGCCAGTGACTCCCGGGTCAGCAGGACAATTTTCGTTACTATTCAGCGCACTTTTATACCAGAAAAAGTTGGTACTACCTACCAGTATATAGTGCTGCTGTAGGCAGACCTGAAGGGAGGACGTACCTGGTACGAGATAGCGGTCTGGTCTCCCCCTATTGAAAACAGCCCCTTGAGAAAAAACATGCCGTCTGTCTCCCTTTCTGTTTACCCGTGTATTGAAAACAACCCCTAAAACGAGAAGTCTGATGTCTTGTCTACCTTTCTGTCTGCCCTGTTTGTGTGTCTCTCGTCCCTGCGTTACCTTTCCGTCTGTCTGCCTTGTGTGTCTCTGTCTTGTCTCTTGCCTATCTGGATGCTGTTCATGCCGTTGTCGCTGCGGTTGCTCAGGCGGGTTTCGCGATGCTCGAGGTCGGCTCCGTCTCCATCAAGAACACCAAGAACATCCTCATTAAGGTATTTGCCACTATCCAGTGTCATCACCGGACGAGATGTTTGTCATCCTTCCCCCCCCCCACCCCACCCCCTAATTTACTCGAACCAACCCCACACCCCACCCTACGCCCCGCCACCCCCCTCCTCCACCGCACGCTTCCTCAACCTCCTTGTAGTCTTGTCATGTTGACCCTTTTAGGACTGCAGTCTCCGTTTTGGGGGCAAACACTCTAATTCCAAGTAACTTGTCCCAGTACGGGACTGTGGCCCTAACAGGGTTAAAGAACCCTCCGCTGCCTTGTTTTCCCTGCTCTTTGATGCGTTCCGCCTTGTCTCTTACGGCACCTCCCTGGTATTGTTGTCAAGGACTCCGCTATGTGATCACTGCCCCCCCCCCCCCCCCCCCCCCACACACACGCCCCCCCTCCACACCCACGAGGCCGTTACATGGGGATCCCGTTGCTGGCTCTGGAAGTGGCCACACCGAAAATAAGCTACCTCATTGAAGGCGTCATTCGTATGCAACAAAATCCACCCCACAAGCGGTTCTTAGCAGGATGCAGAAGCTCACCCTTCATGCGACTCGCCGAACACCTCAAGGCGCTCCGCAAAGCTCGGTGCGAGCGACGTCTGCCTGGTCGGTGAAAACCCGACGTGCTCCGTCCCCCGGCCTTGTAGGAGGCGAGGGTCTATGGTCATACGACTACGGCGATGCATGATATATCGAGTACACCCCCACCCCCGTCTGTAGTCGCAGGACCACGGCCATGCATGATGATGAGTGCACCCCCCCCCCCTCCCGCCCCCCCCCCCCCCGCCCATTGCTGCCATTGTCAAAGGCGAAAAAGGAAAGGGCATAAGGGTCAATCTTAATGAGGAGTGTTTTTCAGTTTTTTTCAGTATTTTCCCGAAATTTCGAGTATTTTCCTATAGGAAAAAAACGACAAATACCGAAATTTCGTGAAAATACTGAAATAAACCTAAAAACACACAGCCCTCGTTAAGATCGACCCTAAGATGAATAATTTTGTTGTTGTGAAGTAGAAGGAAACAAACGGAACGAGCGCCCCAAATGTTGAAGGTGTCTCTGTTTCGGTGTCCCCTCCCGAAAGGATTGGTTGGTATATGGTCACATGATTGAGGCAGGCAACGAACGAGTACCCCCCCCCCCTCCTCCTCCTCCTCCTCCTATTACGGGGGACCATAGTTAATAGGGCCAAATGTTGTTTGTAAAAATGGGTAAATATAGAGGTTTTTATGTATACCATAGGTCCTATTAACGATGG
>JARUPZ010000012.1:5096529-5104348 GCA_031213475.1 Nereocystis luetkeana | reverse complement strand
ATGCTGTGGTGGGGATGGCTGGGCTTTAACGCAGGCTCGGTAACCTCGTTCGTGGAGACGCCCAACGTCGCGTCTAAGGTGAAGGAATTACGGCGATTCGATGATTAAAAAAGCTGCTGCTCGTAAGGCTGTTATCAATAGGCGGCGAAAAAAATCGAGGAAAAAAAATCGTCAAAACTCGTGTTTTGCGAGGAAAAAAACGTCGAAACTCGTATTTTGCGAGGAAAATTTCCGTCAAAACTCGTATTTTGCGAGGAAAATTTCCGTCGAAACTCGTATTTTGCGAGGAAAAAATCGTCGAAACTCGTATTTTGCGAGGAAAATTTCCGTCAAAAGTCTCATGATGTTTTATGCTGAGAAACGAAAGCGTGCTATTGTTTTGCCCAGATTTTAGAGTGATGCTACAGCAACTTCTGGCAGTTTTTCTGCGCAACAAACTCGCTGCCTACCACAGGTACCCCGCCCGTACCTGGTGTATCATACCTGGTACTGGTATAAGCTTACGTACGTACATACATGGAGTTTATCAGGTACCAGGTACATGATATCACTCACACGTACCAGGAGTCGTACACATCTATGTACCAGGTATGTATTTGTGTGCATGGTAGATCCGATGTCGTACCCGGTATACTGCTGTAGCACTCTGGACGGAATTATAATCAACGTTTAAACATTAACATGAAGACCATGCGTTCCTTACATTCACGCCTTAATAGTGGTATATAGGTGTGCGGTACCTACAACTGCATTGTTTTATCCTGCAGTTTTGTTTTTTTTTCTCTTGTTTACCATCGAACAGATCCGACAACCCTCGTACTGAGCCGCGTTTGCACTTATCACGAGGGACCTAGAGTAATCAGGACCCCATCGTGCGTGCACATGAAAGCCTATAGATTCCACTATTTTTTCCAAGCATGCTTGGTTCTGATTGCTGCGTCCCCCCGTTCTACAGTAGTAGTGTGTGCTCGACGTCGGACATCTTACAGATATCGTCGATTCTCAATTCATAAGCCAGACGTCCCAGAGGGCAGATGGATGGGTTCCTGAATCTGCGAGATCTACATTGATGTTATATATATCACTACCAATCTGACCGCCAAGCTTTAAAGACCGTTTGCATTAGATATTTACGTGCGAACGATTCCTATATTTCGGTTCAGAGTGGTACTGGTACATCGTATTGAAAGGGCGCTACTATTATTATTATTATTATTATTATTATTTTATTTTTATTTTCCGTCATCACTTTTACTTTCCAGCCAAACTAACTCGTAGGAGGTTTTACCCTCAGCGGTCTTTTCTTCTGGACAAGCCGTGGTCACAGGTGTCGTCCCTTTCCCCCCCCCCCCCTGGTACGGGCCTTCATTTTTTTTATCGCGCATAGGGTTCAGCGTTCCCACCGCTCGTCGATTTTCATCGAGTGCTGCCAACTCACGCTCTCGAGCTTTCCGCGAATCATTTTTTTTTCAGCTAGCAAAAATCCTTGCGAGTACGCACTCGGTTAGACTCGGGCCCACGAAATTGAATATAGTAGGCACGCGGACCACCCACCCGAGCCACCGGGGACGCCGCATGTATGTATATATACCGGTGAGAGTGGCGTCTATGGAAGAGCAGGTAAGGGATTAAGGGGCGGAAAATACTCAAACCCTATCGTTCGACTTTCTTGAAAACACCTTTGACCGTTGTCTGTTAATAGAAGCCGATGGCACCCACCCACCCACCCACCCACCCATCCACAAAGTGCCATGCATGGCCTTAGTCGTATGACCATAGTAGACCTTCGCATCCCTATAATGCCTCGGGGGGGAGCGGGGGGAGCGGGGGGGGGGGGGGGGGGGGGGGGGGGGCTGACTGTCCCTCACGCCCCACCCTCATCCGCAAAAGCCGTCAAATCTCTTTCGTCTCGCTGCTGCTCAACAATATTCAGCAAAAATTCGTCGTGTTGTTGTTGTTGTTTGTTGTTTGTTTGTTTGTTTTGTTTTTTTTTCTTCAAAATTCATTCAGGTGATGGTGATCACGATTATCGGCGGAGCCTCGGGGGGCATAAGCGCTCTCCTCCTCTACAAATTCCAGTGCGGCTGGTGGGACACGACAAACGCGAACAACGGTATACTGGCGGGCCTCGTCTCGATCACCGCCGGCTGCGGGACGTACGAACCGGAGGCCGCGTTCGTGGTGGGGTCGGTAGGGGCCTGGTGTATTTCCTCTCTTCCAACTTCCTCCTGAGGATACACGTGAGAAAGGGGCCGCGGGGGGCGGGGGGGAAATGATGTGAAATAAAAATTGTAAAATTGTACCAGGGTAAATATATAAAAAAAAAAAAAGTCAAGTTTAAAAATTTGAATTTCTAAAAATTGTAAAAATTGAACAAATGCCAAAAATTGAAAAAAATGTAATTATACAAATGCCAAAAATGTCAAAAATTGGTAGTTTTTTTTTTTTCCAAGCACAAGTTTGTGGTATGTTCTGTTCGTATTCTGTGTTGTATTTTTGTGTTGGTTGTGTTTTTTTGTTGTATTTGTTGTTGGGTTTTGGCCTTGGTTTTGTTTTGCGCTGTCTGTTAACCCTTCTAGAACCGCAGTCCCGTTTTAGGGACAAACCAGTCAAATTTCAAGTAAAATGCCCCCAAAACGGGACTGCAGTCCTACCCCTCCCGTTCAACTCCCCCTGACCCTTCTCCTCCTCCTCCTCTCCCCCCCAAACCCAAACCCCTTCCTCAACCCCCCCCCCCCCCCCCCCCCCCAGATGGAAGACGTGGGTAAATACCCCCCCCCCCCCCCACTGTAACTCCCTTCCCTGCCCCCTCTCCCCTTCAACTCAAGCCCCCGCCCCTACCTCCCCCCCCCCCCGCGATATATGACGTGGTACGTACCCCCTTCCCCATTCCAGCCCCCCTGCCCCCCTCCGACTCCCCCCCTGCCTCCCTGCGTCCTCTATACCTCCGACCCCCCCCGCCGCTAACTCCGCAGATGGATGACGTGGTAAACGCCTCCCCGGTTCACCTTTTCTGCGGAGCGTGGGGGCTGACCGCGGCGGGGGCTCTTCTCGTCGAAGTTCGGCT
This sequence comes from Nereocystis luetkeana, assembly GCA_031213475.1. Lineage (NCBI taxonomy): Eukaryota > Phaeophyceae > Laminariales > Laminariaceae > Nereocystis > Nereocystis luetkeana. The sequence continues at coordinate 5,101,281 of JARUPZ010000012.1, read as the reverse complement.
ACTCCTCCGCCTACTACCCGGACCGCTCCGACTCGTGCGCGGGCGTGTTCTACGGCGGCAGCGGGCGGTCGCTCGCGGCGAACATCGTGTTCGGGCTGACTTTGGTGGCTTGGGTTACCTTCACGACCTTGACGCTGTTCGTGACAACCAAGCTGACGATTGGCATCAGGGTCTCCAAGCAGCAGGAGATGGCGGGGATGGACGACTCCAAGCACGGCGGGCAGACGTACCTGAGCTGAGGGCGAGGGTTCGGGGGGGGGCGTGGGGGACGGGCTCGGGGGGGGAGCGCCGAGCTTTGCGTGAGTTGTGTCGGGGTGTGACGGGGGGGGGGGGGGGGGGGGGGGTGAGCTTTTCTTGGCTTGGCGGCGGGGGGGGGGGGAGGGGGAAGAGGGTTGAGGTTTGTTGTTGTTGTTGGGGATGTTGTCGTTGTTGTTGTTGTTGTCGTTGGTGTTGTTGTTATGGCGGGCGCTGTTGTTGTTACGGGCTCTGTTGTTGTTGACGTGGTGATGGTGTTGTTTTTTAGATGGTTGACGTTGTTGTTGTTAGTTTTTGTCTCTGTTTTGTTGTTCTGATTATTGTGTGTGTGTTTTCCTCTGCTGGCACTCGATTGTTGCTCTGCCTGCTAAAGCTCCCTTTTTTCGTCCCTATACGAATGTGCCGTGCGAGAGCCCTATCACCAATCGTCACGACTAACCCTGCCAAACCAAAACAAATCAAAACAAACCAAACCAAAACAAACCGAATCGAACCGAACCGAATTGAACCGAACCGAGGAACCGAAACGAACGGAACCGAACCGAACCAAACCGAACCGAACCGAGGAACCGAACAAAACAGAACAGAACCAAGGAACCGAACCGAACCGAACCGAACCGAACCGAACCGAACCGAACCGAACCAAACCAAACCAAACCGAACCGAACCCAACCGAACCGAATCGAACCAAACCAAACCAAACCAAACCAAACCAAACCAAACCAAACCGAACCAAACCAAACCAAACCGAACCTAGCCGATTCAAACCAAACCAAACCATCTCCTGTCTCTCCGAACTCCTTTCCCGACGCTGTCCGACACCTTTACCTCTCACAGAGCGACCCAGATATGACCATCCCGACGACTGAGGTGACGGGAGAGAGGAGCTTGCGCCTCGCTCCAACAGATGTAACCTTCAAACGCGAGGAGGACCAACGCCAAGGGCGGGAGGGGGGAGGGAAGACGAAGGAAAGGCACACGTACAATCTTGTGCTGCGCGCACACGCAAACAGAACGTATGCGCGCACCACACGCATTTTTTTCTGCTGCATGCACACGTGAACACAACATACCATTTGTATGCGCGTACACCTACAGTTTGTATGCGCGTACACTTACAGTTTGTATGCGCGCGCATACATTTGTTTATTTTTCGCGTTCCGGCCTCGACTTGTCGACCTTGGCTGACCGCGTGCGTTGCATGCATGCGTGGGTGGGTGGGTAGATTGTTCGGCCGAGAGAGAGGGAGAGAGGAGAGCGTTTCCCCCTCGCATTTTTATTTTTATTTTTATTTTTTGGGGGGAGGGGGGGCGAGGTCCGTGTCTTTTGTTTCTTGTTTTATTTGATAATTGATAACAACAACGGTTCAGGCACGAAGGAACAAAAAAAACGCGGAGTAATTTGGAAGCTTTTTTTTCTGAAGCAAAAGAAGAATCCGGTTTGCGAACATTTTTTTTCCCCCTAGTTGTTTTTCCTGGTGAGACATTTTCTCACATCAAATATTTTTTCGCAGTTGATCTTTCCCCAGTGAATACTCATCCAGTAAGTAGCAAGGACGTGGAACGTTTCACGCTGGAGATGAACGGCGTTATAACGACTGCAGGGCGGAGCGAGGCATGTGGCGGGAGGGGAGAGGGGGACGGGGCGGGTGGGGTGGGCGGGGGTGTACTCATGTATTTCATGGCCGTAATCGTATCACCATGGACCTCTCTCATCCATACAATGCCTGGACGGGGCATACGTCGGTTTTCCACCGAGCAGGCAGTTGTGAGGGAGGGGCGGGGAGGGGGGAGGGGGGGGGGGGGGGGTAGAAGGGGGGGAAATGGTTTTGTACAGAGCACATGCTTATCCCGTTATTCATGAAGACGGGAGCGATGCTGCCCTTGTGTTAGGTTTCGATTTTCTTTTTTAGGGGGGAGTGGGGGGGGGAGGGGGGGGTGACCGGGTTTGTCTTTTACGCCCGTTTTTTGTTTCAGTTTTGATGTGTGTTCCTCCCCCGACCCCTTTTCCCGTCTTCGACCACCGCCTCCGTATATAGGAAAAGAAGGGGAGACCCACCGATCCACTCACCTTGCTCGGCTTTCTTGTTCGGGCGGGTGGGGTTAGGGGAGGGGGGGGGGGGGGGGAGGGGAGGGGGTTCGCTGTCTCATGCTATGCGAGTACCAGCCTTATCGCCTTTTCTCTGAAAGCGCTTTTATATGTACTTCAGTCACAGCGGTCCTCGAAGGTCAGGTTACTGTACAAGCTTCATACACCGTGTCCAAGTAGAAAACAGAGTTTTGGTCTCCTCTAGAACTACAGCGATTGGCTGCTCCCCCCGCTTTTGGGGTTCGGGGAAGCAAAAATATTCTGGGAAGCAGCAGGCTTGAAAAACAAAACAAAACCGCAGTATGTACGCGTACGTAGCACTTCAGACGCGACGTGGTATTATTGCCAGTAGTTGATAAAAAACACAGGGCTTTTGTATACGTGAAACAAATCGTTTTTTTGTTTCTTGTTTTTTTGCATTATTTTCCGCCGTTTATTGAGGTTGGTATATATGTATGGGGTGGGGCAGACTTTGATTTTTCGTTTTGTATACTTCGATGCGGATATGTTTGACTTTTCGAGAGGTGCGAGGACCCGCTGGAGGAGGAGGCTTTTGCCGGGGTGGGGAGGGGCAGGGGAGGGGGAGGGGAGATAGGCGCGGGGGCTTGGGGGGGGGGGGGGGAGAGAGGGGAAGACACTTACGGCAGATGGGGTGTCGGTTGTGAGTTGTGTGCCCTTCGTTTTTTCTGGTTCTGGTGCTTAAGCCGCGACAAGCTCAATAAGCCTCGACAGGATGATCGCCAGACGGTGCCCGCTAAGCTACTATTAGGAGATTTTCAGTTGTGCACGTTTTGTATGGTGGCGTGAAAAAAAGAAATAGAGACGGTGCGCAAGAAGAGATGGAAGAATAAGCCGGACTCTGTCTTACGTAGCAGGTACTTTTTTCTTTTTTTTAAACTTTTTGACGGGACTGTGAGCAGCGGCGGGACTGTGAGCGGCGGGTTTGTGAACGGCGGATGACTGTTGGCGAACACCGAGTACGCCATATATGCGACCGGCCTTCTGGGGCACGCCAAACCCTCTGTGGCCTTATTATACTGGTTTTAGTGGGGGCAGTCAGTCATGCTGTCAAACCGAGGTCTCCTAGCAGGAGACCGGTCATTTTGGGCGCGCCAAATCTTCTGTGACCTTATTATACTGGTTTTAGTGTGGGGCGGTCAAGGGAGTGGTCAGTCAAGGCTGTCAACCGCGGTCTCCTAGCAGGAGACCGGTCTTTTTGGGCACGCCTAATTCTCTTTTGTCCTTATTACACTGTTTCTAGTGTAGGAAGCATTCAGTCAAGGCTGTCAAACTGTGGTCTTCAAGCAGGAGACCGGTCTCTTTAGCCTCATTGTGCTGATTTTTGTGTGGAAAGCGACCGGTCAAGGCTGTCAAACCGCGGTTTCCTAGCAGGAGACCGGTCTTTTTGGCCTTATTTTGCTGATTTTTGTGTAGGAAGCCATCAGTGAAGGCTGTCAAACCGCGGTTTCCTAGCAGGAGACCGGTCTTTTTTGGCCTTACTATGCTGGTGTTAATGTAGGGGGCGGTAAGTCAAGGGGGCGTCAAACCGCGGTCTCCTAGCATAGTTGACGTTCGTACGTACGCACCCACCCTCCCATATAGGATGGTCCGTGCAGTTTTGTTTGGTTCGGAGCGGAGCGGAGCATGGCAGAGCAGAGAGAGAATAACCCTGTGGTTTGATCTGTTTTTTTTTTTCTGTCTCTCCTCATCTTTCCGGCTGCGTCCTGATTCAGGTCGGCGTGCTGTTTTTGTTGCTCGTTTCTACTATATCGTTGTCATCGTTCGATGTTGTTGTTGTTGTTGTTGTTGTTTGATATTGGCAAAAGCGTCCGTGTCGTAAGGGAGGAGCACATTTCTCTGACGTCGAGCGATTCCGAGCTTTCGAGGTGGTATGTGGTGTTGCAGTGTGCCTACTGCGTACCAGGTATCTGTATCAGGTACGTACGGTAGTGTACGTGTATAGGCACGTATGGACGCGTCTTGTTATTATAGAGAAATAATGGAAAATAGGGGGGGGGGGGTCACTTGTGTTGTTGACTAACTACTCTTCATTCTTGTTTGCCCAAGCCTAGGCTTTTGGTAACCCTTTTAGGACCGAAGTCCCGTTTTGAGGACTGACCTTTCAAGTTCCAAGTAGTTTGTCCCCCAAACGAGACTGCGATACTAAAAGGGTCAAGGGGCTGCTCGCTTGCTTGCTCGCTTGCGTGCGTGCTTGCACTTGCTTGCTTGCTTGAAGCATTTATAGCTTGTTGGCGGATTTTTTAGGCTTGCCTTCATGCTTTTGCATCTATGCCCGGTACGTACGTGAGTGTGTAGCTTCTAACTCTCGCTTGCTTCTTGCTGCTAGATACTCGTCTTCATACCTTTACGTTTTGCTTGGTGCATCAGCATTCATTTCGCGCAAAACAG
>JARUPZ010000012.1:4901529-5091529 GCA_031213475.1 Nereocystis luetkeana | reverse complement strand
AGGTTTTCAATAATATCGCTCCTGTTCTGAACCCGGCAATCGTAGTCATTCATGCGCTACCATCGTACGTCCAACCTTTTGCCTCGTTCTAGCTCAAGAGGTAGCGACCTTCGGCAAAGATAGCCGATATTAACCACGCTGGCGACAACTCAAACTCTGAATACGTATCGGTATGCCTTCTGCAGGGCGCAACATCCCCCTAGGTCGGGCTTTAGACGACCTTGTGGATATAGCCGAACTGCCACCGGTGGTGTGTTTAAGCCTTACCTGGTACATACACCACCGACGCTCGTTCGCCGCACGTGCCTCGTACGGGCGAGGGAGATGCGGAGGTACGCGTGTGCATGGGCTAGGGCTATACCGTGAAAGCTGTGTCGTGCAGCCCAAACGGGCGTGTGCACTCCAAGAGATACATGCGTATACCTCTTATCTGCGCAATATACCGGTGGTAATCGTCAGCTCATTAATGTACGCCACGGCTGCTTGGTCCCTGCACGCACCATGGCACGGGCAACGTATGAGCAGGGGTGTGTTGGCCCGTTCAAGGGATTTCACGGAGGAAGCCATCGTGGAGCCCAAACTGGCCAGCAATTCAGGAGATAATCGCTTTTTGCCTCGAACACACAGACAGACGGTATACGTCAGTTTTGTGCCGGTCGGTGGTGTGGGTCGATCTTAACGAGAAGTGTTTTTCAGTTTTTTCCAGTATTTTCCCGGATTTTCGGTATTTTCGCGTATTTTCCGAAAATACCGAAATTTCGGGAAAATACTGGAAAAAACTGAAAGACACTCGTCGTTAAGATCGACCCTAAGAAGCTTTTATTAATGTAAGTACACCGCTGACAAAAACAAATGGCACGTACAGCCTGCGCACGGGGCAAAAAAGCGCATATCTCCTGGCACACTGAATTGGACCGCTTGGGCTGCACGATAACTTCCATCACTATTATAGCCCCAATCCATCCCAACACACGCATGCTCATACGTTGCCCGTGCGAGGTGCGTGCAGAAAACAAGCAGCGGTGGTGTATATGAACTGAAACATGTCACCGGTACCTGTACCGGCATACGCTGCCCGAGGAAGAGGTGCGCATGTCTCTCCCGGAGTACTGGGTCGTTTGGGCCCGAGAACGATATATTCTACCTGGTACTACAACAGCCCTAGCCCATGCACATACCTCTGTGCTACTTACTCCCTAGCCCGCACGCGTACGAGGTGCGTGCGGCGAACGAGCGGCGGTGGTGTATTTAAGCCCTAAATACGTCACACCGGTGGGGCGTGCGCCGTCGTTTTGTTGTCGCAAAGAAAAAAATTGGTCGAGAGTTCTCTCGCGCAGTACCACCCCCCCCCCCCCCCCCCCGATCAACAGCAAAACAACAAACGCCGCATCCGGTGTAGACTATCAATAGAAGCCCAAACTGTTATTCCCTCGCTTGGCATGGATTAAGCATGCGTACGCGTTGAGACTCCCTTCTTCACAACAACATTCACCTACATTGGGCAGATCAAGATCTGTTCACGGACAGATCCGTACCTGGGTATATATTAACGGACAGATCGCGATGTATTAACAGACAGATCGCGATGTATTAATGGACAGATCGCGATCTATCAAAGGACAGATCACGATCTATCAAAGTACAGATTACGATCTATCAAAGTACAGATCACGATCTATCAAAGTACAGATCACGATCTATCAAAGTGCAGATCACGATCTATTATAGGACAGATCACGATCTATCACAGGACATATCACGATCTATTAACAGAGCATCTACAGATCCTGTATTTTGCCGTTACAGCGAGGCCCCCAGTTTGTACGACCATCCGTTAAAAAAAAAGTTTTCGGGAGACAACATACCAGGTTCGAGTCGGCTTGTCACGAAAAGAGAAGAAAAAATAGTTGGAATTAGTATGGTCAGCAGTAAAAGAACAGACCTTTCAAAAGAAAAGAGATGGACCTTTCAAAAGAAAAAAGATGAGACCACGTTTGTTAGCATTCCACGAGGTGGTCTTCAAATATGGATACCCCACCACTGTATGAGATGTTGTGCACAAGCGCCCTATTATACCGTTCCCACCCGGGAAAAGGGTGCGGGTGCGCGAGATCAACGCCATACAGATCACGTACAAACCCGACACAGATCACGTATACTCGTGGTAGATCGTACAGACCAAGTGCAAACCAGGACTACATTTTTGTGTCTGCCTCGAAATATCTAGCTCATGAAAAGGGACGCGTTCCCGCTCTCATGCCATGAGGAGCCGAGCTGGAAAGCGAACCAAAGTGTGCGTGGGTGTGTGTGGAATTTTCCATAGCCTTCTTCGGTTTCCCGACGGCGGTTTTTAGCATGTGTTCATTTCATCCTCTCAAGTTTCCCAACTGTTCGGACAACTATTAATAACTGTTCACGCACGAGACGCCCCGCCGCCGCCGCCGCCGCCGCCGCCGCCACCACCGCCGCCGCCGCCGCCACCACCGCCGCCGCTGTTGGCCGGTACACCTGCAGTGACGCGGTGCTCACAAACGACTACACGCGATGGTTCTCGTCCTATAAGGGCATCAAAACGATCCCCCCCCCCGCGCTCCTCAATCTTATCCATCCCAAACCCCCAACCCTCTCCCTCATCAAAAATCAATTCACGCAACAAAAAACGCCTTCCATCATCCTCACATAACAACCCCCCCCCCCGCCCCCCCCGCCTTTCTCCCCCATTCGCCCCCATCTTCCTTTCGTCCGCCTTTTGAAAACTCCAGAAGAAAAATCACCATTAATAGCAGCGCTACCGTAGCTTTTCGACAGGAGAAAAAGAACGTCGGTGGTAAAAGCCTCTCGTCTGTTTGTTGAAGGTGGCACGCCGATCACACCGGCCGATGGTACCTTCGCACCATCTCGCGAGAGCCTTCGCAGTAAAAACAGTGAGGGGGGGTGGGGGGGGGGGGGGGAGGGGGGCGTTTACCTCTCCTCTCCCCGACCCTCCCATGCCCCAATCCCGAGTATCAAGAGCGCCCGTGCTTTCACTCGGACCAGAGGCTCGAACTAACTGCTCTTCCATTTTCCGGCTTATTTTGTTGAGGCCGCAATGAACCGAACCGGCCACCACCCCTCTACGGTCATAAGCCCCTCCTCCCCGCTTCGCTGAAAAAGCTTCGCTGAGCTACCAAAGAACCACTACAGCAGCAGCAGCAGCAGCTGTGATAGCACCCCATCCCCCACGCTAGCTAGCGAAACCGTTACAATAACAGCGGCGGCGGCAGCAGCAGCAGCAGTACTAGCAGCAGAAGGGCGCGGGCGCGAAAAGAAAGAAGAACAAAACGAAAAACGAAGAACGGGGAATTCTCATCAGACAGAGGCATCAACGAATCAAAGGCCGTCCTCGTCCATCTCGTCCTCGATTTCTTTGGCCAGCTCCTCTTCCGTCTTGTCATCTAGCCCTGATCGGGCCGACTCCAGCTCCTTCTTATAGGCGTTGGGGGGGTAGCGCATCGCCCTCACCGCCTCGTTGTGCACGTCGAGACAGAACGTGATGCGCTTGTGGAACGCCTGACACAAAACAAGAACAAAAACAAAAAACGCGGCACGAAAAAAAAAAAAAAAACACACACACACACACACACAAGTGCACAAGGTACAACCAGGTAAAAAAATAAATGATCTTTCGTTGTATAAGAGTGACGACAATTCGTAGCAATAAAAAAATATGATATCGGTTGCAGGCACTAGAACCTGAATAACTCACCAGTCCACCCACTCACCGACCCACCACCCACCTACCCACCTACCCACCTACCCACCTACCCACCTACCCACCTACCCACCTACCCACCTACCTACCTACCTACCTACCTACCTATCCACCTACCTACCTACCTACCTATCCACCTACCTACCTACCTACCTACCTACCTACCTATCCACCTACCTACCTACCTACCTACCTACCTATCCACCTACCTACCTACCTACCTACCTACCTATCCACCTACCTACCTACCTACCTACCTAACTACCTGCCAACCCACCTACCTACCTACCTACCTACCTCCCCACCTACCCACCTGCCTACCTACCTGCCTACCTACCTACTTACCTACCTATCTATCACCTACCCACCTAGCACTCTGGACGAAAATATAAAGACCGTTCAGACCGTCAAAACGAACACGAAGGAGGCTTTATATTCCCGTCCAAGGTGGTATGGACCCACCAAACCCCACGTTGGGTTGACGTTGGTTGGCAACGACACTGCAAACCATGCCGCTCGCTACTTGAGCTACTGTCGTAGACAACCGGGGTACCGTTATTTGTTATTTGTTTCTTGTTTTTGTTTTTTTTTCGGCGGTCAGTCACAGCTAGCTGGTGGTCGAGTTAGATCATTTGGGCGGGGTGGAGCACCTTTACTCCGCACAAGGGGAATGGTCGTATCACGTAGTGTTCAAGGTAAGGCACCCAAGAGGCAGTTACTGAGTACTCCCATAGCTGCCTCTGGAAAGGGCCACATTGGAAATTAAACATACTTCATTGAAGCTGTCATCCACATGCAAATCCGCCGCGCAAGCGGTTCTTAGTGGGACGCAGCTCACCCTCTATGCGACGCGCCGGGCACCTCATGGCGCTTCGCTCTTGGTGCAAGCAATGTCTACCTGGTCGGTGAAAACCCGACGTGCTCCGTCCGGGCATTGTACGGATGCAAAGGTCCGTGATGGTCATACGACTACGGCCATGCATGATAGCAAATACCCCCCACACACACACACTCCCTCACCGCTCCACCGCCCCACCCACGCACCCACCCACCTGTTGAGGCTCGTCAGTCGCGTATACGTCGACGACCTCCTGGCTCTGCATCCATCCCTTGTCGTGGTCGATGACGGCATCGATGACGCCATCCCGGATGGCCTTCGAGCACACGAACTCCGCGCTCTGCACAGACTCAAGCTTCACCTTCGTTCGGAGGGGGAAAAAAAAAACCCCGAGAACATTTGATAAAAGGCAAATTCACAGCTCGAGATTAAACGTAGATAATCGATTCCTACTTTTAAATGATCTAGATATTGACAGGAAGATATACTGTATCAGACATATATACATATCCCTGATCTGTATGATCTGTATAATCTAGCTCATGTCGCCGGGTGGGACCCGTATAACCCTCATGATCTACATTAGCACAAATGTCCTAGGTTGGACCTGTACTACGTAAGCAGATCCTGCACAACCGCTCACAACGGTATGGGAGGAACTAGATCATCTACAGCAGATAGATAAATAGATAGATGCATAAATCATGTTCTGTATTCTCTGTAGATGATCTGTGCGCGGTGTGTAAAAAACTACACCACGTGCCCACCACTCCGGCCGGAAATATAACCACCGCTTGATATCGAAACCAGGCTCCAAACGGGGATTACTTTTCCAGCCAGAGCAGTGGTACGACAGTATAATCGTAGGCGTTGGACACATCCAAACCCGCTCAACTCGACGACATGTTCGTTCCTGCCAATAAGACGCGAGTCGACGAGGGAAAAAGCAAGGGTTGAATTGACCCCTTTTCGCGATGAAAAAAAAACAAACAAACAAAAAAACAAGGCGCATACATACGTAACGCACACGAGCGGGGAGGAGGGGGGGAAAGAAGCATAGAGCCTGCTCCTATGCCACGGCACCAACTGTGGTAGGTACCGCCTCTCACAGCAGTGAGTAGTGGGGGAAAAGTGGTGGTGTTGTGATCAAGGTGGGGACACTTTGTATCCCTGAAAAAACAATTGTTTGCCTGTTAAGCTGGTGCTCGTTGGTACTCGCGTGTGTTGGTTGCTTAGGGAGGAAAAGAAGAGCAGCTCTAGTCCTGTCGTGCACGCGGAGACTGATGGCAAAGCCAGCTCGTGCCTCGCCGGGAAAACCCCTGGCTTCTCAAGTACTACAAAATACGACCCCAATACTTGAACCCAGGTAATTAGCGGGATTTCAGCCTTAATCAAGGCAAGGCAGTATCGTAACAGTGGACAGAAAATGGAGGTCCCTCATAAAACTGTTTTCCGTGACAACGTGGCCCAGAGGGGGTGCTACCTACTGCTGTATTTAATACCTATCACGGGGGGCCATATTAAATAGGACCTACGGTGCAGACAAAAACCTATATATTTCGCCATTTTTACTAGAAACATTTGGTCCTATTGACTATGGTCCCCCATAATAGGAGGGAGGGAGCGAGAAATGCAGGCGAAGACATTACCTATGGTCCCCCGTAAGAAAGAAAAGAAAACGAAACGAAACGAAACAAAAAACGAAACTCAAATAATATCGACGTTTATCGAGTTTTTCGCAACGATGTTTACTGCTACTGTACACTGTACCAAAGGTGAATTGGTTTGTTTGGTTTGACTTGGAGCACGCGAACTCGGCGCTTTGGACGGTCTCCAGCTTCACCTTTGTTTTCAGACCCTCGGCTACTATTATCTACTGTAGTAGCAATACGAATGCCTGCTGCTGTGCTGTGTGTATATACATACGTTCGTTTGCTTTTGATCGGTTTATCAGGGGGCGAACATATGGTTGATTGGTTTTGCTTTGGTTTGGCTCGGTTTGGTTCGGTTTTGTATGACCTGGTTTAGTTTAGTTTAGTTTGCCTTGGCTCGGGTTGGTTGGGTTTGGTTCGGTTTGGTTTGTTTTGGCTTGGCTTGGCTTGGCTTATCTTGGTTTGTCTTGATTTGGTTTGTTCTGATCTGCAGGTAGTCTGGATTGGGTTGGTTTTCCATTCAGGCTTCGATATGTGAGGCCGACCCCGATGGCCTTGGAGCATACGGCCAGCGCCACTAAGAAAAAAAAAAGCTACCGAAGCAAGAACAAATCAAACCACACCACGCAAACATCAAATATCGACTGCCCACAAGAAAAGGGGAAAACACACACACAAAACACCTGTCTGTGACCACGGCTTGTCCAGAGATATAGGTCGGTCGTTCATTCGTTCGTGGACTGAAAAAAATACTAATATCAACCCTTCTATGAGATGGTGTAACCCCGTTAGGACTGCAGTCCCGATTTGGGGACAATCCAGTCAAATTCTAAGTGGTTTGTCCCCGAAACGGGACCGCGGTACTAAAAGGGTTAAGAGAGGACAAAAAGCGATGGATAATGCGTCGGCCAGTGCATGATTTGAGGGATTTGCACGAGTTGGTTCCCGGTTTTACAAAGCAAGAAGGGTGTCCCTATGACATGGGCGTGGGCAGCATGACTCTCATCCTCTCCTACTGTCGGCAGCTCGGGCTGTGCTCGTGGACGGTTGATAAAGCTGCACTTATATCCTTTTTTCGATCGCAATTTCAGGATCCGCCAAGGGTTACAACCGTTGGGGCCCAACGCAAATAAACCGACAGAAATAAAAAAAAACAACAACGACCGACCGACCAAAGGACGGACAGACGCTAAAGACAAAAACGAAAATCTACCGACAAAGAAAATAAAAAATAAAAAACGAACGGAACGAAGCGAAACAAAACAAAAACAATGGCGACAGTCTTCGCAGTTTCACCTTTTCGCAAAGGTCTTGGAGGGAAACACGGGAGTAGGAGGAGTTGATCTTGCGCAGGCCGGTCTTGATGACGTTGTGCGCCAGCCTCTGTATGAGCGTGTACGTCTTGTCCGCCCGAAAGATGCCCTCGTGCTAAGTTGCGGACGCAAGTGTTGAAGAAACGGGAGCGGCCAGAAGAAAATATATTGAAAGACGACCAGCGGGCGGGCGGGGGGGTGGGTGGCAGGGAGGAGGGAGGGAAGCAGGGAGAGATAATGACGGTAAACATTTGTATACAATAAAACAACAAAAACAAACAAAACTAACAAATATCGATGACACAACAGGGCTGAGTAATGCCAGGGGGAGGGGACGCGGCCAAAAAATATTGTCGACGAGCGCGAACGCTGTACATCACGTAATTACCACACAACGTAACATCATATGACAAAAACACGCGGCGGTATAAAAAAAAGGAAGAAAAAAACAAAAAACCATCACACTTGCAAATGAACAAATAAAAAGTCACAACCATCCCCTCTCCCCTCCCCTCCCGTGAGCGTACCCCCTTAACGACGCTGTTGAACTCCACGAGGTCTCCCTGTCGCACGGCCTGCGTGAGGGCCAGGTAAGGCTTGAGAGCCACGATGAACCCCTTCTGGTTGAAGACCGACCGCTCAGGCACCTCTCCAAGAAGAAGCTGCGGCACAAATACACAAAATAGGGAAAAGAAAACACGATAGGCGGGGATGGGATTGACAAGGGCGGGCTCGACTAAACAGGGTGGGGCAATGACATTGTGAAGGGGGGGGGGGGGGTCAAATAGGGCGGAGCGACAGCGGCGACAGGGTAGGAGCAGAAACACCCAGCAGACACAGCGACAATAGAGACGACAACAGCAAACAACAACACCACCACTACACCAATATCAACACTACTACCACCATTACCACTACCACTACCACTACCACCACCACCACCACAACCACCACCACCACCACCGTCACCACCACCACCACCACCACCACCACCACCACCACCACCACCACCACCACCACCACCACCACCACCACCACCACCAACACCAACACCACCAACACCACCAACACCAACACCACCAACACCAACACCACCACCACCACCAACAGAAAAACGTGAAAATAGTTTGCCTTCCGACGTTGACGCGGTGCAACCGCTAGAAACAAGAAAAAAAAAATCAAACCACTAGACAATCAACAATAACAACAACCGCAACAGCAGCAACACCACAACAGCAACAACAACAACAACAACAACAATAACAACAATAACAACGAGACGCGGATGGGGTTTCCCAACACCCTCGCATGCACGACCACCAAAGAGTACCACGACTCTTGCCACTTAACCAAAAAAATCTACACGTTGTACGCTTACGCGCCTCATTCTATGAGCCCCCTCCCCCACACACACACCTCCACCCCTATTCCCACCCCACCGCGCCCTTTACCTGTACGATGATGATGAGCTTCTGCGCCGCCCTCTGGAAGGCCATAGCCGTGTTCTGCGGAGCTTTGCGGCTGGACTGCATCAGCTTGGTGTAGGCGTCCGTGTAGTCCAGCTGGAGAGCGTGGATGCGCCCCATGTAGTACCTGTTCCCGCCCCCCCCGATGGACCCGAAACATGGAAACGAAAACACAGTGTAAATAGTAACTAAAAACAAAAATAGAACCGATGGGAACCGAGGAAGGAACCGAGAAAGGAACCGAGAACGGAACCGAGAAAGGAACCGAGAAAGGAACCGAGAAAGGAACCGAGAAAAAAAAACCGAGAACGAAACCCAAGAAGAAGCAACCACGAAACACCAACAAGTCAAACCAAACCCCGTCACAAGCCGACGTGCTGTCGTTATTTCTCTTCTCTCTTTCGTGTACTGGGGTCTTAACACCCCCGGTAAACATTCACCAATGCACATCCAAGTTCTAAACGTCTAAATGTATATACTACTGAAAGACTCACAGGTATCGGCAAAACTGGTTGTTGCTGCAACCCTCCGGGAAATTGGTCTTGGACGCCAGCTTGTACGCCTGGTCCAGCAAGTTCTGCGCCAGCAGGTTCCGCAGGAGGAGGTTCAGGGTCGTCGCTTGCCCGATCTCGTCGTGCCTGCTCCCGTCCGGGCAGTTACGTTTCGTCCGTTTCCGTTGTTCCGATCCGTTCGGTTTCGTTCGGTTCCGTTCGGTTCCGTTCGGTTCCATTCCGTGTTGTTCGGTCCATTCCGTGTTGTTCGGTTCCATTCCGTGTTGTTCCGTTCCGTTCCGTGTTCGGTTCCGTTCCGTGTTCGGTTTTGTTCGGTTTCGTTTCGTTTCGTTTGGTTTTGTTCCGTTCGGTTCCGTTCAGTTTCGTTCGTGTCCCCGTTCGATTTTTTTCCGTTCCGTTTCGTTTTCGGGAAACCAAGCAGCAGCAAGCCAAAAAAAAAAAAAAAAAAAGGTTCGGCGAAAAGGGGAGAGGCAAGGCGACGCGATTTGTTGAGAGGTGAAGGGCCGAGGCAACAGAGATCGTCGTGGCTGGAGCGAAAGTGCTCGGACGTATGCACTCTAAGCGTCGCAGTAGAGCGCACCCACGCTGTAGGGACTTCCGGCCCGAAACATATCACAAGTGGTCCCCATGTTTCTTCCTTTGTACTCCCACCCACGCGCTCATCAATCTACCTACCAACCCACCCACATACACACACCCACTACCCCGAGCCGAGTCCCAAGGAAAAACATTTTGGGGGACGAAGTGATTGGAACTACTGTAGAGTAGAAATGCTTTTTTAGCGGTAAAAAAAAACTCGATAGCGCGGACACCAAGCCCCCTTCCCCCTATTACGGGGGATTATATTGCGAGGGACCATAGTTAACAGGACCAAATGTTGTTAGTAAAAATGGCTAAACATATAGGTTTTTATGTATACCATAGGTCCTGTTAATTATGGTCCCCCGTAATAGTAAATAGAACCAAATATTGTTGGTAAAAATAGGTATATACATAGGTTTTTGTGTGTGTACCATAGGTCCCATTTACTATGCCCCCCCGTAACAGGTACTAACGCTTCATCGTATATACCTAGTAACTGGTGAACGATTTGAAGGTCATACCCCTAATATAGATAAGAGTCTTGTCACTCCGTTTTGGCGAGTAGACCCGAGGCATCAACCCACCTCGGTCTGTCCTCCACACCAAAAACCACACACAATCGAGAGAGAGCGCCTGCAAGGAGACACCGCCCCTACACTATCCCCTTTCTTCAACAGCAAAACTCCACCCACGTTTCCAGAGCACGGGTCGCCAATGACTTACAAATGGAGTAGGGAAAAAGTACAGCAGCTAAACGATACTGCCGTCGCAGCAGCGAAACGATCGGAAGAGGTACACAGAAAAAGATCAAGTTGCCCCCCCTCCGCGTACAAACCAACAAGACAATTCAACACGGTGGAGAGGCTTACCGTAGGCAGCAGGTGCGGTGGAGGCCCAGCAGGCGCGGTCGAGCCTCCGGGAGGCGCCCCGAAGCCTCGAACGCCAACGAATAATAGAAAACCATCTTCGCCGCCAGGGAATCCACGGTCCTGTGACGGATTTAGCAGTACATAGCGCACGTGCAAGGAGGAGAGAGGAGACGAGAGACCCCCCCCCCCCCCCCGGCAAAACAAAGCAAGAGAAGAAACAACGCGCAGTGTGACATGATGTGGCATGGGATGCGATGGGATGCGATGCGACGATATGGCGCGTGTGGTGTGCTATGGTTGTATATACCAGGTAAGGTGTGATATGATATCATGTGATATCGTATATCTGGTACAAGATACAGCGTTATATGTTGCGATATGAGATGGTTTGATATGATATGATATGAGATGAGATGAGATGGAATGATAGGATATGATATTGGAAGAGATGGAAAAATAGGATAAGATAATGACACGACATGATATATGCGATGCATCGTACCAGGCACCAGGTATGATATCATATGATATGATGTGATATGCTATGCTACGTATGATGTGGTGATAAAAAAATGATCCGATTCGATCCGATCCTACCCGATCCGACATGATACGATAAAAAATATCACATGATATCGATGCACCCCCGTGGCACAACCAATTGCCGTCCTCAGCCTCAGCCCCCGCGTCGCAATCAGGAGCAAAAAGAAACACTACAAACCCCTCCCCCCCTCCTCCTTCTCCTCCTCCATCTCCCCCGCCACCCACCACTAGCTCACCTAGGCTGCTCAAACGCACTGTCAGCTTCGATAGGATATGCCACGGTGAAAATACCAGATGACACCGATGCGGCCCCCCCTTCCGTCACAAGAAAGACAACAAATAAACCACCACCAGTTCGTCCCCCCCTCCCACCTCCCTCCTCTTTCTCCTCCTTCTCCTCCTCCCCCGCCACCCACCACCCACCACCCACCTCCTATTGAAGCTGACGGTGCGTTCCATCAACCTGGGCGCCACGTCGACCGCATCCCCATCGGCCTTGTGCCTCAGCAGCGTCGTCAGCGCCAGGGTCGACAAGTACACCTCCACCTCGGGCAGGGCGGCTTCCGCCACCGCCGCCACCGCCGCCGCGGTAGCCGCAGCCGCCGCAGCCGCCGCTGTAGCCGCCTTGGCCGCAACGGCGGCAGCATCTTTCCCAGCATCCACGGAGGAGGAATCGACCTCCATCGAGTCTGTCGCTGGTTTTTCTACGGCTGTTGGTCGGGAGGCGGGGCCGGGGCGGGGGCAGGAGTGGGGGTGGGGGCAAACGTGGGGGTGAAGGCGGGAGAGGGGGCGGGGATGGGGGTCAGGGGGGCGGGGGCGGGCGCCGGGGGAGCGGTGGTTTGAAGCGATGTGTGATATGTCGGCGAAACAAAGCACCGAGCGGTTTCACTCTCTGTTCACAAGTTCAAGGACAAATGGACAGTGTGGACAAGATAACGGGAACAATAGCCGGTGACGCAAAGCGAAACCGTCCGTGTACGTAGAGCGAGCAGAAGTCCAGCTCCTAAACAGTGTACGAAACCGCCCCCCTCTTGTTTTTCTCGCTCGCGGGGTTCCGCATCACCGACCGACGATTGAGGTTCGTTCTTCCACTTTCAACGGTGGCTTGACGACGAGCGCTCGAGGCGTTTGAATACGCGGCGCACCCACCCACCCATCCACCCACAAACCAGCGAGGCACGTGTATGTCTTTAGACTCCTCCCATGCATGATATCGAGTACCCCCCCCCCCCCCCCCCCCCCCCGCTCGGTGCACATCGTGCCTGCCTGGTCGGTGAAAACCCGACCCGGTCCGTCCCGGCGTCGTACATAAGGATGCGAGGGTCTGTGGGCATAAGACTACAGTAAGGCCATGCATGACACTATGTAGTACCCCCCCCCCCTCGCCCATCCTCCAGACAGTCAGTCAAACGCTCTACAGCCTCCCCTCTCCGACGTACCTTCGCTGGGAAGCTTAGCCAGCAGCAGCAGCAGCTCCGCCTTGTTCGGGCAGTCTTCCGGCAGCAGCTTCTCCAAAGCTTCGCGCAGCACGTCCGCCTGCACCCTGCGTCGGATGGGGGTGTTCCTACGCTCCGCCGAGACCATCGTCGCGCGTGAACAAGTCGGGGGGGGGTGGGGGGGTACTCATTGTCGTGCATGGCCGTAGTCGTATGATCATAGACCCTTGCATCCCTACAATCCCGGGACGGGGCACGTCGGGTTTTCACCGACCAGGCAGACATTGCTTGCACCCAGCGCGAAGCGCTGTGAGGTGTTGGGCGAGTCGCATGAAGGGTGAGCTGCATCCTACTAAGAACCGATTTAGAGGCGGATTTTCTCGCATTTGGATGACATCATCAATTCATTGATTCAATTTCTGGTGTGGACACTTCCAGAGACAGCAATGGGGATACTATGTAACTGCCTCGTGGGTCTCACCATATACACACTACGGAGGGGGGGGGGGGGGTACTCGATATCATGCATGGCCGTAGTCATATGGCCGTAGACCCTCGCATCCCGACGATGTCGGGACGGAGCACGTCGGGTTTTCACCGACCGGGTAGGCATTGCTTGCACCAAAAGGGGGGGGTCCAAAATGTTGAAATATGGAAGGAGGCGGCGCAAATCGGAGTAAGGGTATTAGAGCAACAAGGAAATCGTACGACCATAGACCTTCGCATCCCGACAATGCCGGGACGGAGCACGTCGGATTTTCACCGACCAGGTAGACATTGCTTGCGCCAAGCGCGAACCGCCGTGAGGAGTTCGGCGAGTCGCATGAAGGGTGAGCTGCATCCTGTGTACTAAGAACCACTTGCGGGGCGGCCTTGCACATGGATGGCAGCTTCAATGAGATAATTTAATTCCTCGTGTCGCCACTTCCAGAGACAGCAATCGGGGTACTATGTAACTGCATCGCGGAGGTCTATCATAAACACTATGAATACATGATGCGATTATTCCCTTCGTGCGGAGTCAATGTTCTCCACCTCAGATTAAATTATCTATAACTCGATCGCCAGCTGTGACCTACCGCCAAGGAGACAAAAACAAACAAACGGCACCCTTGTTGTCCAGCTCACGTAGTGAGCGGCATGGGAGCAGGGGGGGGGTCGTAACTGCATGTCGTTGCTTAAAAGCGTCTCAGAAGAAGGAACCACCCAGCAGGACAACTCTCCGCGACAAAAGCAATACACCGATAGATACCTAGTACAGGGGTATCGGAACTATAGCGAAAGCCTTTGCTCAAGACATAGATTCATAGGCACACAGTAGAAGTGGTCCATAGCGCCGGTAGCCCGCACATAAGTGCCTATGGAATCACTCGGCACAGGATGCAACAACGCGGTGAGCGCGTAGTAGTGCCTGTTACCGCTATAATGCCGGTATTGTTGGTCGGCGCATACCGGCACTATCTACGTAAAGAGAAACCACTACAGCATATAGCGAGTTCGTTGTGTACGAAAACTGTCAAGAATCGTTAGACCGTACTAAAACACTACACAACCCTCTAGGCAGCACGCACGATCCAAGTATCACATACAGCTTGCACAGATGAGTTTCGAGGGATTCTTCGATATCACAGCTGGAGGGTAAGATATTTCACGTACAACGTGTCGGGTGCCGGGGATGTATACATATATATTCATGTACGAGTATATACCAGCGGTTTTGGTGCAGACAGCTGTATCATACGCATGTATGATAAGCATAGGCACATAGGAACTGCATACAGGCACCTATTATACGTTTCGGTGACAAACCGCTCGGGAAATTGCAACCATATTTAGACGCTTTACGCAACCACGACAAACGTATACGTACGTACACAGAAGTAGTTATACCAGAGACCACTCCAGACGGAATTGTAAGGACTGTTGGGTGCTCTCATCAATGTACAAGCGTTCACTATATTTCCGGCCAGAGTGGTGGTCATTGCAGTAGGGGACCCTCTATAATGCCGGTGAAAGCGATCGGCACACACGGGATTACCCAGTTTGGCAGGCAGAGAGCGGAATAATGCCGGTGCCCGCTATAATGCCGGTGTTTTTGCCTGGCATACCGTATCACACTAGGGTGATAAGATAACACACCCCCTCGGACGATTTCGGAAGCTGGGTTTCTCGGCGATGGTGAGGGCGTACTGAATACGACGAGCGATGCGTCTATGCAACCTTCTCGTAGAAATATTTCCAAACCCACCGTTTTCGTTGTGTGCCCCCCATGTTTTGGAGGAAACCGGGTCTGAAATTCGTCCCAGGGGTGTGTTATCTTATCACCCAGTGTGATACGGTATACCCGCACTATAGAAATCACTCCTGTACACGGTAGCTTTTATCATATGTACGATCGTAGCCCTGCAAGAACACCTAGGGTAGGATAGAGTTTGACGCTCTCCCCCCCCCCCTCCTCTTGAAAACCTGCCTTTCTTCTCATCAACCCAAGAAGAGAACCCAAAATAGCATCGTGGTAAGGGAGGTGGGGCAGCCCCACATACTACGATTGCAGTCTTGGGACGTGCCTGGTAGAGCAGCACTACGGACACGTCAATATGAAACGCCTACTGTGAGCAATGCTGAAGCCATGTCGTGATGTCAACCTCGAGCATACAACAGGTTCGGCGGCCAAGTGCTGGGTGGTGGCACTTCAATCGATCGGTGACGCAACAGGCTCACTGACCACCTACTGCGTGGTGGTGCCTCATCACTACGCACAGCAGTAGGTGCGTGGGACACTACAGTATGCGGGTGTACTATAGGTTTAACGACCACCTACTGGGTGTTGGTGCTCCGTGACTACTGCTACTGTTGTAGATGGACGGTGCAAAAGATCCAGCGACCACCTTGTACACTGCTACGTGGTACTTCATCCCTGAGTGGGTGCGTGGGTGCGTGGGTGGGTGGGTGGGTGGGCAGGCGGCGCAATAGGTTCGAAAACAACCTACTGAGGGGTTGTTCACAGGTGGGCGGTGCTTCGTCCCTTGGTGGGTGGGTGGGTGGGCGGGCGGTGCAATAGGTTCGACGACGACAACCTACTGGCTGGTGGTGCTTACTGTAGATCAATCGGTGATACAATAGGTTCGACGACCACTCTGCTGTGTAGTGCTTCACCACTGGTTGGGTAGGTGGTGTGCTGGGTTAGTTGTTAGTGGTGCACCAAGTTGGACGACCACTTACTGGGTGGTTACAGCAGTAGGTATGTTGGGCAAATGTTCAGAAAGACCAGATGTGACGGGAGAACCGGGTTTGCGACCGACCGAACGTTGCCAACCTGGATGGTTACGATGGGTAGTCTGCTCCACGAAGTATAGGAAAACTTCAACTGGTTCCCAAACTCCGGTGGCGGCGCTATAGTTCATACATGGTGTGCTGAGAACGTACAGCAGTATCACACGTATGATCGAAAGGTCGCCGAACATCGGCAGAAGACTCTGGCGATGTCGCCGAGAGGTTTCGACCCGGAGAGCTTGCTCTACTTCTACAGCTGTACCTCGTACGCACTACTATTAATACTGTCTGTACGTACTGCTGTAACACTTCTTTTGTCCATCACGTACTCTCGTACTTTACCTATTAATAGGTAGGTACTTCAGGTATTGGTCGTTGTCCAACACCACACCATGCGTTTTGCTGTTCATTAATACCAGGTACCTGGTAGTCTACTACAGCTGCCTCTTATCTATGTCCGGTACCTGGTGTTGCATAAAGTGTACACTGCACTATCCACTGCTGCATTCTACTATCTACAGCAGTGTAGTTCTAGTCTTGAGTGTAGGGTCTACTGCTGTCTACTAACCGCACCTGCTGATTGCCCTCGTCGTGAGCCGTGTCTGGTTTCTCTCCACGGCTTTGACGATCAACTCCACGTTCCGCAAGATATCCTCCAGACGGATCACCTTGGGAGGCGCCGCTTTTTCGTCCTCTCCGGTTGCCTTCGCGGCTGCTGTTACTGCTGTTGCTGCAGCCGAAGCGTCCTTCATGTCCACGTCCGCCATACTGCCTGTCCTTCAGAGGTACGAGCACCTCTCAGAGCCTGAACAGGGGAGGGAGAAAGAGACAGGGGTGGTCAAACGACATCGAACTTCTGCTGCCGTGTACCAGGTACACATACCTGGTAGTGCTGTACTCGTGGTCAGGGGAAAAACTCTAAACTTGGAAAAAGTACAGCTCAGTGCGAGTAGAAACAACGACCGTGCTCGTGCTGTGCGCTGAAACAGGAAGCAATGCATCGCGCTCATGCCCGTCAAACTCCGTGCAAACGGAATCAGCATGCAGCGTGTCGGGATCTCGGTTTGGCACCGTCTTTCCCTCTAGCTGCAATGGGCATAATAAGCGGGGGGTAATTCAACTCCGGGATACCGGGAGAACGAGGGGAGGCAGAAGGAAGTGATCTCGCGACTTCTGTAGCAGGAATTAGGCTCGCAAAGAACCGCTCCCGGGTTGCAAACCCGTGCTGACCAGCGGTACACGCACTGTAGGAATCATCACACAATGAGAGACAGCTCTCACCTCGATACGGTGCCTTCCAGCGGAGTTGACAGCAAAATGAAGTGTCTGGCTTCGATCGGCGTCGCAAGGAAAGAGACAGGGGAAGAGACAAGTATCGTAACGCCCCCTGTTGTGTATGGAACTCCACGGAATGATGGCGCGCGCTATGTGCAGGCGCATCCTGCAAAAATATTTGTGCAGGCGCCGAACGCCTCGAGAACCAATCCACTATAAACCCATTTTTAAATACGAAACACCGCACACAAAGAAGCCCTCAAAACAGCAGTTAGACCACAACAGTTCACAGCAGCAGTAGACCAGCACCAGGTCTCGACGTAAGGCACAAGGCACGCACAGCAGGAGATCCGCCGCAGATACTGGTTAGCGGGTACGGCGGTGCTGAGGTGCCTGGCGCTGATGATACAAACTCTGTTCCATATTTATTTATCTTGTGCGATTATGATAGGTTGCGAAGAGTACTCGTAGTGCTGCTGTACAGCAGCAGTAGTACTGCTGCTGTCGTAGTGCTGCACGCAAAACAAGTGGGCCATCCGTTGTGCGAGGCCATCCCGGGGCCATGATGCATTTCGGGCAGGCCGCCAAGCGACATACAAGGGCACAGCAAAAGAGCAAACATGTATATATACAGGTACAAGACGCCTAATAAGAAACAGGCTAATAAGAAAGCCAGGCTGAGATTTTGAGGAAAATGAGAAATTATGGAGTCGTCATCTTGAAATTATAGGGGGGCAAGCACCCTATCTCGAATAAGAAATCCAGCCTGGACCATAATTCCTGTTTCTTATTATTAATTAATAGGTGCCCTGTGCTACTTGTACCGAGGGTGGACCAAAACAAAAGGTGAAAAACTTTTTTACTACTACAAGTTTGTCCTCAATGACATTGCTTTTTTTCGGGGGTTATTATGGTTTATGTGTACGAATCTACCAAGCAAAAAATAAGGCATCGACGATTGCCATGTTATCAAGCGACTAATGATAGGAAGAGCGTGCAGCAGTACGAGCGTACAGCAGTACGAGCGTACAGCAGACGCTCGTACTAGTATAATGTAATAATAAATCTGCACGCGGTCGCACAGCTCCTAGTATTGCAGTTCCGACACACCCCTTACCCCAACAGCCCGGACAGTTGGTCGATGCTGCTGCAATAATCAACGTTTTTCGACATTATTTCTTCACTCAGAAGTCCCCCCGGGGCTATTAACAGGGAATACTCTAAAAGCAAATGAAAATTAACATCCCAATATTTTATTTTGTGTTTCGTCCAGTTATCGATGACAACACTTTGTTTTCCATTCTGTCGTGTGTTGTTTCCTCTTCTTGTCGCGTGCCTTCGGGCATGGACTACAGTACTACCTCGTAAATATCAACTAAACACGAAACCGCCAAAGCAAGTACCTGGTACCAGGTACCGCACACCAAACGCGGTCACGATAAACCTTACGACAAAATCGTAGGAATGCACTCATGATCATGTACTCGCCAGCATGAGAGGTCGTCGCATCCCTAGTCGTGCCCTTAGTAGTAAGGTGGGACAGAGTACAACGGGTCTCCGGCCACACAAATAAATAAAATGGAGTACTGATACCGAAGGATCTCGCCGGCCGCAACAAAAACCGTAGTACTACAGTAATACTAGCAGGGGGGGTAGGAGACTACTAGTTGTACGATTGACTGGCCTTCCTGGTCCCGGCAGCTGAATACCGCGCCTCCACGCCCGACTTACGCCTTTTGCTGCCAAGTCTCTTCCCCGCGGGCAAACGTACAGTGTCCGGGTTGCCCACGACAACTCCCGTCCCCGACCCGATCCTTGCTGCCTGCTCTACTTGGGCCTCAAATGTCGCGAACATGTGACGCAGTGTTTCACGGTCCACAGTGTCTACCCCCTTCGCCACGATTGCTGTGCTTTTCTTCAGGAGATCTACGTACAACTTGCGACGGTCTTGTACCGTAGGCCCGTGCTCCTTCATTCGCACTAGGGTAGAATTAATGGTTTCGCCACTACGCTCCTGTGCATCATACAGGTTTTCCCCGCCACTACGCTGGGATGCAGCGTTCTGGACTGCCTTAGTGTTGACTCTACGATCGTGCAAGGCTTCCAACACCTTGGCCTGGACGGCTGGTGCAAGTCCCGCATCTGCAAGAGGGGTGCAATACGAGAATGGTGGTGTTAAGCCGATGGTTGCTTACCACTTATTCGACAGATTTGGTTGTTTGCTGCTAGTGGCCGACGCTCGATTCGCTGTCGCAGACGCTCGATTTCGTCGGCGTGGGATCACGGTGCCAGGTAGCATGGAATCAGGGGGCCAAACGGGAGAGGGGTGCAAACATGCGTGTTTCTGTGAAAGTGTGTGTGTTTTCGGACCAATGACACACCCCGAAACATCAGTAGTTGACCAATGGCAGGGAATTGTCGAATAACTCGTGATTTCTACTCGTTAGCTGACGGGATATAGAGCCTCACAACATGAATGATATCTACGAGAAAATACGTAGCTCTTTCTAGTCTACCGGCGTCAGCCGCACCATGAAACTAAGGGCCCATCCAAACGAAGAAAAACGAAAGCTAAAAACAAAAGCTGAAGAGACAAACGAAATTTGCTCGTTTTGGGACACAAGAGAATGGAGTACAAACGCAGGACACGCGTGAAAAACAAAAGCTAAAATAAAAAACGCAATAGAGACGACGGTCGTGGTGGAGCACCAGCACGGATTCACAATCCAGCTGCGGTAGAGGCGGCGCACAGCCCTGAAAAAAATAGGGGAGTGTGCCCACACGGCTAGTCCACGATATATTACTATTTGCTGCTGCAAGGGCGCCGGCATCCTGAAGCGCGAGATCTGCGCTCGATAAAGTACGGGTGCTGTTCAAACAGCAGCATCACTTGCTAGAACATACGATTTTATTCAGAACAGCAATGACGGCACCAGGGGTATGTTACTTGTGTATTGTCTGCTCTCTGTCTTCTGGCTGTCTAGTCTAGTCTACGGGGCGTTCGTAGCTGTGGGTGTCGCTACGGCCTCGCTCCTCGCTGTTTGTTACGAGGTTATACCTGTTGAGCTACACAGTCACTGACTGAGTACCTCAACATGTATAACCTGTGACTGAGTAGTTCGTTTTAGCTTTTGCTTTCTAGATAAAATTTTAATTCCAAAATTATTAATTTAATGGAGAAGCTACAATAAAATCCGCCGGTCTCTTGGGCCCTCATTTTTTTTAATTTGGCGAACCAGAACGAGTGCATCTTCATATCTCATCGTCGCTTTTTTTTGTGTTTAGCTTTTTGTTTCTACATAGCTTTGATTTTTAGCCTCAAAATGCTCCGTTGGGACGAGCCCTAACAGCGTCGGCAAGGGCAAAGAAAAGCCAAATGCCAAGCCACTATCGTAAGCTTTGCTACAGCTTGACAAAACTCTCTACACGCCACCTGCCTGTGAGTTTCGCCGCCTCAGCCTTCATTGGCGATGACAGAGGCGCCCTCATCTGGTCCTGAACGTCCATCGCCGCTTTGTCTACCTCATGCCCGTGCTCCAGCACCATCGTCGTCAGTCGGGGGTGCTTGTTCACCAGGCATTTAAGAGGCCATCGTCCGGTTATCTGCAGGGGAAATCGGTGGCCATATTGATTTAATGGTGTCTACTAATAATATATAGAATGCCGCGTCATCATCGTTTCGCCGGCAATTAATGCGCCTGCATCAATCCAACGTAACCCTCATGCAACCAAGGTGACGAGCAAAATGTAGTTCTCGCATGATTCATCAGCGTGTGCAAGCACAACTGATTGAGTTCCAACGCGATAAACCGGGTTTGTGTTTAGCAGCACCAGGTACATTCGTAGACTACCAAGCAACAATTGAAAGTATCCCGGTCTTCAGCTAAGAACGAGACACGTGTACAATATGAACGTACTACTGTACATACGAAGCTGCACCCTACCTTAAAGCCGCAGCCAGTCCTCTGGCTCGAGGCTTGCCGTGGCACCCTGTGACAACCTGGTGCAGACGCAAGGCAGGGCATGTAAGCCGATAGATTATTCACCGCTGTTAGACGCCATGCCCATGATGCTCCCTACGGTAAACACGAGTGCCTAGGGCAAACACGACTGCCTAGGGCAAACACGACTGCCACTATTATACTACGAGCAAAAGCGAGTTTGTGATTAGCACCGCGCCAAATATGAAGGAGCCCTTTTGTCTCCCTTCGAGTACGAACGGTAACCGTACGAAGAACCTGGTACTGGTATGATACAAGAAAACAGTCTATGGACCCTGGACATAAAAAAAAGAGGTCAAAACAGCACGGCCCCGGTCGGGGCTAGCATGCTAGAAGCTGGAAGCCGATAAGTGTAGACAGCAGTACCAACACAAAATACGTAGCAACGCAAACAAGTTGACGACAGTTAATAAAGATCCTGCTGAGCAAGTTTCTAGCGACAGCATATTCTACTGTATCTTTATTAGAAACCGCAGGTTCATATCCTACCCTTCTATCCAGTCCTTCTACTCATTCCTCATCGAAGACTCACCAGGGGCACTCCTCCTGCGTTCGGCCTGCAGGTCGGTCTGCCGGTTCCGCATGCCATGCACGCATTTCCATGCGACCATGACAAGGCGGCTTCCACTTCCTTTCTCCCTTCTTGAAGACTCACGTGCAAGCTTCACACCATGTTTCGCGCAAGTCTGCTTCACCACCGATTCCAGGTCCTCCAAGTTTGTTCCCTCCATACGAATGCTCCATACGAATGTTGTTCAGCGCAACACGCAACGCTTCCGCGGAGTACGAGAACTGCGGACGCCGAACGCAAAGAGCGGTGATTATACAGCGTTATGAATGGTGTCAACGTTGGCAGGTGCGTGTTATCCACCACCACTACGAGTACTGCTGAAACAGAGGATGAAGCTGGTTTACCGTTGGCTACCTTGGACATTTTCACCGTTAAGTATACGTATCATACTATCCATCATATGTACCATATTCAACAGACAATCGTGTTGGCGGAGAAGGGCCGTAGAAAAGGAGGACAACACAATTGCACCTGCTGGGAATGTACTACTTTTTGTGTTGTATATCGTACACGGTCGAAAACAACGGTGTTTCTCTGTACCCATGCTGCTGCTACTATGATACAGTATGCTGCTGCAATACTGCTGCTGTGCAATTTGTTAGGCTGGGGGAGGGGGGAACTGCTGCTGTTCAGCAAAAGCCCGTATTTACTACGTATGTCACCAGGATCAGCGTGCTTTTCTGCGCGCGGTTACAGCAAGAGTATACAATACTTCGTATGAGTGCTGCTCCCTGCTTGTGCCACCACCGCAGCCCGCCCCTCTATTTCCAAGTAATGCGTGATCTCGCCGCATCCGGCCCCCTGACCTTGCCCCCCCGCACCACGACGAGCGCGGGCCGGCGCGGCGCGAGACGGCCGGTTTCCCCTTGTCTGCACCCTTCCCCCCTACCCACGGCGAAATCCGCGGCCGAAATGCCCCAGGGTGGCGCGCCCGTTTGCGACATACAACACCAACAACAACACCAACAACCTGCAACATCGGCCTACAACCTACCAGGTACAACGTGGTACAACGTGGACCTATGGCCTACGGCTTACATTGTGTCTCACTATTACAGCTACTGTAGTACCCGTACACAAGGGCACTGCTGTCAATATCGTATCATACGAAGAACAGTTTTACACAGCTCGCGGCAGATCATCGACTCCCGTTGGATGGTCTAGATTTTTCAAGCCAGATGCATTTCCGATCTTATGCCATCTAGCTCACGTTGCCCGATCGGAGCGGTATAATCTGCATGATCTCCCAGAGGTCTGGGTTGGATCTGTACTACAGCAGCATGCAGATCCTGCACAACCTCTCGCAACCGCAGGTATGGAACTACTAGTTGTACTAATGGGTGATCTAGATCATTATATTATGTTATTAATAGTAGATTATCTAGATCATCTACAGCAGTACCAGTAGATCATTATCAGATTATCCACAGCAGTAGTAGATCATGATCTGTCCGAGGTGTGCAAGTATTATACAGTCAGTACAGGACAGCTAATAAGAAACAGGCTAATACGAAAACCAGGCTGATATTTAAAGGAAAATATTAAATTCATGAGGCGTTATCTTGAAATTAGTCTAGAAAGCACCCTCTCTCAAATAAGAAATCCAGCCTGGACCATAGTTTCTGTTTCTTATTAGGTGTCCGGTACTCTGTACCAACAACACTGTTCGCGTCACAAAACAAACTCCGACCAACTCACCGTATTTGTGTCGCTCTCGGCATCCACGTTCTGCGCCGGGTCACCGTCACTCCTCGGAGTCGCCGGCGCATCGCCGCCGTCTGTAGCGCCGCTGCCTGCAGCCGCTGCACTGCTGTCGACACCGATGCCACGCGCTCTCGGAGTCGGCGACGCAGGGTCTGCTCTTGAGCAAAAAAACGAAAAGGCACCCTCCTCGCTGGTGTCATCCACTTCGATTACCGGTACGCCCCCGTCACACGTCGGGCCACTCGCCCTCGCAGGAGTCGACGCCGCGCCGTCGTCGTCATCGCCTGCAGCTCCTGCAGCTCTCGCGCAGAAAAAGGAAAACGCACCGTCCTCGCTGGTAGCGTCCACTTCGATCATACCTCCTCCGTCACTACCTGCGCTACCCGCGTCTTCCGCATCGTCGCCTGCGGAAGAGTTCCCTACTATATCGAACAGAGAGGTCATCGCAGTCACTGTGCGTGCCCTGTGCCTTACGTCGAGACCTGGTGCTGGTCTACTGCTGCTGTGCCTGGTGCTGGTCTACTGCTGCTGTGCCTGGTGCTGGTCTACTGCTGCTGTGCCTGGTGCTGGTCTACTGCTGCTGTGCCTGGTGCTGGTCTACTGCTGCTGTGAATTGTTGTGAACTGCTGTTTTGAGGCCGGTGTTTCGTATTGGGAAATGGGTTTGTAGTGGATTGGTTCTCGAGGCGTTCGGCGCCTGCACAAATATTTTTGCAGGATGCGCCTGCACATAGCACGCGCCATCATTCCGGGCGCGTGCTATGTGCAGGCGCATCCTGCAAAAAT
Source organism: Nereocystis luetkeana (assembly GCA_031213475.1). NCBI lineage: Eukaryota > Phaeophyceae > Laminariales > Laminariaceae > Nereocystis > Nereocystis luetkeana. Next base: position 5,066,958 of record JARUPZ010000012.1, on the reverse strand, counting down.
ATTTGTGCAGGCGCCGAACGCCTCGAGAACCAATCCACTACAAACCCATTTCCAAATACGAAACACCGGCCTCAAAACAGCAGTTCACAACAATTCACAGCAGCAGTAGACCAGCACCAGGTCTCGACGTAAGGCACAGGGCACGCACAGTGACTGCGATGACCTCTCTGTTCGATATAGTAGGGAACTCTTCCGCAGGCGACGATGCGGAAGACGCGGGTAGCGCAGGTAGTGACGGAGGAGGTATGATCGAAGTGGACGCTACCAGCGAGGACGGTGCGTTTTCCTTTTTCTGCGCGAGAGCTGCAGGAGCTGCAGGCGATGACGACGACGGCGCGGCGTCGACTCCTGCGAGGGCGAGTGGCCCGACGTGTGACGGGGGCGTACCGGTAATCGAAGTGGATGACACCAGCGAGGAGGGTGCCTTTTCGTTTTTTTGCGCAAGAGCAGACCCTGCGTCGCCGACTCCGAGAGCGCGTGGCATCGGTGTCGACAGCAGTGCAGCGGCTGCAGGCAGCGGCGCTACAGACGGCGGCGATGCGCCGGCGACTCCGAGGAGTGACGGTGACCCGGCGCAGAACGTGGATGCCGAGAGCGACACAAATACGGTGAGTTGGTCGGAGTTTGTTTTGTGACGCGAACAGTGTTGTTGGTACAGAGTACCGGACACCTAATAAGAAACAGAAACTATGGTCCAGGCTGGATTTCTTATTTGAGAGAGGGTGCTTTCTAGACTAATTTCAAGATAACGCCTCATGAATTTAATATTTTCCTTTAAATATCAGCCTGGCTTTCGTATTAGCCTGTTTCTTATTAGCTGTCCTGTACTGACTGTATAATACTTGCACACCTCGGACAGATCATGATCTACTACTGCTGTGGATAATCTGATAATGATCTACTGGTACTGCTGTAGATGATCTAGATAATCTACTATTAATAACATAATATAATGATCTAGATCACCCATTAGTACAACTAGTAGTTCCATACCTGCGGTTGCGAGAGGTTGTGCAGGATCTGCATGCTGCTGTAGTACAGATCCAACCCAGACCTCTGGGAGATCATGCAGATTATACCGCTCCGATCGGGCAACGTGAGCTAGATGGCATAAGATCGGAAATGCATCTGGCTTGAAAAATCTAGACCATCCAACGGGAGTCGATGATCTGCCGCGAGCTGTGTAAAACTGTTCTTCGTATGATACGATATTGACAGCAGTGCCCTTGTGTACGGGTACTACAGTAGCTGTAATAGTGAGACACAATGTAAGCCGTAGGCCATAGGTCCACGTTGTACCACGTTGTACCTGGTAGGTTGTAGGCCGATGTTGCAGGTTGTTGGTGTTGTTGTTGGTGTTGTATGTCGCAAACGGGCGCGCCACCCTGGGGCATTTCGGCCGCGGATTTCGCCGTGGGTAGGGGGGAAGGGTGCAGACAAGGGGAAACCGGCCGTCTCGCGCCGCGCCGGCCCGCGCTCGTCGTGGTGCGGGGGGGCAAGGTCAGGGGGCCGGATGCGGCGAGATCACGCATTACTTGGAAATAGAGGGGCGGGCTGCGGTGGTGGCACAAGCAGGGAGCAGCACTCATACGAAGTATTGTATACTCTTGCTGTAACCGCGCGCAGAAAAGCACGCTGATCCTGGTGACATACGTAGTAAATACGGGCTTTTGCTGAACAGCAGCAGTTCCCCCCTCCCCCAGCCTAACAAATTGCACAGCAGCAGTATTGCAGCAGCATACTGTATCATAGTAGCAGCAGCATGGGTACAGAGAAACACCGTTGTTTTCGACCGTGTACGATATACAACACAAAAAGTAGTACATTCCCAGCAGGTGCAATTGTGTTGTCCTCCTTTTCTACGGCCCTTCTCCGCCAACACGATTGTCTCTTGAATATGGTACATATGATGGATAGTATGATACGTATACTTAACGGTGAAAATGTCCAAGGTAGCCAACGGTAAACCAGCTTCATCCTCTGTTTCAGCAGTACTCGTAGTGGTGGTGGATAACACGCACCTGCCAACGTTGACACCATTCACAACGCTGTATAATCACCGCTCTTTGCGTTCGGCGTCCGCAGTTCTCGTACTCCGCGGAAGCGTTGCGTGTTGCGCTGAACAACATTCGTATGGAGCATTCGTATGGAGGGAACAAACTTGGAGGACCTGGAATCGGTGGTGAAGCAGACTTGCGCGAAACATGGTGTGAAGCTTGCACGTGAGTCTTCAAGAAGGGAGAAAGGAAGTGGAAGCCGCCTTGTCATGGTCGCATGGAAATGCGTGCATGGCATGCGGAACCGGCAGACCGACCTGCAGGCCGAACGCAGGAGGAGTGCCCCTGGTGAGTCTTCGATGAGGAATGAGTAGAAGGACTGGATAGAAGGGTAGGATATGAACCTGCGGTTTCTAATAAAGATACAGTAGAATATGCTGTCGCTAGAAACTTGCTCAGCAGGATCTTTATTAACTGTCGTCAACTTGTTTGCGTTGCTACGTATTTTGTGTTGGTACTGCTGTCTACACTTATCGGCTTCCAGCTTTTAGCATGCTAGCCCCGACCGGGGCCGTGCTGTTTTGACCTCTTTTTTTTATGTCCAGGGTCCATAGACTGTTTTCTTGTATCATACCAGTACCAGGTTCTTCGTACGGATACCGTTCGTACTCGAAGGGAGACAAAAGGGCTCCTTCATATTTGGCGCGGTGCTAATCACAAACTCGCTTTTGCTCGTAGTATAATAGTGGCAGTCGTGTTTGCCCTAGGCAGTCGTGTTTGCCCTAGGCACTCGTGTTTACCGTAGGGAGCATCATGGGCATGGCGTCTAACAGCGGTGAATAATCTATCGGCTTACATGCCCTGCCTTGCGTCTGCACCAGGTTGTCACAGGGTGCCACGGCAAGCCTCGAGCCAGAGGACTGGCTGCGGCTTTAAGGTAGGGTGCAGCTTCGTATGTACAGTAGTACGTTCATATTGTACACGTGTCTCGTTCTTAGCTGAAGACCGGGATGCTTTCAATTGTTGCTTGGTAGTCTACGAATGTACCTGGTGCTGCTAAACACAAACCCGGTTTATCGCGTTGGAACTCAATCAGTTGTGCTTGCACACGCTGATGAATCATGCGAGAACTACATTTTGCTCGTCACCTTGGTTGCATGAGGGTTACGTTGGATTGATGCAGGCGCATTAATTGCCGGCGAAACGATGATGACGCGGCATTCTATATATTATTAGTAGACACCATTAAATCAATATGGCCACCGATTTCCCCTGCAGATAACCGGACGATGGCCTCTTAAATGCCTGGTGAACAAGCACCCCCGACTGACGACGATGGTGCTGGAGCACGGGCATGAGGTAGACAAAGCGGCGATGGACGTTCAGGACCAGATGAGGGCGCCTCTGTCATCGCCAATGAAGGCTGAGGCGGCGAAACTCACAGGCAGGTGGCGTGTAGAGAGTTTTGTCAAGCTGTAGCAAAGCTTACGATAGTGGCTTGGCATTTGGCTTTTCTTTGCCCTTGCCGACGCTGTTAGGGCTCGTCCCAACGGAGCATTTTGAGGCTAAAAATCAAAGCTATGTAGAAACAAAAAGCTAAACACAAAAAAAAGCGACGATGAGATATGAAGATGCACTCGTTCTGGTTCGCCAAATTAAAAAAAATGAGGGCCCAAGAGACCGGCGGATTTTATTGTAGCTTCTCCATTAAATGAATAATTTTGGAATTAAAATTTTATCTAGAAAGCAAAAGCTAAAACGAACTACTCAGTCACAGGTTATACATGTTGAGGTACTCAGTCAGTGACTGTGTAGCTCAACAGGTATAACCTCGTAACAAACAGCGAGGAGCGAGGCCGTAGCGACACCCACAGCTACGAACGCCCCGTAGACTAGACTAGACAGCCAGAAGACAGAGAGCAGACAATACACAAGTAACATACCCCTGGTGCCGTCATTGCTGTTCTGAATAAAATCGTATGTTCTAGCAAGTGATGCTGCTGTTTGAACAGCACCCGTACTTTATCGAGCGCAGATTTCGCGCTTCAGGATGCCGGCGCCCTTGCAGCAGCAAATAGTAATATATCGTGGACTAGCCGTGTGGGCACACTCCCCTATTTTTTTCAGGGCTGTGCGCCGCCTCTACCGCAGCTGGATTGTGAATCCGTGCTGGTGCTCCACCACGACCGTCGTCTCTATTGCGTTTTTTATTTTAGCTTTTGTTTTTCACGCGTGTCCTGCGTTTGTACTCCATTCTCTTGTGTCCCAAAACGAGCAAATTTCGTTTGTCTCTTCAGCTTTTGTTTTTAGCTTTCGTTTTTCTTCGTTTGGATGGGCCCTTAGTTTCATGGTGCGGCTGACGCCGGTAGACTAGAAAGAGCTACGTATTTTCTCGTAGATATCATTCATGTTGTGAGGCTCTATATCCCGTCAGCTAACGAGTAGAAATCACGAGTTATTCGACAATTCCCTGCCATTGGTCAACTACTGATGTTTCGGGGTGTGTCATTGGTCCGAAAACACACACACTTTCACAGAAACACGCATGTTTGCACCCCTCTCCCATTTGGCCCCCTGATTCCATGCTACCTGGCACCGTGATCCCACGCCGACGAAATCGAGCGTCTGCGACAGCGAATCGAGCGTCGGCCACTAGCAGCAAACTATCAAATCTGTCGAATAAGTGGTAAGCAACCATCGGCTTAACACCACCATTCTCGTATTGCACCCCTCTTGCAGATGCGGGACTTGCACCAGCCGTCCAGGCCAAGGTGTTGGAAGCCTTGCACGATCGTAGAGTCAACACTAAGGCAGTCCAGAACGCTGCATCCCAGCGTAGTGGCGGGGAAAACCTGTATGATGCACAGGAGCGTAGTGGCGAGACCATTAATTCTACCCTAGTGCGAATGAAGGAGCACGGGCCTACGGTACAAGACCGTCGCAAGTTGTACGTAGATCTCCTGAAGAAAAGCACAGCAATCGTGGCGAAGGGGGTAGACACTGTGGACCCTGAAACACTGCGTCACATGTTCGCGACATTTGAGGCCCAAGTAGAGCAGGCAGCAAGGATCGGGTCGGGGACGGGAGTTGTCGTGGGCAACCCGGACACTGTACGTTTGCCCGCGGGGAAGAGACTTGGCAGCAAAAGGCATGAGTCGAGCGTGGAGGCGCGGTATTCAGCTGCCGGGACCAGGAAGGCCAGTCAATCGTACAACTAGTAGTCTCCTACCCCCCCTGCTAGTATTACTGTAGTACTACGGTTTTTGTTGCGGCCGGCGAGATCCTTCGGTATCAGTACTCCATTTTATTTATTTGTGTGGCCGGAGACCCGTTGTACTCTGTCCCACCTTACTACTAAGGGCACGACTAGGGATGCGACGACCTCTCATGCTGGCGAGTACATGATCATGAGTGCATTCCTACGATTTTGTCGTAAGGTTTATCGTGACCGCGTTTGGTGTGCGGTACCTGGTACTTGCTTTGGCGGTTTCGTGTTTAGTTGATATTTACGAGGTAGTACTGTAGTCCATGCCCGAAGGCACGCGACAAGAAGAGGAAACAACACACGACAGAATGGAAAACAAAGTGTTGTCATCGATAACTGGACGAAACACAAAATAAAATATTGGGATGTTAATTTTCATTTGCTTTTAGAGTATTCCCTGTTAATAGCCCCGGGGGGACTTCTGAGTGAAGAAATAATGTCGAAAAACGTTGATTACTGCAGCACCATCGACCAACTGTCCGGGCTGTTGGGGTAAGGGGTGTGTCGGAACTGCAATACTAGGAGCTGTGCGACCGCGTGCAGCATTATTACATTATACTCGTACGAGCGTCTGCTGTACGCTCGTACTGCTGTACGCTCGTACTGCTGCACGCTCTTCCTATCATTAGTCGCTTGATAACATGGCAATCGTCGATGCCTTATTTTTTGCTTGGTAGATTCGTACACATAAACCATAATAACCCCCGAAAAAAAGCAATGTCATTGAGGACAAACTTGTAGTAGTAAAGAAGTTTTTCACCTTTTGTTTTGGTCCACCCTCGGTACAAGTAGCACAGGGCACCTATTAATTAATAATAAGAAACAGGAATTATGGTCCAGGCTGGATTTCTTATTCGAGATAGGGTGCTTGCCCCCCTATAATTTCAAGATGACGACTCCATAATTTCTCATTTTCCTCAAAATCTCAGCCTGGCTTTCTTATTAGCCTGTTTCTTATTAGGCGTCTTGTACCTGTATATATACATGTTTGCTCTTTTGCTGTGCCCTTGTATGTCGCTTGGCGGCCTGCCCGAAATGCATCATGGCCCCGGGATGGCCTCGCGCAACGGATGGCCCACTTGTTTTGCGTGCAGCACTACGACAGCAGCAGTACTACTGCTGCTGTACAGCAGCACTACGAGTACTCTTCGCAACCTATCATAATCGCACAAGATAAATAAATATGGAACAGAGTTTGTATCATCAGCGCCAGGCACCTCAGCACCGCCGTACCCGCTAACCAGTATCTGCGGCGGATCTCCTGCTGTGCGTGCCTTGTGCCTTACGTCGAGACCTGGTGCTGGTCTACTGCTGCTGTGAACTGTTGTGGTCTAACTGCTGTTTTGAGGGCTTCTTTGTGTGCGGTGTTTCGTATTTAAAAATGGGTTTATAGTGGATTGGTTCTCGAGGCGTTCGGCGCCTGCACAAATATTTTTGCAGGATGCGCCTGCACATAGCGCGCGCCCGGAATGATGATTTCATGATTTCCGGACATCGTGCTAGGAGAGTACTCGTAGAGTAGAGTCCACTATCCGGTACACATATGCTAATCAGGGTTGCGGTTTTGGCCGTCACCCTTCTCGTCGGACAGAGCAGCGCATTCCTCGCTGTTCCCGCAAGGTACGGGATCAATCGGAATTTAGATGCGACCGCTGTTCGCGGCGAGGCGATCTTGTTGCAGATGGGGAAACGCAAACAAGTAAAAGGGAACAAGAACAACAAGCAGCACCAGCGGCAGCAGCAGCAGCAGCAGACCCTCGACATCGCCGGCGAGAGAGGTCGGGCTGGGTCCTTCCCCGCAAATGGCGTCGAAGAGGGTCAGGGTGGAGAAATGCGTGGAGAAGTCCCCCGTTTGGTGGTGATGGACCTGGATTACACGCTGTGGTGAGCAAATAATATGTAATGCAAACTTGCTTACGTACCCCCCTCACCCCTCACCGACCGCTCCCCTGCTCGTCCTGAAACCTCGAGCTGATTGTTTCCAGAAAAGGCTGAAATCTTCTCGCGATAAAAATGAAGGCACGTACCGTAGCGGGAAGGGGGGAGAAGAGCCTGCTATGTGACCCCGGATCTGAGTTACGAGTTGGAAGGAGAGAGAGAAGAAGATGTGCGAAGATAATAAATGGGATGGAAAAAAAAAAAAAAAAAAAAAAAAAAAAAAATTGTTATGTACCAGCGGGTATGTCCTACGTACGTACATACGTGCGAGTACTCGCATACCGTCGGCCGTATGTATGTACGTATGGCATGTTTTTTCATTGCCTCGCGTAGGTGGCTCACGGCTCACTCGCTTTGACTTTGATGAATACTGCTGTAGCACTGCAGCCTCGTGTTCGGGGCACACCACTTGCAATTCGAATGGTTTGTCCCCCAAACCGAACTGCAGTGCTGAAGGTTAGCTGTTATACCGCCCCCACGTTGTGTTGGGACTGTTCGAATGTGGTTGTTCAGCAACAGGAAGTGTGCGTACATGTGTGTTCAGATTTCTTGGAATTGGTGGTAGACAAAACTTTATTTGCGCTTGGTTTTCCGTACCTGGCCAGTGCCAGCCGTCGCAATAGTATTTATAGTACTCGATACCTGATGTCGCGCGCTCCCGGACAGATGGGGACGTCACACGCAACCCAGCGTTAGCTTCATCGTTTGGCCGCATTTTGCATTTTTTTAGCATGTGCCTACCGAAGCAAACGGCCTGAAGGTTCTATTAATACAGCCGCTCGCCCGCAGTCAGTAAAACATACGGGTACTACGTACTGGTGGGTGATGGATGACGGATGATGTTTTTGTTCAGAAGTCCCAATCGAAATGGTGTGGTGATGGATACTACTCTGCAAGCGCTCCATCTACTACAGGTTCGTATCGATACCACGTCGTACCAGTTACGCGTGATCGTTTTCGACGGTAGTCGTGGAGGATCGAAAACCTTCAACATCGCCCACGTGTCCCTCGATTTCTCTCTCTCGCGGCCGGATCAGGCACCCGGAGCTGTATCAGATGCGGGGCTCGCCCTTCACGAAAAAGAAGGATGGTAAGGTTAGAGATCGCACCGGCACGGTGATCGACCTCTTCCCGGGCGTGCGAGAAGCCCTCCTCGAAGTGCACAAGGACGATCGCTTCAGGGGGACAAAGCTAGCAATTGCATCGAGAACATCACACGAGAGGTATCCCACACGTCCAGCTGCATTTTTTTTCTCGCTCTTTTGTACTATTGATGGTGCGTGATTGCTCGTACTGCGAGGGGAATCGGTCGGACGTTTGTCTTGTGTTATTAGGGAAAAATCGATCTGGCACTTTACCTTGATTCTAGAGGAAAAAATCGATCGGACCTTGACCCTTGTTCTTCCCGGGAAAAATTTCGGACAGCAAAACAATTCCCAAAATAGATACCCCAACCGTACCCACTGGGAATCTATTGTTGTCAGCACGTGCGAGTACGTGGCGGGGGTGACTCCCGCCATGGCCATGTTTCTAGGGCTGGAAGGGGCAAAAAACGCGTGTATGCCTGAAGTGGGCCAGCCAGCGTCACGTTGGTGAATGTGTTTGTGTCGTCGGTGTTGACCACCTCAGGACGAAGCAGGCGTTCGGGAAAGGCTCGCTTGCTGGGTTTCGATATCCTGATGAGGTATAAGTGGTGGTATAGTGGTGGTGGTGGTGGTGGTGGTTCTGGTGGTTACTTACGCCGTGTTGGTAGGCTGAGAGAACATGGTTGGTCACGGAAGGATTGTGAAACAAAGACTGAACCGTGGCGAGGCGAATGCTTCTTGAGTCCAGGGGATGGACGGCGTGTCAGTCGTCTGACCCCAGAACGTCTTCGGGGCGTTCGTCGACGCCGCTTTTTGTCATTATCTTGCTCTCTCTTACTCGCTACCTGCGTCAACTCTATTTCTACTTCACTTTTGTCTTCGTCGCTGTCTCTGCCTGTTTCTATCTGTCTGTCTGCCATTATGTCGGTCTGTCTGCCCGTGTTTCTCTGTCTGCCATTCTGTCGATCTGTCTGCCCGTGTTTCTCTGTCTGCATGTCGGTCTGTCCGTCTGTATGCCTTCCCCCCTCTCTATATGTCTCCCTCTCTATTTATTCATCTGTCTTTTTCGCTCCTTTCTTTCATCACATCTCTCTTTCTGCACAGATGGGCAAAGGAGGTGATGAGCCTGATCGAGCTTGAGCCTGGCCTGCTCATGCGCAGCGTCTTTTCTTTCTCTGAGATTTACACGGGCTCTAAGGTCCGCCACTTCGGAGCGATAAGGAAAAACTCGGGCGTTCCTTACGAGGACATGATTTTCTTCGATGACTGGGACCAGAACTGCAAGGATGTGGGAAGCCTCGGGGTTACCTGCGTAGAGTGTCGGCGGGTGAGAAGGGGAGGGTGACGAATCGGAACGAGTAGAAAATGTCCTCGCTCGTTTTCCAGCCAGTTTTCGCAAGAGGATTCATGAACTACCTTATTGAAACCTGATACTTGGAAGGAGATGTTCGTTTGCATCCGCAGTACCAGCACCGATGAATATTATATGCATACCAGGTAGGGTTGCGTTCACCGAGTGCATGCACCTTCGCAGACATCCTCGAAGGTTGGGGCTACCGACACCGTCTCCCCCTCTTCAATCCCACCTTTTGGTTTCTAGTACAACGATATATAAGTCATCCCATCCGACCGCGGGATGGTCAGACCATCCCAATTAAAGGCCGACGAGTACACGAAAGAGCATGCGGACGGTGTGCTGCTGCTATCCACACGACACGGCATAGGTCTGCACGATGCGGCAGTTGACCCTGTTTCTACCTCGCGAGAACGATCCAGCTCTACTGTAGTTCAAAATAGTTTTATCACGAAAACGTAGCGACAATACGACAGTTGCAGGGCGTTGACCCATGCGTGCGCGCTTCAAAAGGGCGACGCTCCCGTGTGCGGTGTTTATGTCGCATAGTGCCCGGACCTGTTGGAGTGGAGCACGCTCGCAATGTACGGTGTTGCCGTAGCACGCGGCTTGGGTTGATGCGCCCCATGGCACCCGATTTCGGAGTTGCAGGAGGTCTGTGCCACGGACGGTGCTTGAACCATCGCGCGTGCGTGCCAGCGCTGGCTCGGCAGTGCAAGGAAAACGTGCGCGTTTCCCTGCCGATGTAAGACGTCGTAAAGGATTCAACAGAGTAGTCTACCGTGGAATTTGACTGAGCGAGTTTTTTACCAGATACGTTTAGCATACTTTATAAGATTCCTCAGCTACGTGATCGAGATTCAATCGTCTAAACTAATACCAGGGTACTTGTATTCACAAGTCGTGCGTGATGGGGCACGTGTGGCCGGACATACAAATTGAGGTGAGGTATTCGGCATTCTAACGGCTGAAAGAGGCTATGGAGGGTCAGGTTCCACGTAAATCGCGAGGCGTTCGTGGGAGAGGGGACGAAAATGCCCCCACCCCCGGATGCCCCAATCTGATACGGTCCATAGTTTGGTCCGTGCCCTTCTTGCGTCCTTCACGCCGCCTAGTCGTTCCGTTGAGCGTGCACCTCTGCTTTATGTCCGCCGTCGTTTTCTGTTTTTTTTTTAATTCTTTGTTCGACGCTCTTACTAGGGACTGAATCGGCAAGTCTGGGCTCGGGGCCTGGATAACTTTGCCGCGGCAAAGGAAAGCCTGCGACCGTGACGGCCGTTTTGTACGCGAATGGAGATCACTTTGGGATAGGTGGTGGCGGGGTTGTTGTTCGTTGCGTTTTATTTAGAACCTTATTTCTTTCCTTTTTCTGCGCAAGGTTTAGTAAAAATTAGGGCAGATGTGCCGCTCGTGCGGGCATGTGGCTTGTTAGCGATTGTGCCGACTTCTTTCGATCGTGCCGGCTTCCGGCCACTGTGGCAAGTGTTGGCTGCGCTCAGGAGTCAAGACCCTTTTGGTTACTCCAGCGTGTCTGCTTGATTGCGGCGGGCACGGATGAACGCGTTCGCCGTCTCCTCTCGTGTGATAGGTAACGGGGGTGCGGAAATATTCCGCACAACGGTTGGGCAGATAACGACATTTGGTGGCCGCAGTTTTCTTACAGCATCGATCAATACACGAAACCATCGCATACAACCTACACAACGTGGGGGTAGAGAAAGAGCTACACAACACCAAATCGTTGGGAATACCTACGGTATAGTGGTTGTGCTGTAGGGGCGCTAGGGCGCTTCTTGTATGATACGTAGCAGTATACCAGGTACCAGGGTAACAACTAATTTGGCTTTTTCAGCTGCTTTGTTCGTAGTATTTAGCATGAGGACCAACATTTTCAACAATATACGTAGTCGACGCCGTTTTGACAGTACTCGTAGCCTGATAACATCAATGAATGACACTTGGTATTGTCGATAGTCTGAAAAACATCAATGAGGTTGTCCTTTTGCAGAAGCCAGGGTTTCGGCGGCACTCCGTAAAAATAAAGGTACTTTTCACGTTTTGACGTGCTCCCTAAACGAGCACGTACTTTGCGGATAGTGGATAGCCCCCACAAAGAACGCTCGTCCGTACGTATTGTATCTCGACCACTCCCTGTTTCTTGTGCTCTGCACCGAGGTGCATCCATCTATTTTCGTTCTCCCCTTGTACGAGTATCCTCGTGTGACTTTTGTACGAATCTGCATATTCCACTCTTCGTAATTGTGATGTACAACAGTAATTCGATATGATAGCTAAACAAACCGAGAACTCTTTGCCCTCGTCTATTATTATTATCAGACGGGTTTGTTCGAGGGGGGCTGGTCTGGGCTCGAGGGAGAACGCCCGTCCGCGCTCACGGAATGCCACCTATATCTCACGGGTCGCGCGTGCGGGCGTACTTGTCGTCCGTGCGTTGCCGTTTGGGATACTGTATGCATGTTGTATGCGGGACACTCATGCAGTGATCTGGCCGTCAGCGCGCCAAATCTAACTCGTGCGTGGGAATTTCCCGGGACGAGAGGTGGAGCGTGAGGAAATAAATGTGGTTGATGGTGAAGTAACATCATAGCGGACATTCAGTGAGTAGTTGATACTTCATGGCTGCTCCAGGGAAAACTCCACTTACTTACTGGTATCAGGCTTCGGTATAGGCGGGCATGGGGTAACCGTTGACCGAGGGGTCTCATCTCTCGTCCTACCGCGAGACACGCCTGTCGAGACGGGTACTATACAACAACAACAAACAGCATTCAGACCGAGTGTATCATACCTGGTATTTAATGGATTACAGCCGCCAATGGAGCTGCCATACAGGTATGATACAACGTCTTCGGGCACACCAAATAATAATTGTTTGCGGGCGTAGTCATGTTGTTTGCTGCATTGCTGGCTATAGTTTCGGTGACCTGGCACGTGGTATCCGCGGCTCAACCCCGAAGTACTGTTGTACACAACCCACGGCAACATACAGCAGTACCTAAAACATCAAACACAAAAAAACAAATTACGGTAGAAAGGGTGCGCGCGCGGGTGTATGTATGTGTGCGCGTACGCCAGCTGGGCAGGCACAACGGTCGAAAGCGCCGCACGCCACGCCCGCCTGGTCTGCCTGAAAGATATTTCGGCACGTCTGTTATCACAGGGTCTGCAACGAGCTATGGGCATGTGTCGTGCGTCTTGTGTCATGTACGGATATTGCTAGTAGATGCACGAACAGCAGCAGCAGCAGCAGCAGCACGATGCAGCATGCAGGTTGCAGCATGTATGTGGCAAATGCAGGATGTTGTGATATACTCTGTACTTGCACTCGTCATGCTTGATTAAAAAACGATTGGCCGTTTATTTGTTATCGGGTTGTTTACAGCCAATCAAGTTTGAACATGGAACCCGCCCTATACACGGAGTTCTACCGCGTTGCATGTTTTTAACTTAAACTTTATTCCTCCGCATATTTTATCTTCCCGACAGAAGTTCGCAGGGTCCCCCGCCCCATTCACACTCCATCTCCACCCCACGGGCGCACATAGGCCTCACCCTCGCCCTCGCCTCTCTAGCGCCACCGTGCCCAAGAAGGGCAGGCGATAAGCTGGATCAAGGATATCTTAGAGCCCGGGTGTAACCATGACCACCGGTGGTACGACAAATACCTCAGAGCGGGATGCTTTATCTTTGTCTTTGCCAACGGGAAACCAAACGAGCCAGGACGCTTCCAAGTCGCGCCAGGCCGTCAAGAAAGCTGCATCGTTGAAGGCCTCCACGATGACGCCTCGCGGATTCAGGGCCATTTCCGGGAATATAACCCCGTGGATGCCTGACGTGACCAAGTGCCATGTCTGCGGTGAGGATGCGTCTGTGGGATTGATCTAGCTCGTGCGCCGTGCGCGCCCAGAGTTTGCTGCGAGATCAGCTTTTTGCTTTTTGCTTTTTTGGTTTCGCAGTAGCGCACACGAGCTCGCGCACACCGCAGATTTTCGGCAGACAGATTTTGTGAGGACGTTCGTTCGTTCATGGCATCCATTTCGCGCAATTCATATTTCCGAATCGCGGAGTTCCCCCGAGTATCTTGGTTTTGCGCGAGCGAGAGGAGGTGGGGTACGCCCAGCCCCGTTTCGTCTGCGTGTTGAACTCGTCGGATGCGCAGCGCGTAGTATGTACAACATCGCAAGCGCCCACCGAGAGAAGTCTTGTTCGACAATCTCAAAATATAGTGCCGCGCTCCCTTCTCTTTTCTTCACCTCTGCTGTGAAAAAATGCCGATGCCCGATGCACCACTGCTGTGGTGGTGAATAGTTTGGTTTGGTTTGTATTTGTAAATCAGTGACGACTGGTCTCTGGTACAGCAGTACGTAAGGGAGTGTACGCAGCATGCAGGGCAACCTTCCTCCTAGCGGGGGAGTCAACGGTCCAATGCAGCCATGTTCTTCACACGATGATGTATCATCCGCTGGATCGATGTCGATGTACCCAGCAGTAATTGTCCGCAAAGAGCACGCGAAAAGGGTGTTTTTTAGTGTTTTCGTGAGTAAAAATCCTGAACGGCTATTTTTTTGTACTTCCTTCATCCAACCTTTGCCTTCGTTGTGCAACGACGTCATACGACCAGGTAAACCCTGTACGACCTTGCCTCACCACGCCCCTTTTCTCTTGCCTCTCTTTCTCCCCGTCTCCTTCCCTCCCCCTCTCTTCCTTCCTCTTGGTGGCTCGACGTGGCGCACGCGAAGAGGTCAAGTTCACTATCTTCAATCACAGGCACAATTGCCGCAAATGCCAGGAACCGGTCTGTCACCAATGTTCACGAGCCCGAAAGGTGAGCATCGTTCGTTCCATCCATCAGCAGATTGTAAACCTGAGATCGTTCCGCTGGGCAGTGGGGGGAAGGGGTGTGAATTTTTGTGAGCGTAGAAACGAGTATGTATGGTGTTGGTTGGTGTTTGTTGCTGTCGGTGTGTTGGTGTTGCAGCAGTTGTTGTTGCTTGCCAACATTCATTCGTACGCACACAACTCGTAGCATGGCATCAGATCAATCAGCTTTCGCGAGAAGAAGAGGTGTGCCAGTGCAGTGCTGCTGGTGACGACTTTGGTGTGGTTGTTGTGGCTTGTGGCCTTTGGTTCCACAGGTACGACAATTGAAGATTACGCCATGTCACGTCCATCAATCAGCCTTGACTTTCCCCGGAAACCTTTCTTGGTTTCGTTGACGATGTTGGTGCCAGGCTCCCACCCACGACATTAGTCGCGCGTGCATCATGCATCTTCTACTTGCGTTGAATTGCGTGGACTCTCGCCTACAGCAGTACTTTTGATACCCTGGTAGTTGCGTACTAGTGGTTGTATAGTGTACTCGTTCGTACCTGGTACCTGTTATTTTATTGATTTGTAAGCCTGCACTGAACGTGCAGCCACGAGTAGAACTTACAGTAAAAGACATATCATATTATCAATCAGTTTTTGCGAAAGGTAGGTCCGTTGCAGCGGGTAACTTTTTGAGTTTCGTTGACGATTTTGAAGTTGTGAGTTTCGTTGACGACTTTGAATCTTGTGAGTTTCGTTGACCATTTCGGTACCTACTGAGTCTCGTTGATGATTTCGACAGCTTTCGAGTTTTGTTGACGATTTAAGTAACTTTTTTCTATTATTAGTTTCGTTGACGATTCGCTGCCAGTCCCCACGAAGAAATGAGACTTCGCTTGCATCACGCATGTTGCCACTAAGGTGCGTTGCATCTGGATGATATGAGTATCCATCCGCCTCTCTCCCAGGTCGTCCATCATGTTATTGTGCACAGGCTGAACGTGTACATAAAAATTGAACCCCCAACATTTAACTATCCATGGTATGCCGTATGACACGAAGCACGAACGCATTGGGTCTTCGTTCGTGGAGTGAGATGATTCCCGGCCCCATTGTGTTTCAGCGTATATAGATATAGGACTCGTGCAAATCGGTGTATTTCGTTTGCCAGAAGTCGTTGAAATACCGTCACACCGCCACAATAGTATTTTTTTGCATGCCACGTCCCCCACGTTGCCATCCACCTGGTATATATTTGCAGCCTGACGCTGTATGGTATGCCGGGTGCTGGTGTAAAAATAGTACCTGGTACGTAGCTACGAATATCTTGACATTATTTTCAACAGCGCACCACCAGTATCATGAGATATGATTTTTTGAGCATCGCCATCTTACCACCTACCACCTACCTAGCCATCTATGAATATGTTTGCATGCAGCCTGGTCCAGCATATAGCGAGTAGAACGGACGTTTTTGTTTGGACTACATAAGCAGCACATCGGGTTTTCGCGCTTGCCCTTTTCAGGACCGCAGCCCCGTTTTGGGGACAAATTACTTAGAATTATTTGAGTCTTTTGCCCCCAACACGGGACTGCGGTTCTAAAGGAGCAAGGATCGCTCGCGCCCGTTTGTGTTGCATAATATAGGACGGGGGCAGCAGGCAGATACATGCCGTATGCAGCAGCCAGCAAACATGGTTTACTGCAAATTATGCTATAGACAGCAGCCAGCAGTCACCACTAGGTTTACTGCAAATTTTTTATTCGCGAGTAGTCACTGAAATGCTATTGTTAATAATACATACCGCCACCGGGCCTACAACATGTCACGTCACTTCACTTCACTTCATCACTTTTACTTCCCAGCCTAACTCGTAGGAGGTTTTACCCTCGGCGATCTCTGGCAAGCCGTGGTCACAGGTGTCGTCTCTTCCCCCCGGTAGTACCAAGTAGCTCGGTGCGTGGTTCATAACGTCCCACCAGCGATCCACGGCCACGAAGAACGCGGCAGACCATGTCACATCCCCTTCTCTGTGTGTGTGTTCACATAAAACCGTTCTTTCTACCCGTCGACATCCAGCACAACCAGTGTCCGTGCCGATTCTTCGAGATAAAAGCTCTGTGGTCACAAAGCTACGCCACAGAGATACTACGTTGCCACGTACCAGGTACCTGGTGTGCAGTACACCGCAGTGGGCAATGCAATGCCATGTCATCATACTAGATAGGACAGGCATGACAGACGCATTCTATGAAATAGAGAAACGAAAGGAAACAAACAATCAATCAAGCAAAGAGAAAACAAAAACAAAGTAGACAAATGGAAAGGGAGAATAAAAAAAATGAAAGCAAAAACTAAGAGAAACAATCTGTCGTGCCCCCCCCCCCCCACAGGCGAGGTGGCCAACACTTGAAAAAGAACGAGCTGGAACAAAAAGAAAAAATAACAAAAACACCATTGCTTGTAAACAGAGTAAGACAAAGAACCGAGGGAAAAAATAAATAACAAAAGGAAAATAACCGGCAGACCAAAACCCAAAGCACCCTCCAGGTGGCGGCAGCAGTTTGTGGTACGAGTAGTATAGCCAGGTTCTCCCTGCTAATCCCGCCTGGTACCTTGCTACCCAGACTGTCGTCTCCGCCCTGCGTTCGTCAACTATGCCCAGCCCCCTGGTGTCAAGACAATACGAAACGAGCAGAGCAGGTTCGTCATCCAACCACGCCACACGACTCCTTCAGTACGGCTTATCAATCAGAAAAGAAAGAGAAATAAATAAAACGAAAATCACGAAGAGTCAGCGCAAGAAAGAAAAAAACAAAACAAAAAGAGAGGACAAGGCAAGACCACGTTCGAACCAGCTGCACCAGTTGGTGGCACTAGTGGTATGGCCATATTCTTCTAGTCGGCCTGGTGCCTTGCTACCCTGTCTGCCATCTCCTTCCTACCTTCTGGGGAGCACTACACTTTTTCATTTTTCCGATATACCATGGTATATATATATATTGTTTTTTTGTTAATTTCGATTTTCTTCTCTTTCGACGCATACAGCCGGTCGCCCCGGTGGTTCAAGTGGTTAACCTCGAATTCTACTTGTTTGAGTCCTGGGTTCGAGCCCCAGGTGGGTCGGACTTTGACTTTATTTGCAAAAACAAAAATAAAAAAGGATTCAATTGTTGAGAGCGCCTTGCAGCGTGGGTAGGCACAATTCGATGCGAGTCGACGAGGGAAGAAAAGGCTGAAATCTTCTCGCGATAAAAATGAAGGCACGTACCGTAGCGGGAAGGGGGGAGAAGAGCGTGCTATGTGACCCCGGATCTGAGTTACGAGTTGGAAGGAGAGGGAGAAAAAGATGTGCGAAGATAATGAATGGGATGAGAAAAATAAATATATGTATATATATATAGAATGTTGTATGTCGTGCCTGTCGTATCCAGTACGATGATATGGCATTGCATCGTTTACTCTGCTTACTGCGTACCAGGTAACAATGTGTTGATATTAACCGTGTCGTAGCTTTTTATAACCACATAGCTTGTATCTCGCTACCTGGTACAGCAGTAGGATTGAAGAATCGGGCACTGAAATTGGTTGTGCTGGATGCCGACGGGTAGGTTCAATCAGTTGTATTTTTTATTTTTATTTTTTTGCTCATCCCATTTATTATCGTCGCACATTTTACTCTCTCTCCTTACGACTCGTAAATCAGATCCGGGGTCACATAGCAGGCTCTTCTACCCCCTTCCCGCTGCGGTACGTGCCTTCGTTTTTATCGCGAGAAGATTTCAGTCTTTTCTTCCCTCGTCGACTCGCATTGAATTGTGCCTACCCACGCTGCAAGGCGCTCTCAACAATTGAATCCTTTTTCAAATGTCCGACCCACCTGGGGCTCGAACCCAGGACTCAAAACACAAGTAGAATTCGAGGTTAACCACTTGAACCACCGGGGCGACTGGCTTGTATGCAATCCATTACTTCTTTGTTTCGTGTGGCGTTGTCGGGTATGCTTCGCTTG
The DNA here is from genome assembly GCA_031213475.1 of Nereocystis luetkeana. Classification (NCBI taxonomy): domain Eukaryota; class Phaeophyceae; order Laminariales; family Laminariaceae; genus Nereocystis; species Nereocystis luetkeana. Next base: position 5,048,476 of record JARUPZ010000012.1, on the reverse strand, counting down.
CCCCCCACCTGCACACAACCCCCTCTTTCCCGCAAGGCCTCGCCACGTCCCTTTTTTTTTACTTACACGTTTTCAACGCCCACCCACCGAACCGCGAATTCAATAAACCAATCCAGGTTCTACGCCGCTACACGCCCCCCAAGCGAGTATGTGACACGTGCATAAGCACATTCTGGGCGATTAAGGCACGTGAACCCGACGCAGCAGCAACAGCAACTACCGACTCCAAGAACTGCTCGTCCGACACCAGGAAGACCGGCGGCGACTCCCGCCCGTCCTTGACCGTAAGCGCACCGTCCTCGTCAGCACTGGCGGGCGGAATGTACGCTTCCCACACGGCGTCCCTATCCCCAGGAACCCCGGCTGCGGCCTTTTTCGGGCCCAACACGACTGACATGAACCGCGGCCGCCGCCGCCTCGGGAGCACCTCAGTTGAATCATGCCTTTCGCTCGCTACTCCATCGATGCTTCCCCCGCCAACCCCGGCCGGCGGAGAAGGCGGTGCCGCCGTTGCGCCGTTGCCGCAGGAGGAGGAGGCGTTGTCGTCGCCGGTGATACTGAAGGAAGAGGAGTCGGGTACGTTCTTCGGGGGTCGTCGGGAAAGCTGTGGTGGAGGGAAGGTGGAAACTGCGGCGGCGGCGTCGCTGTTGGTGGCGGACCAGGCGGAGAACCAGAGCGTGATGGCGGCAGTGTCTGCGGGAGTATTGGCGGCAGAAGCGGAGGCCGCCGCAGCAGCAGCAGCATCGTCGTCGGTAGTGGTATCTAAGGAAGAGGATGTCAAGGTCAAGGCGATGGGTATGGAAGCTACCTCATTCCCGCCGGATGGGAGCGTGGGAGAGTCGGAGTCGGGGACGTCAGAAGAAGTCCAGGGGCGGGGGGCGGAGAAGGGAGAGATGTCGCAGGTGGTATGTGAAGAGACGAAGCTTGAGGCGGAGGGGATCCACGGTGAGGGCGATGCCGATGTGACGGAGAAGGAGGAGTTGGCACCGGTTGCGTCCGTCGCAGCGTCCTTGGCAGGGTCAGTGGTGGGGGACGAGCCAGATGATATCGAGGGCTCGGTGGTGGACGACGAGTTTGTGGTGCCTACGGTGTCGGCGGTCGGCGCGGCGGCGTTGGCAGAGGCGGTGTCGGCGGCGGCGACCGAGGCGCTTCTCCCCGCTGTGCTCGACGAGCCTGCCCCCGAGTCGATGGCGGTGGCAGCGGCGGCTGCGGTGACAGTCTCGGTGGAGGCCAACAAGAGCAAGGGAGGGGAGACGGCAGCGGCACCCGCGGACGTGGTGATGGACAATGTGGCCGAGGACGACGGCGGGAACGGTAAGGACGACGGCGGCAGCGGTGGTGGCAAGAGGGTGAAGATGAAGACCCTTGCCTGCTACGGCGCAGTGGCTTTCGGCGTGGGCCTGGCGGTGGCCGTGCTCGTACGGTGGAAGTCGTGAACGGCCACTACTGGACTGCTACTTATAGCTGACGAGGCTGGTCTGTCTGTATTATGTGGTCTCTGATGAACGATGACTGACTGGCTGATTGATTACTCGTACTGACTGGACGGTCTATACGGATTGGTGGTCTTGTTACCTGTACTGAAGAGACTGGTGGGTCGGTCTTTATGGTCGCTGGTGAACACCTTACGACAGGGTGACTGACTTGACTACTCGTACTGAGACTGGTCGGTCTGTATTGACTGACTACTCGCACTGAAGAGGCTGGTAGGTCTGTATGATTGATCAGTCGTGTTATCATGCGGGTCGTCGGTCTGTAATGACTGAACACTTGTTCTGGCGAGGCTGGTCGATCTGTAATGTAACTACTTGACTACTTGTTCTGACGATGCTGGCCGGTGCGGACAGGTTGGGGTGTCTTTTAACAAACTGTGACTGACTGAATGAATGACTACGACTCGTACCGACTGTTGATGGGACGATCCGTCTATCTGGTTTTGAGTGTGTTGATCGAGTGATCGATCGGCTTTCGACTTTTCGTAGTTTTTTTTTTTTTTTCTTCGAAGTATGTTGTCACCTAGAGGTCGGCTTCGATCACTCGCTCTCGTGCGGCGAGAGGGTGCAATGCAAGCAAGGAAGCGTATACTAGGGTGTAAGAGCAGGGGCACGCGCGCGGGAAAAAAAGTGCTAGGCAAGGAGATCGATGTTTATTTGATATCACGATATAAATCCCGCCCATCTCCCCAGCTCGGATGGTATTTTTTTGTCTTGTTGATTTTTTTCCCCCCCAACCCGGCTTCGCTCGCTCTCCTAAAGAAACGATGGGGCGCAAAGTGTACTAGGGTGTAAGGGCAGGGGCACGCGCGAATAAAAAAACGCGAGGCGAAGATATCGATGTTGATTTGATGTCACGATATCATTCCGCCCATCTCCCACCGGTACTAAACTAACACAGGTGGCCGTTTTCAGCTCTCTGTTTTTTTTTGTTTTTTCCTAACCGGGCTTTATTCGCTCTCACCAAACGGTGGGGCCTGCGAAGCAAGATTGGGATATAGGGGCAGGGTAGGGAAAGGGCACGCGGCAAGGGGATTGACGTTGATGTATGTCCCACGGATCTATGGTAGCGGTTTTGGTATCACGATATAATATCTAATCCCGCCAAAGCTCTGTCCCCACTCCACATCAGAGAGAACGGTGGTCGCGGTGTGGTAATTTTTGTCGCCGACATAGCCACGCCTCCTTGTCATGTAGATGTCTGTAATTAGGATATCAAGAGTTGGACTTTTGTTGGGTATGGGTATAGTTAGCCTCCCCCCCCCGATTCCGCTCCGCGGGCACAACACATACCTGGTATAAAACTGGTACGTACAGAAACAGTCATGGTTTGTGTGTGTTGCGTAAAGTAGCCATGTAGATTGAGCTGCCCGGGACTGCTGTTGCTACATTTATTTTGTTGCTCCCCACGGCTGGTGGGGTGGGGGAGCTGGGGGTTTTTTTCGGAGGGGGGGGGTCATTCTAGAAGATCGCTGGGTAATGACGAAAATATCGATGATTTTGATTGGTCGATATGAGTCAGGTCGTACCAGGTATTTTTCGAGTATTGGGGAGAAGGGAGGGCTGGCTTTTTCGGTCTCTTGCGTGACTTGCGGGGGGACCTGTTTTTTTGTGGGAGGGCGGGGGGCGTTCTAAAAATCGCTGGCGAAAATCGTCGTTGATTTGAATGGTCGATAGGTTGAATGTTTATCCGAGCATTTATTGGGGAGAAGGGAGGGTTAGCTTGTTTTTGGGGGGGCATTCTAGAAAATCGCTGGGTAATGACGAGAATATCAATGGTTTTGATTGGTCGATATGGTCACCAGGTTTTTTTCGTGTACTGGGGAGGAGGGAGGGCTGGCTTTTTCGGTCCCCCTCTTGACCTGCCTGCGCACGCATACCTACCTACCTTACTGCAGTTGATGCGGTGTGGACGCAGCTGGCGAGAAATGTATAATCGTTGACCGATTTGATTTGATTGGTCGATGATTGATTGCGTTTTGAGTACCAGGTAGTACATGGAGAAGGGAAAGGGCCGGCGTTCTCTTTCTATCGATCTGGACACGAATAAACGTGTGTGACAGTGCTGGCGAGATGACATCGTTGATTTGTTTGATTGATCGACGATAATGCGTTGAGTACACGGGAGGGGGGGGGGGGGGGCTTCCCTTCTTTTCTTCTGTCTCTTGACCTGCGCATGTTACGTATTGTTCCCCCCGTCTTTACATTCACTAGCGGTTGCGTTTTCTCGTGTTTTTTTCTCGCCAGACTTCACCGGGTTTTTTTCAAATATAAACGCCATGATGGTGATGATGCGTGGCAAAATAAAGGCCAGCTAGAAGGGGAGAGGGTAGAAGAGTAGTAGTAGTAGTAATAAAGCGTGTGGAACTTGGATGTAGTCAGCGTGACAACGAGTGTATAGTGATCGGGGGGTTGGGGGGGCGGGGGGGGCTGCATGCGCGGGATGGACACGCGGTAGGAAAGCTCGGGGAAAGATATAAAGTGGGAAAGAGAGTCGTGCGCGTTTTGCACGCAGTGTGTTCGTTGGTCTTTCGTCTTGGTGGTGCGGTGGTCACGGGAAGGACAGCGAACCCGGAGGAAGAGGATGAGCATGGTCAACGACGGGGATGCCATGAAAAGTAATACGTGGTCAATATAATATATATATATTTTTTATGCAACAATCAGATTCGCCATGAGAATCAATCAGCGAGATAAGAATGATCGGGCACCAGGTGTTTTTCGTTCATGGTTCTATTATTTTCGTTCATGGGTTATTTATTTTGCGTGGGTGGATGGGGGTGTGTTGCGCTCATTCGTCACCTTATTTTGCAAGAGCAGCAGCAACAGTAGTAGCAGCAGTCGATCTGTGAGCCATGGAGCCCAAATGTTTCGTGCCTCGCTCAATAATTTCGTGGATATTGTTGGTGATCGCTCTTTTCTTCACGTGATGATAGTTGTGTCTGCATATATTGAAGAGTACGAAGACATTCTCCCGCCATGATCGCCTCCTTGGTATATGTTTTCTCCCTGCGCAGGAGGCCACGTAAACCCCGTCGGCTCACCAACATGCTCCCACTCGTTTATCGCCATCCCCAACCAATTCCCCTTCTCTGGCCTAACACTCTCAAGCTTTACCCACATCCTCCGACGTTGAGCAGAGTGCGTCCTTCGAGCCAACTTCGCAAGACTCGCCGAGGAGTTGAGTGGGTAACGGCGTGCAAAACCCCCAAACACATATACCAGGTATACATGTTCTCCGTTCCCTCCACTCCAACGTCCTGGTTTTGCCAGTCCTGCTCTTTTAATAATCCCTTCCATACTGCTTCTGATGCAGTTAGTTACTGTAAGCTAATTACCTACCGCACCGAGAATGAACTTGTGTTCCCTCTCATCAGCACCGACTCCCCTCTCCCTTCGCTGTGGGCTGTTTTTCGTGACCACTATAATAATATCATGTAGCACCATGAATGATGTGATAGTCCTCATTAGCTTAGGAACATTATTGGACAGAAGGTTCCCATCCCTGCCCTTTTCCTGCTCATAATCGTCCTCCTCTACTAAGCTGCATCTTCTCCAGTACTCCCCCGTCTCCACGCCCAACCCGCCAACCGCTTCGAACGAAGCGTCCGAAAACCAAGTCCTCTTGCGGGTCTGTCTACGAACCTGAGAACAGCGCCGCCAACCTCTCTCCCTCCCCCACCGCCCTTCCTCACAGGCACCATCTCCACCACACTACCCCGTCTTGCATTAATTCCTTCGTCAGCCCCAGCACCCCTTTAGCTTCCACCTTTTACGTACCTACTACCCCTTCACCACGCGCTCATGCGTAATCAATGAACGGTCAAATAATGACTAAGCAAGCAACGAATAAATGAGTACGCCCTTGCCCCCCCCTATTCTACTGCCCATTCTAAAGCAGCTTGCTCAAAGGTGCAGGCAGAACCCCCGCCGAACGAAATACCTCCCGTCCCTGGTCTGATCACACACCCCGACTGGCACTTCCTCCCCTTCCCGTGCGAGGCCCCAACGCGCAAATTCTCCCTCGTCCCGCGTGGTCCCGCCGCGCAATCCCCCCCCCCCCCCTTTCGTGCACGGTCCCGCTGTGCACCCCCCCCCCCGTTCCGTACTACTACTAAATTACTACTATTAATACTACTTCTGCTATACTTCTACCACTACTACTACTACTATTAAATACTACTACTACTACTACTACTACTACTATTAATACTACTACTACTACTACTACTACTACTACTACTACTACTACTACCACTACTACTGGTACTGCTGCTACTACTACTATTAATATACTACTACTACTACTACTACTACTGCTACTACTACTACTGCTACTATACTACTGCTACTCCTACTACTACCACTACTGCTACTGCTGTACTACTATTTTACTATACCAGGTACGACACTTCAGTATTATCATCATTAATAATAGCACGTCACGTGATGATCTCATATATGTATGCCCGTACGTCGTACCTGGTACGTATTTTGGTCTATTTATATTTATATGGCCGGTCGCCCCGGTGGTTCAAGTGGTTAACCTCGAATTCTACTTTTTTTTTTTTTTTTTATCCTCCGACGGATTGGTAAAAATAAAGCTTTCTACTTGTTTGAGTCCTGGGTTCGAGCCCCAGGTGGGTCGGACTTTGACTTTATTTGCAAAAATAAAAAAGGATTCAATTGTTGAGAGCGCCTTGCAGCGTGGGTAGGCACGATTCGATGCGAGTCGACGAGGGAAGAAAAGGCTAAAATCTTCTCGCGACAAAAATGAAGGCACGTACCGTAGCGGGAAGGGGGGAGAAGAGCCTGCTATGTGACCCCGGATCTGAGCTACGAGTTGGAAGGAGAGAGAGAAGCAGAAGATGTGCGAAGATAATGAATGGGATGAGAAAAAAAAGAAAAGAAAAAAGCAGGAGTATCTCCTCATCATACTGGTCTCCTCAATTACGTGATGCACCCCCTCATAGCTACCTGGTACCTGGTACGTGATACTATCACAAGTAGAGGTCCATATGGCATTCATTCGTAGTCCATCTCTTCGAGTCTGTGGAGTGTAAGAGTGATCGTAGAGCAGCGAACAAGTGGTAGTGATGTAGTGATAAGAGCACGTACCTGATACCACCACTTACAACCGGCAACCAACAACAACAAATAAATCATGTTTTCAGGGACGAACCACTCAGAAATAGTGAGCCAGATCCGGTTTCCTCGACATCCCCTATCCCCTCAATTTTGTTGGAAATACAAAACCTTCGACGGTTTTATGAACATCTACATCTTCGTTGCCACCAAAGGTCTCGTGTGTGTGCCGTCGTATCTCACAGTCCTCTCCGGCTTGGCTCTCGGCACGTACGCGACCTATCTCTTCTGCAAGAATCCAGCTGCAGCCAGCATGTCATCAGGTACGCCGTGTCTCCGTGCCAGCCCCTCAAAGTACTTCAGAGCTGATGGCCACAGCCACGCCACCCAAGAGACTCAGAGCCAACTCGTCCACGTAAAGCAATACCATCAACAACGTAGGCAGGCGTAGGATAACCGCACTGCTGCTGCTCTCTGCAGCGCTTGTAGTAGGAACAGGGAGCACACGAGTGGTGGGCGACTGCTACATGCCGGTATATTGGTGGGCAGCACTATCGAGTAGGCTCAAGTGTTGAGCTCTACATACGAACATCAGTACCTGGCAGACCTTGGCAGACCTTTGCGCCTGGTGGACCGCTGGACGGTACGTAGCACGTTCACCCCGCTTCTTTCGTACCTGGTACGAATATGCAGCAGTAGCTGGTACTTGTGGTCCAGGTGTACCAGGTACCTGTGGCCGGTGTGCCTGTGGGGCTGTGGTCGACTGCTGTAGCCCACCGCTGTGGCCTGTGGATGGAACGTACTACTCATCCAAACCCTCTTCTAAGAAAGAGCTCCACAAGAGAAACTAAAGCCTGAGATTTTCGGGAAAGTCATGAATTTCGGGAGCGACATTCGGATACTGGTAGGTACCTGGTATGTTTTTGCGTCGAACGAACATGGAACATGGAACCCACCCTCACCTTTTTCACACGCACAGTTAGTGGTGGGACAAATCACCGTTCCCCACTTCGTTGCTACCACAATGTAGATCCCACTGCTGTTCATGATCTAGATATTTCAGGACAGATAGATCTATGCGTGATCTGCGTGATCTATATGATCTAGCTGATGCTGCCGGGTGGGAGCCGTATGATCTGCATCATCTACAACAGTAGAACAGGTTTCCTGGGTTGGATCTGTACTTCCTGCACAAAATATCATAGCTGCAGTTCAGGATCTCTTAATAGCAGCTATCTAGATGGTCTATCTGTAGATGATCTATCTGTAGATGATCTATCCGTAGGTCATCTGTGCGACGTGTCCAACCCTGATCCTTGCGACCCTTGCGAATAAGAAATCGTAGCCTGAACCAGTATTTCGGTTTCTTACGTATGCATGACTGCCGGTGCTGCTTGTATGGTGGGTGTGGCTGGCGTACCACGGGGGTGGGGATGGCTACTTGTATACCAGGCATGGACGAGGCATGGGGCGTCAGGCGCCCTTCTATATACCAAGCCTGATTGTCCCTCCACGTTGTCCCGCCTGAGCCAACGCTTTGAAAACGGTACTGACCGGCATATAGGTGGCACGTGATCCACGAACAAGTCGTATCGCCTTTTGGGCAAACTAAGCAGCTAAGCTACAAGTGCGCTACAGAGCAGCACATACTCGTACGTATATCAACACACAAGGGAAGATAAACAGCAGCAGCAGCAGCAGTTGTGTATTTATACGAAGCTATGTTCCTAAGCCTCGCGTCCGAGTGGCTTGACCGCCTAGCTGGTGCCTCACGCCAACGTGAGCTCTGTTGAGAGGACGAAACGTGGAGAACGGAAGTGGTGGCCCCTTCTCTGGCAAATATACCACCGGGCACCACTCTGAACGAACCAGATGTAAGGACCATTTTGGTCTGCATGACTATATTCGGACGTTCCGTATGTTTCCGTCCCCAGTGATACGTACGTACCAGTACCACAGAAAAGGCAGCGGTTTGACCCGTTGGCTGACCGCTCCCTCACACTAGAACCAGTATGATAAAGGCCCAAACGAGGCCTTGGACGTGCACCCCAAAAACCCGATCGGCGATCAAATGCGCTGTTGATAACTAGCCTACAGCAGTAGCGCTCACCCCTGCAGACTGCAGACCAGTTTGCCATTTCGCATCCGGAACGCCTGCCAAGGGCGACTGTCGATACGTTCCCCTCGAGCTCTCGACCTCCTTAAGGCTTGCAGTCTCGTTTTGGGGACAAACTGCGTAGAATTTGACTGGTTCGTCCCTATAAACGGGGCTGCAGTTTCAAAGAGGTTAACCGCCATTGCTGGTAGATCCGGAACGAACAGCATCCCTGGCTTCTCCACTCTCCACTCTGCACTCTGTGGCGCGATCGCAATATATAGGTTACAAAGTGTACCAGTTTTGTATATCGACCTCAGGGTATGTTCGGAGCAGAATCGCCGTCGTATACGAGTGGGAAAAAGCAAGGCCTAGTCTCCCTCCTGTCTGCCGGGCCAAATCCTCACCCTCCCAACTTCCTAATCACCTACTCCTGCAACGGTATTGTGCTTCTCTGTCTCCCTTCATATTTCAATCCCCCTCTTCCACCCCGCCCCTCTCCCCTTCCCCCCCCTCCATCTCCCACCCCCCCCGCCCTTCACCTCCACCTCTCCCCCCCTCCCCCCGTCGAGTTAGATCATCTGTGCGAGGTGACCAACCTTTACTCCGCACTATTATTAGGGGGATTGTCGTATCAATAGGGTTAGGGTAAGGCATCCAAGAGGAAGTTACATAGTACTCCCATTGCTGTCTCTGGAAGTGGCTACGCCGGAAATGAACTTATTTTATTGAAGCTGTCATCCATGTGCAAGTCCGCCTCACAAGCGGCTCTCAGTAGGACGCAGCTCACCCTTCATGCGACTCGCCAGACACCTCACGGCGTTTCGCGCTTGGCGCAAGCAATGTCTGCCTGGTCGGTGAAAACCCGACATGCTCCGTCCCGGCGTTGTAGGGATGCGAGGGTCTATGGTCCTATGACTACGGACATGCACGAAATCGAGTACATATTTTCCTATCGAGTACACCCCCCCTCCTCCATCCCCCCTCCTCCATCCCCCCCTCTCCCCTACCGGCGTTTGGTGGTTAAATTTACGGTTACCCGGTCGTCCCATCCCCCTTACCCTTTCCCCGTTCCACGGTGTTAGAAACGGAGAGCGGAGGGCCGCAAGACCCTTACAGCGATGCTAGCGCCAAGTACGGACCGCTTAAGCTGCCGCAGCTACAAAATGTCGATCTGGGCAAGATGTATGGTGGGGCCGCGCAGGTGAGGAAAGGGTTGAGAGGGAGAGGGGCAGGGGTGAGGCGTGGGGAGGGGAGGGGAAGAGGGGGGGGGGGAGTGGAGGAATGGAGAGGGGGGGGGGGGGGGTAGCATGGCGAGAGGGGAAGTGGAGTTGAGGAGGAGGGAAGGAAGGGAGACGAGGTCAGGAGGCGGAGGCAGCATGTGCCTTTGCCTGCCTGCCTGCCTGCCTGCCTTGCTTCCTGCGCCTCCTAGATGCCTGCGGGTGGAGAGGGGAAGGGGACGGGACGGAAGTGGAGGGGGGGCGAGGGGGTGGCATATAGCGGCGGGGGAGGGGGAGGGGGAGGGGGAGGGGGGGAGAGGTCAGGAGACGACGGTGACGTGTGCCTTGCCTGCCTTTGCTTGCTTGCCTGCGCCTTCAAATGTCTCCTTGCTGCCCGGCTGCTTGATTGCGTTCTGCGCGTCCTAAAAGGGAAAGGAGCCAGACTACTTGGATTATAACATCAAGGGGAGGAGCTTTTTCGAGCGCACGCCGTACAACGCCGGGGCGTTTTACCTTGCCGGTGAGGGACCGAAAATACTGAAAACCAGTGTTTTTTCCGACAGTTTCATTGTTTTGCATGGGTGATGTACTCGGTACTGTCTCGTACGGTACTACCGCTGTGCCGTCCTTTACTTTTCCGTAGCGTGCCGTACCGTGCCATGCCGTGCCGCACCGTACCGTACCGCATCTCACAGTTTCGCATTGCGCCAAACCTGACCAAACCAAATCAAACTTGGAACACACCAAACCAAACCGAACCAAACCAAACCAAAACCAAACCAAACCAAAACCGAACAAAGCCGACCCAAACCGCCACCACATCCCGCCTAGTCCCCGCACTACCAACTACGCACGTGTCATGTAATGTGCGCATCGATCGATCCATCGATCGTCGGTGTTGTTTATTGTTGTTGTTGTTGTTGTTGTTGTTGTTGCTGTTGCTGTTGTCGTCGATGTCGTCGTAGTTGTTGGTAGTCTTGGTGTTGATGTTTGTTCGCCGCCGTCGTCGTCGTTGTGGTCTTCTCTCGAACGGTTCCGCGCAGGTATTTTTGGGGGAGGGGCAATGGGGGTACGGGAAGGCTTCGCCAAGGCGCCCAACCGTCGATCGAGGGTGCTGCTGAACAGCGTCATGAACCACGCCGGGAAAAAGGGGTCACTGTACGGCAACACCTTCGCCGTCCTCGGTGAGGAGGCTGTCAGTGCTTGGGGTGGAGAGGGGAGGGGGGTGTACTCGATGCCATGTACGCGAGTCCGCCTCACAAGCGATTATTTGCAGGATGCAGCTCGCCCTTTGTGCGACTCGCCGAACACCTCTCGACGCGGTTCGCGAGCTTGGTGCGAGCAAGCAATGTCTGCCTGGTCGGTAAAAACCCGACGTGCTCCGTCCCGACATTGTTGGGATGAGAGGGTCTATGGTGGGCACACGACTACGGCCATGCATGGCATGAGTACCCCTTCCCCCCCCCCCACCCCCTGGTCGCTGGTCCGTTTGATGTTTTTGTGCGCTTCCGCAGCGACGTACTACACTTGCGCGGAGTCTTTGTTGGACTACTGCGAGGTGGACCAGCTGGGCCCGGTTCAGCAAGCTGGTCTGGGGGACATCATCAACCCGCTGCTGGCGGGGGCCTCAACAGGCCTTCTCTACAAGTCAACAGGTAAAATACGCCCTGACTGTAGCATGTACGTAGCTGCCGCATACTGTACAAACACCCCTGGTAGCGTATTTCCGTACATTTCTGCGTTGTTGGTTGGTTGTTTGATTGGTTGGTTGGTTGGTTGGTTGGTTGATTGTTTGGTTGATTGGTAGGTTGGTTGGTTCGGTGCCAGCCGTGTGATAGACCGTAAAAATGTGTGGCAAGATAGCACACACCCTAGGACGAGCTTTCACGCTGATTTGTTTCACTCGACTATGGGGACGATGCAAACGCCGAGCGAGCGAGCGGATGTGTCTATGGAAAGATAATCTCGACGATATCTTCCCAACACCGCCGTATATATTCGTTCTGTGTGCCTCCTTAAGGCTCAAGTTTCGGAGAAACTCGTCTCTGAAATTCTCCCCAAGAGGTGTGTCATTTTTGCGTGTTTTGCGGTATACTATGCATCCTGGGCGGCATACCCGGTGTTTCGTATATTTTCTGCCTTGTTGGTTGGTTGGGTAGTTGGTGGGTTGGTCGATTGGTTGGCCGATTGGTCGGTTGGCTGGCTGGTCGGTTGGTTGGTTGGCTGGCTGGTTGGTTGGTTTGGTTGTTTGGTGTTCGGTTTGTTGGTTGGTTTGGGTCAGTCTGATGTTTGTCTTTGAATGCCAGCAGCATAATGTTCCTTACTCCCCATCAAACTTACACTCCAGTATACTTGCCTCTCTCCGCCGCTAATGATATATAAGCCATAGCGATATCGTACCGTAGCTCAGCTACGACCCCTCCTTAGCCCTGTCCCTCCCCCCCCCCCCGCCCCCCCCTCGCTCCCCGCTCCCCCGTCACCACGCACACTTGTCTCGTTGGGTTCGTGGTGATATACTGATATGGCTGTTATAGCGGGACCAAGATTGGCGTTGATCGCATCGGCCGCTGGACTAGGGGTGGTTGGGCTTGGCTACGCTGCAGACACTGCGGCGGCGAGCGTTTTCGGACGTGGAATTATTTTCTAGTGAGGAGGAAGGCATGTTGGTTGTAGTATTCATACAGGGTGTCTCCTTGGACGGGGGAACGGGTTTTTTTTTTCCGAGTGTTATGTTGTAGCGAGAGGGAAGGCATGTTGGCTGTAGTGTTATATCAGGTACTCTCCCCTGGTGTACCATGTCTTCTCGGGCAGGGGAACTGCGCTTTTTTTCCAGTGAGGTGGAAGGCATGTTTTATGTCTGCTGTATAAGGGGACGAAACGGGGCGAGGGGGGGGATAGCGGGTTCGGGGGCGTACTCGATCTCGTGCATGGCCGTCGTCGTATGACCATAGACCCTCGCATCCCTACAATGCCGGGACGGAGCACATCGGGCTTTCACCGACCTGGCAGATATTGCATGCACCAAGCGCGAAGCGCCGTGAGGTGTTCGGCGAGTCGTACTCGTATGGAGGGTGAGCTGCATCCTACTATTAGTAAGAGCCACTTTTGAGGCGTATTTTGTTCCATATAGATGACAGCGTCAATTAATATGTTTTGCTTTCTGCTGTGGCCAATTCCAGAGACAGCGGAGGGTAGGGCTATGGAGGAAGTGGAGGGTATAGCGGCGTGGTGCTTGATGGGGTGGTTCCTGAGCCCTCTCTCGCTGTATTTGCTGTATTTGTTGTTTTGTTGTTGTGGTTAGGCCAATAGGCCAGGCAGTCACAGTTTCCTGTGAGCCCTTGTTCATGTACCCTCTTCTTTTCTATTTATGTTTGTCTTTTGTCTCTTTTGAGTGTTCTGTTTTTCGAACGACAATCTCAAGTCTCCCTTCCAAGACAATACATACGTGTCCAGCCCGTGTGGGGCAATTCGGAAATATGAACCCAAGTGCTGCATCGACTGTTTTTTTTTCTCGCGAGTGTTTGTGTCAAAAAGTAGTTTTTTCGTATCTCAAGGACGCGTACTGTAGCACCAAACGAGACTCGCAGCAGGAGTCCCGAGCTCACCCAGCGGAACCATGAGACTTCCTAGGCAGCGGTGGGTGACATGTGTGAAGCCACCGCCTCGAGCGCGTGGCTGTGGCTTTTGCTTGAGCTGGGATTTATCGGCCGCGGTGAAAAAAAAAACGCGGTCACGAAAATATTTGACCGTTTCTGTTTTAGCCGGAAGAGAAACCAAACCCTATTAATAACGGTGTTCAATTTGCCCTGATTTACACGCCGACTACAGCAGTAGTAGTTCAGTCACCATGCTTGTTCGTCCTTTCGAGAGTTGTGCTTGTTGCTGTGGCGGTCAACCAGATAAATTAAATGTTTCACCTTCGGATATTGTAGATCATTATCAACTAGTGTTATCGCCCCTACCCCCCCCTACCCCCCCCCCCCACACCGCCTCCCGCAGATAAGGCACGGCGACAGACACATCAAAACACCAACCGATAGAATCAAACGTCAATCTACCAAGCAACAACGTAGGGTGTTTCTTGGTTCGGAACGATAGCAGAGAGAAGGCTTATACTGCGGTATTTTGGAGGACATTCGGCTCAAGTCGGCCTGGAACGTGTATTTAGTACCATACATTGTTGGGGGGCGAAATAAAATAATATCACAACAACCGAGAGACATAACTTCGTTATTAGCATTACTGCTGCGGGTCTTCCGCCTTCCCCCCCCGCCCACAAAGCATCCAACACACTTGATTGGGGTTTACTGCCACCACCACCACCACCACCCTCGACCCCTACGACTGATATCGTACCGAATACCTGGTAAGCCACAGCGCGTGAACCAAGATTTAGGTACACACATCGGGAAAAAAAACACGGATCCCCACTCTTACAAAAGATATACGGATCTTTCGCAGCAGATAGATAATCTGTTCCTGATCTGTACGGTCGAGAGATCATCTTGCCGGGTGGAGGCCTGGGTGAGCCACAGCGCATGAAAGAAAACCTTAGGTACAAGAAAATATCACCGACCCCCACTCGTAATGATCTATAGATATTTCACGGCAGATATATCATCTGTCCCTGATCTACAGCTCATCTTGCCGAGTGGAAGTCGTATAGTCTGCACGATCTGTTAGTATTCGTGGCACATGTTTCCTGGGTTGGGTCTGTACCACGTATACAGACCGGATCTGCACTGAACAGATCCTGCACAATGTCTTATAACGGCAGGATAGGATCTAGATAGATGATCTATCTGTAGATGATCTGTCCGTCCCCTGAATGGCAATCCTATCGCACTGAACTGGTGGCGTAAAACATTAGCAGTGGGATCACGCGCATTTCGCGTAACATGGGAAGAGCGAAACCAAAGCCAGAAACAACGAGGTATGGCCGGTACAAACTTGTCATATATATGGCGCGAAAAGTACGAGTGCACTACTTTATTTGCACTGCTCGTGCGTACATGCCAAGCCAGCATCATACGAATGACTGAACAAAACACGCATAATATATATATATAGTACAAGCCAAGCTAACTCAAGGCAATAGACCACGCGAGTGCTATTAACCCTTTTAGGACCGCAGTCCCGTTTTGGGGACAAACTACTTAGAATTTGACGGGTTTGTCCCCAAAACGGGACTGCGGTTCTAAAAGGGTTAATAACGCACGTACATAGATAGTGGTATCAATCCAAGACAACACCATTTCTCGGATGGTTGCAAAAAGCCACGCGCGTACGTACGTACGTATATACGAGCGTACACAGGTATCTACGTATATACATACGAACGACACAGAGGGCAGTTTACCACTCACTCGATGAAATGTTTTGGCACACCCTATGAACGAAATGAATTAAAACTAAAACTCTTGACCTTGAGCCAATCAGATCCAACCAACCCGAAGCGGCTAGCGATACGAATTCCCTTTGTCTCGTGCACAGTGCACAGCAGTAGCAGCAGTAGTAGTAGTAGTAGTAGTAGTAGTAGTAGTAGTAGTAGTAGTAATAGTGCATGCCGACCTCCCTCTCGAAAAAGTGAGAAAAAACCCCACTCCCGACACAAGCAAGCCAGGCCAATGCCACCAGAACGGTGCAAAAACATGGATATACCAGTACCAGGCACCATGTAACGGGCCAGGCCAATGACACCACACAGCCCGGATGAAAACAAAAAAAAAAACATTCAAGCTAACAAGCCAATTACATCATTATCATATATATGCATGATGCAAATCACTCACGTACAGTCAATCAAACAAGAAGAGACAGTCACAGCCCACCCATCCATCCGTCAATCAATCAATCAATAAATCAACCCCCAAGTGGGGTCGTGTTTTGTGATCCATATCGGAGCAGGGTATGCCCAGGCTTCCCTTGAACACGAAACATACTCGCTCCCCGTCCCCCCCCCCCCCCCCCCCAGCCCCCCTTTCACCCCCCCCCCTCCCCCAGTCCCAAGCCATCTTACCCAGGGGGGGGGGTTGTTCTCATGTCATGCATGGCCGTATTCGTATGACCATAGACCCTTGCATCCCTGCAATGCCGGAATGGAGCACGTCGGCTTTCCACCGACCGGGGTAAGGGGGGCGGGGGGGGGGGGGGCATTTACTACGTTACGAAGAACGCGATACCAGGTACATTTAATCTCTTCCCCTACTCTCTCTCGCGGTCTACAGTACGTAGAACGGGAAAAAAATACACTCCCGAACTCTTCCGCCAGGTTTTTGCATCAGCGTGTGGCATTATTATGGCCGCAGCAACAGCAGTAGCGGCAAATGCAGCAGCAGCAGCAATCGCAGCAGCGACAGCGATGCCGGCGGCAGCAGCAGTGAACAGCAGCAGTGGTAGCAACCACAGCAGTGGCAGGCAGCAGAAGCAGCAGCAGTAGTAACAACAGTAGAAACGTGTAACCAAGTGCCTGCACTGCTTCATGCCCTTCCTCCTGCAGAGTCCGCTACCGCAACCCCCCCCCCCCCCCCCACTCCCCCTCCCACACCCTTCATGCGACTCGCCAGACATCTCACAGCGCTTCGCGCTTGGTGCTCAAGCAATGCCTGGTCGATGAAAACCCGACATGCTCCGTCCCGGCATTGTAGGGATGCGAGGGTCTATGGTCATACGACTACGGCGCCATGCATGAGATCGAGTACGTATCTCCTACCGAGCACACACACCCCCTCCCACACCTCGGACACATCATCTACAGATCGTGATTTAGATCCTTCAGGGCAGATATATCTATGATCTGTATGATATGTACGATCTGTGTGATCTAGCTCATCTTGCCGGGTGGGAGCCGTATATTCTGCGCGACCGACTACTTTTTAGCACACTCTTCCTGGGCTGGATCTTCCCTATCAGGCAGATCCTACACAATCTTTCATAACGGCAGGTGAGGAACTATATGATCTAGTATGATCTAGATCATGATCTATCTGTAGATGATCTGTTTGTCCGAGGTGTATAATGGTCGCGTCAAAACTGCTGGAGGACCCCTCGCGGACTGATTATATCCAGAAAAAAAAAACTCAATAACCTGATACGACGGAAACGAAACTGTAAGGGCAAAGTTGTTTGACTTCATGCACGTCCGTCCGCGAGCGAGAGAGGGGCCGGGGGTTTCATAAAAAATGGGGAGAGTGAAGCGGGGTAAGAGAGGAGACGGAGGGGGGGACGGGGGGGGAGGCTGCGTAAGGGGGGACAGGTTTTGTTTTCGACAGAGGGAAGACACCCATCCTTCTGCCGACCTTCGCCATGTCGTGGAGTTTCGGAAAGGCACAGAAGAAAAAAAAAATCCTCCTCCTTCGAGGAGACGTGACCCAAAAGTCCGATCGCGTCAAAAAAGAGAGAAATCCCCTCTTCAAAAGTTCCAGGTATTGGTATACCGGGTGTTGCGTACCGTTCACGCCCCCCCTCCCCCCTTCACCCTTCACGCCCAGAGCTCTACCGTCCCCCCCCCTCCCTCCTCTCTGCCCATTTCCACGGGGCGTAACCGTAGAAAAACTTTAAATAATGTTTTCGCCTGAAGGTTTCATTCAAAACATCCAAGTGCAAAAACAATTGCAGAAAACACGTCCGTCCGTCGGCTAACAAACTAATTTCGTCTACTGTAGTTATGTCGTGTCTGCAACAGAAAAAAAAAGCAACCATCTTCAGAACAAAACACCAGTATCAAGTGTATTTAGCAAGTCTGCAGAAGCGAATAAAAAAGGTTCAAAACGCTAAAAAAAAAAAACGCCTCCCCCGTCCCCCTTTCCTACTCTCTACTCTATACAACTCCATAATTTTTAACGGGAGTCGTTCGGTCGGACAAAAACCCTCCCCTGCCTCACCCCCCCCCAGGGGCGGCCTCCTTACAAGATATTAGACCCGGGAACAGCATAAGAAAAGAACTATAAGACCAGCTTCTTCGAAAACACACAGCAACACATACGAATGACGTAAAAAAACATCAAAAACATTATTTGCACCTCCCCTTCGATCTCCCATCCTTCCTAACCCCCTCATCCACCCTCCACCCCCCATCCCTCCCCTCCCCCCCGGACCAAGCAACCATCGCAATCGCTCTCTTAAATGCCCCCCTCCTCTCTTCCCCCCCCCCCCCCCCCCCCCGCCAGTCGCCGGTTCGCTCATACAAAACGCCCGTTCAGCAGCAGGGAGGAGAGAGGTATACCGGTAAAATATAACCTTTCGTTTACTACCGTTCGTTACCGCCGCGAGTCAGGCCGAAGGCGTTTCGAAAGGGGGGGAGAGGTTCTGCCATCCCCGCCCCGTTCGCGGCGTCCATTACGTGCGCTTGGGGTTCGGGCGCCGGCCTGAGAGTTAAAAGTTATGCGTACGCAGTCAACACCAACCATCACAACCAAGTAGTATAGTACAATTAGGAAACAAGAAAAAATGAGACAAAAAAACGAATATCAGTACAGGCGCGTACAGCATGAAGTCCGGGGGGGGGGGGGGGGAGAAAGGGGGCCGGGGACACGAGGAGGGAGGGGAGGAGGGGAGGGGAAGGGAGGGGGCGAAGAGGGAAGGGAGGTGAAGGGGGGCGGGGCGGAGGGAGGGAGGGAAGGAGGAGGGCGGGGGGTAGAGTGCAAGAGGGAGGGGGAGGGAAGGAGGGAGGTAGGAGGAAGAGGGATAAGAGCGGGGGGGGGGGGGGGGGGGATGTTAAAAAAACGCACAGCTGATTACGCAAATCGTTTCTTGGTGGAGGGGCGGGGATGGGGTGTGTACTCATGTCATGCATGGCCGTATTCGTATGACCATAGACTCCTCGCATCCCTACAATGCCGAGACGGAGCACGGTGGGGGTAGGAAGGGGGTACAACCAAACTGTAAGTCGCTGCGTCGGGGCGGCAGGGTGGGTGGGTCTCCAGCTCTTACCCTGTTTCGCGCGCGCGTACAACACACCTACCCACAGCGCGTGGATTGTGCAATCAGAAGCCCACCCCATCGTTAGGGAACAAAAAAACGGGCGAAAAACGGAGGGGGTGTACTCATTATCATGCATGGCCGTAGTTGTCTCGAAATGGCGTAGAAGGGGGGGCGGGGGGGGGCGAGGAGAAAAAAATAATGCGCATAACTCGACGACCCTCTTGCAGTTACGTCAGGCCGAGCGCAATAAATACCTACAAGTAGCGCAGGGTGGACAATGCCATTTTTACCATGGGGCGCAATAAAAAGCTGAACAGTAGTATTTGTAACGCCATTCACATGTCGGACAGGTATGGATCATCCACAGACAGACAGATCATCTACAGATATATCGTCTAGAGCCTAACCTGCTGTTGTGATGTGTTGTACAGGGTATGCGCAGCACAGACCGAACCCAGAAGGAACAGATCCCCTAGATCACGCAGGTTATACGGCTCCCACCCGGCAACATGAGCTAGTAATAGATCATACATATCATGCAGATCATACAAATCATACGGATCAGGGATACATCTGCCTTGAAATATCTAGATCATCAAGTGGGAATAATTCGTAGATGATCTGTAGATGATCTCTTGGAGGTGTGAAACCGCTTCACTCTTCAGCCTTTTTCTCTGATCCTCGGCCCGCCATACGAAAGAAAAAAACAGCGCATTTTTGGCACCCATAACCCCTTTTAGAACCGCAGTCCCGTTTTGGGGACAAACTACTTGAAATTTGAGCGGTTTGTCCCCAAAGCGAGACTGCGGTTCTAAAAAGGATAAGGAGGAAGGGGGCCTGGCCTACCGGGGGGGGGGGGACCCAAATGTCCGACCCCCCCACCCCCCTAAATATGTGAAGACAGAACATAGTGAGCGCCTAACTGCGTTGGAGGTGTCTCTTATCAGGAATAGGAACCGTGCTCCGTCTCGAAAGGGATGCGTGGCCAACGGTCGAATGACTAAGGCAGGCAACAAATGAGTACGCTTCCCCCCCCCCCCCCCCCCCCCCCCGCTTCCCCCCCCCCCAGGCAGGTCCCAGACCCACCCCCTCAAATTTCGCGAGAATTACCGTTTGAGTGCCTTCAGCCACCACCACCGCCGCCGCCGCCGCCACAGTTGCCTCGTCCTCTGTCTCTGTCTCTGCCTCCTTCGCTGCTGCTGCTGCTGCTGCTGCTGCTGCTGCTTCTGCTGCTGCTTCTGCTGCTGCTGCTGCTTCTTCTGCTGCAGCAGTCGAAGGGGATTCCCTCGACGGCGATGGTAACCTCGCCGTTTCCCCTGCCACTTCCTCCGTCGCTGCGTCCGCCGAGACCGCGTCGGCCGCAGCCGCGTCCGGCGCAGCCACAGGAGGAGGAGGAGAAGACTCCCCCTCTTCCGAATCGCGGGAGATAACCTGAGCCGCCGCCGCAGCCACAATCTCCAAACCCCTCCCCCCAGCGTGGCCGTTGCTTTGCGGGACGCTTCTGCTGCTGCTGCTGTTGCCGCCGCCGCCACCGCCACCGCCGCCACCAGCACCACCCCCAACATTACGGCCGCCGCCCCCGCCGCCACTATCACCTGGGCTACTGCTGCCGCCACCGCCGGTGGCGCTGCCATTGCCGCTGCTGCCCGCAATCAAACGCAGAGCCTTCTGGCTGAAGCCATCCCGCTTGTGGGTAAACTCGGGGGTGTTGAGCCTGGGAAGACGAGGAAGGAGAGAGGGGAGGAGGAGGAGGAGGAGGACGAGGAGGAGGAGGAGGAGGACGAGGAGGACGAGGAGGAGGAGGACGAGGAGGAGGAGGAGGAGGAGGAGGTGGGGATTGGGGCAATTAGGCGAACGGGAAGGAGAAAAAGAAGTCGGGAAAGGGGGGCGCGCGCGCGGGGGGGGGGGGGGGGCTCACTTCTTGCATGCCTTAGTCACTTGACCATTGACCACGGATCCCTTTCGAGGCGGGGCGCGGGGGGGGGGGAGGGAAGGATAGGGAGCATTTTGTTGATTATATAGCACTACCTGCTAGACCACGAAGTCAGCGCTGACTTACAGTAGTGGTCTAGCAGGTAGTGCTATAAAATCAACAAAATATATGTTTTAGAATTCGTGGAATCTCGTCGGATTAGTAACAGTGACCTCCGGGGCCCTTCCCTCGCCAAACGCAACTGGTGTCTAGAGGCACACTATCATAATCATTCGTGTTGTCTCCAGCGCGCACGCTCGAAAAGAAAAAAATGACGAATTCGGTGAGATTTGAATCCCCGACCCATCCTTGGAAATTATATAGCACTAGTATACCTGGTACCTGCTAGACCACTCAGTCAGCACGGTGTTCATGTGTCTGTGTGCTGGGGCATCAACTTATGTAAGCCCAGCCCAAAGCGGCCAGGAGCGGGGATCGCTCTCGTCCTTGCCAACAGATAGGTAACACCGAGACCAACACCTACACCAACACCACACACTACCGCCTACGCCAACATCACCCCCTACCACCAGCATCACCAACACCACCACCAACACACCACCAACGGCAACCATCTCAACCGAACAGATAGGTAACACCGACACCAACACCTACACCAACACCACACACTACCGCCTACGCCAACATCACCCCCTACCACCAGCATCACCAACACCACCACCAACACACCACCAACGGCAACCATCACAACCGACACCATCCCCTAGCCCCGCACACGAATACCGCCTTCACCACCGCCACCTTCCTACCAACACCCCCAGGACCTCCGCCGGCGAGAGAATGGTTGACACCGAAAGTGCACAAGAAAAAAAAAAAAAGGAAAAAAAACTATTGTGGAGTATCAATATTTGCGACCCCTCCCTCAACCATTTTGTCCCGTTTTGGGGAACAAAGTATTACCGGGGACCATACAGCAGTAAATAGGACTAAATATTCTTGGGAAAAAAAGCGAAACATATAGGTTTTTGTGCGCATCGAAGGTTCTATTTACTATGGTTCCACGTAATACTTGAAATTTTGAGCGGGTGTGTCCCGCAAAACGGGACTGCAGTTTTTTGCCATAAAAGGGATACAAACCGTGCCAGGTATGTAGCACGCACGACCCTTGACCTATCGTGCGGGACCGGAAGAATTTGACAAAAATAAAAGCGCGACGACTACAGCGACGGGCCACTCCTGTTGTCACTGGGAGGATGTAACATGAAAAATTAAAAGTCCGAGTTACGGCACGGGAGCACAACAATGGTTGGTAACTTGTGGTGCCTGAACTCACGCTGTTCGTGAGACAGGCAGGCCATACCGCCAAGTTACCAACCATTGTTGGGCTCCCGCTATCTCGGGGGGTTTACAAAGGGGATAAGCAGAGGGCCGGGCGGGGGGGGGGGGGGGGGGGGGGGGGGGGGGGGGGGGGGGGGGGGTACTCGATAGGAGATATGTACTCGATATCATGCATGGCCGTAGTCGTATGACCATAGACCTTCGCATCCCTACAATGCCGGGACGGAGCATGTCGGGTTTTTACCGACCAGGCAGACATTGCTTGCACCAAGCGCGAAGCGCCGTGAGGTGTCTGGCGAGTCGCATGAAGGGTGAGCTGCATCCTACTAAGAACCGCTTGTGAGGCGGACTTGCATATGGACGATATTCGATTATAGGAGATATGTACTCGATCTCGTGCTTGGTCGTAGTCGTGTGACCATAGACTCGATGATAGGATATATGTACTCGATCTCGTGCATGGTCGTAGTCGTGTGACCATAGACCCTCGCATCCCTACAATGCCGGGACGGAGAGCATGTCGGGTTTTCACCGACCGGGCAGACATTGCTTGCACCAAGCGCCAAGCGCCGCGAGGTGTCTGGCGAGTCGCATGAAGGGTGAGCTGCATCCTACTATTACGGGGGGCCATAGTTAACAGGACCTATGGTATACATAAAAACCTATTGTTTAACAATTTTTACCAAAAATATTTGGTCCTGTTAACTATGGCCCCCCGTAATACTAAGAATCGCACGTGAGGCGGACTTGCATATGGATGATAGCTTCTATGAGTTGATTTAATTTCCGGTGTAGGGGGGGGGGGGGCAAGATAGAACAAAAAACACGTACTCAAAACGTGGAAGTGTGGCCAGCTTTAAGCTTTTGATTTTTTTCACCAATCCGTCGGAGGATGAATAAAAAAAACACACACACACACACGTACGTACCCGATGTCGGCCCCCTCCTCCTGCTGCAGGAGGAACGCCTCGGTATTAATTGTCAGCATCGTGTCGATGAACAGCTGCTCTTCTCTCAGCTGCCAACGCCAACCCAAAAACAACGAAACGGGAAGCGATTAGCCAGGGTCAGCCCAGGAAAGTGAGGAGGGAGTGTACTCGATAGGAGATATGTAGTCGACCTCATGCATGGCCGTAGTCGTATGCCCATAGACCCTCGCATCCCTACAACGACGGGACGGAGCATGTCGGGTTTTCACCGACCAGGCGGACATTTTTTGCAACCAAGAGATCGGGGGGGGGGAGGAAGGGAACGTGGGGGGGGGGGGGTTGCCTTATCTAATTCCCCCATGGGTAACGGTTGTCCGATTTTAGTATTCCTATACCCCGCACGCGGCCACGGATGGATTCGACACACGCGGGCCCACCCGGCGTGAAAACAAGCCTGTTTTCCTTGTCTTAACCCGCTCAACCGGGTCTTGCCGCGCGTATCGAAGGTTAACTTACACGGACGGTGTCAGGATCAACAAAAAACACACACACACACGATTTCGCACCAAAAAAACTCTCGTTCGTATATGCGACTGTAGCGGGGGACCAAAGCAATCAGGACCCATCATATACACAAAAAAACTACAGTATATAATATTCCAGTATTTTTACCAAGCATACGTGGTCCCGATCACTATGTTCCATCCTAAAAGAGAAAATACAGCTCTCCTCGTCCACGTCATATTCTAGTTCATCGTTGACAAGCCATCCTTTTCGGTAAAAAAACGACCCTCGCTCGCCCCCCCCCCCCCCCCCCCCCCCCCCCGCCCTCCCTCTCATCACTACAGGTAAAAATACGCGCAGCCCCTTTTCTCCCTTCCCCCCGTCTTCCCTCCTCCTCTTCCTCCTCCTCCTCCTCCTCCTCCTCCTCCTTCCTCTTCTTCGCTTCTCCTCATCTTCCTCTTCCCTCCCCTCTCTCAATCGGCGCAATCCCAGGGTGCTGTCATACCCGCACCAGCCCTTTACTTTACCCTTTGCAAGGGCTAATCCCAGGGTGCTGTCATACCCGCACCAGCCCTTTACTCTACCCTTTGCAAGGGCTATGTACACCAGACTTCAACTATTGTAGACCCAAATATACATACACGTACGAACGGTACTCGTTTGTAAACTTCGAGGTATGCTGAGTACGTGCTCGGTACTGGTGTGTAGAGGTCGAGATCGGAATAAACAGAGATGATGGAAACAAACTACGAAGTATACGGGTACAAACATAGAAACACAAGGTTCTCCCCTTCGGAGGCATTATTCGGACGTGGGGGGGGGGGGGGGGGGAAGGTAAAATCCGGTGGCGTTTCGTGAAGCTGGAAAAAGAAGCCGAAAAAAAAAAGCCGAAAAGACCCACCAAGTCGTTGAAATTCCAAGTATTTTCGTTAATTTTTAGAAGAGACGTCTTTTCGTTTCATAATATTTAGTTTTGGGCGGGCCTTTTCTTATTACGTACATCAAGTATACACACACCAAGTACCAGATACGTACATATGTATATGATACTATTACGGGGGAACCATAGTCAATAGGACCAAATATTGTTAGTAAAAGTGGTTAAAAATAAGGGTTTCTTTGTGCACCATAGGTCCTATTAACTATGGTCCCCCTTGACAGGTAGCTCTTACCGGAACCCGCGTGCCGGCCTCCGCGCTAGCCGAAGGAAGGCTCTCGATGTTGTTGAACAGCACCTCCACAGCCGAGAGCATCTTGATCACTCGGGGGTACTGGACAAACGGGGCCTGATTGACCACGTTCTTCATGAAGCTCTCACGAGTTAGAAACCTAATATGTAAGGGGGAAGGTGGAGGGGGGGGGGGGTGTACTCAATAGGAGAGATGTACTCGATCTCATGCATGGTTGTAGCCGTATGACCATAAACCCTCCCGTGCCTATAACGCTGGGACGGAGCATGTCGGGGTTTCACCAACCAGGCAGACAGTGCTTGCACCAAGCGCGGGGGGATGGGAGGGGGGGTGGGGGCGGAAAAGCACGACGATACGAGGTAGACTAAAAGTTGTCATTGTCAGTCAAATTGACAAGACATAATATATGCAGAGGTCCCAAAAAAAAAAGTAGTAGCGGTAGCGGTGGCGGCGGAGCTAGGATTGGTTGAAATGAGGGGAGGGGGGGGGGGGGGGGAGGGGAGGGGAGGGGATGGAAGGGGAGGGGAAAGGCTTCGAAAAATCCTCGCTCACCCCGTGAGTTTGTCGTGTTTCTTGAGGATTTTGCTGAAGCCACAGTAGTTCATGATGGCGAAGTTCTCCAGCAGCAGAAGGTCCTTGTACAGCTTTACGCAAGCCGCCATGAGCCGCTTATTCGGGTTGCCCTCGACGACGATGTTGGGGAGGAGCAGTTGCCGCCACCCTTCGTTCACCCGCGCCTGTCTCACCATCAGCTGTTGGAGGGGGGCGCCGGCGGGGAGGGTGTCGCGGGTGCGGTGGTTGGGTGTGGGTGGGTATCAAGTTGTAGTTGTCGTAGGTGTCGTTGTCGTCGTTGTTGTTGTTGTTGCTGTTGTTGTTGCTGTTGTTATTGTTATTGTTGTTGTTGCTGTTGCCGTTGCTGTTGTTGTTGTTGTTGTTGCTGTTGTTGTTGTGTTGCTGTTCTCATACGAAGGTCAAATGTTGAATGTCAACACGTCAAGTGCCGAGTGTCACATGTGAGGTGTACAATGTGAACCACCCGGTATCAAACGTCACATGTCAAATGGTAAGCATGAAATCTCAAACGTCAAGTGTCCAAGGGTCAAATGTTTCAAAAACGATACAAAAACAGTTTTGCTGCTGTTTGACTACACACATGAAGAGAAACAACTACATCCATACTGCCTACTCTGCTGCTGTGCCGGTATGCACGCACTACACTGGGAAAGTGCTGTACTTTCGCACACTACTCATCGAGCAAAGCACCGTACATACATACATACATACATACAAGCAGGACTCCACTGCTGTAGCTCTACCAGAGTACTGTACTATTCGTACACTACTGATCCAGCAGAATACTGCAGTACATACATATGTACAAGCAGTACTCTACTGCAGCCCTACCAGTAGCCCTGCTACTGCTACTGCGGCTGAAAACTTACCTGTGCTTCTACCCCGATGAAGAACTCGGCGCACTTCCTCAGCTCCTGCCGCAGCACTAGACATCGATGCCACGAAACATCATGCCAAACGTTTGGAGACACAATCCAGAACACCAGGGAGATAGGAGCGGGCGAAGGGAGGGAGAGGGTGGGATAGATATCAACACAGCTGTTCTGGAGACACGCGTGAGAGACTCCAGAATATCGTCATGCCTGATAGGTCGGAGGCGCGGGGGGGGGGGGGTGGGGGGGGGGGGCGTACTCATTTGTTGCTTGCCTTAGTCATTTGACCATTGACCACGCATTGCTTCCGAGACGGAGCACCGTTCCTACTCCTAATAGAGACACCTCCAACAATTGGGCGCTCATTACGTTGTTTCCATATATTACATAGAAACTTTTTGCTAATCTTATCCCCTTCTTGTTCGGCCGCCTGTGGCCACCATCTATCTCCTAGGATAGCGATCGTTTTCTCGCTGCTATCTAGTGTGTCAAACTGGGGGGGAGGGGGGGGTACTCATTTGTTGTTCGCCTTAGTCATGTGACCATTGACCACGCATGCACCCCTTTCTAGACGGAGCTACCTATAAACGATGATAAATACTGGTGCTACATAGAGCACGAGCGAGTGAGAGAGAGAGAGAGAGAAGAAAGTTTCGTCACCGCAGAGGTCCCAGCAACGGCAGGCGTCGGACGATCGTTGCGTTCATGCGGCCGGCGGCCGGCACGCCAAGAGGGTACCCCGAACCGAAACAACACACGCAACTATCACGGACAGAGGCATACACGGATACACGCAGACACTTACCAGGGCGATACATATCTGGTTTTTATGTATACATATAAATATGTATTTACAAGGCGCTTCGCTCCGCGGGCGGCCTACGCCGCCCGCTACGCTCGCTCAGGAAGGAAAAAAGTACATCAAATTATGCGAAGCGAACAGAGGTCCACGATTGAGTTTAGTTTTTTCAAGGATCGTAATTGCAAACTGGCGACTTGATAATGCCAAGAGTCCCGCCGCCATGCTTCAGGAAAAAACAGCTCCGACATCAGCTTGGATGCCACATATACGCTTCGCGTCGCGGATGTCGTACGTACATACATACCCCAGGTAGGGTACTACTGTCTGTACTTATTTTCTTCTTTCGATATGCTCTATGTCTGTACTGTACCAGGTATGTACGAAAAAAACGAAAGCACAGCACGGCACAGCAGCAAAAACGATGAAAATGAAACCGAAAACTCGGAAAGGAAAAAAAATCCCCGTCCCCTCTCGTGTAACATTTTTCTGCCTGATTGGAACACCTTACACCCGGTCGAAAAGAAGAAAAGAAAAAAACGCACAGAAGAGCTTCTCTCTCAGCCTCATACGCCGCCCGTCCCTCTCGCGACCACCTCGCTACCGATTCGGTCCGGGTAAAACTTTTATCACTCTCTGCCACAATCAGCCCCGTCGCCCGCCTCGCGTGAAGCCCGGTGCTCACCGTGGCCGTCGTTCGCCAGCTCGATAACGTTGGTGTTCAAACTGCACACCTCCCTCTTTCAACTTCAGCGTGGTCGCAAAAATAAGCACCACTTGAATATTATCTTGCCCTCCCGAACGACCTTTATACCTCGTACATACTCTATCAACAATCATAAATCGAAGCCGGACAAAGCCCGTTCATGCATCCCTCGTGTCTCGAGGCACACGCGACGCCTAGGCACGAAAGCGGAGACCGCGCTCCTTGCACCCCCCCCTCTACCCGCCAGCACCCGCTGACACCCGGGACGGTGCCGGGTCCTCCCGCGATGCCGTGCTCGGAGAACACGCACGCACACGAAACTAAAGAAGAAAAAAGGAAGAAAGGACCGAGAAAAAAAAGAACTGCTGGGAAGGTCCGGCAAGTAATGAAAGGATGCGGTTTGGAAGTGGGAGCTCTGAGAGGCCAGGGATGCACCAACCGAGCACGCTCAGGGGTTGTGATCCAAGTATGTAGTTCTATACCTGTTAGTACCGTATCGATCTGTCCCAAAACATAAGGAGCGTTTTAATTAAAACATTAGAACAAAAGTGATATTTATATTCAGGGACGAGTGGTACACATTTTGAGGCAAGACACAAATATAAACAGAAAACACCTTATACGCACGCACAGACAGACATGCACCGACGACACGAGACGCAAATCCTGGACATTTACACAGACATAGGCGAGACACACATGCAGAAATCATGGACACAAATCTACACGGTCGGGACAGGACGGGGCCGCAAGAGCGAAAGGCGAAACAAAAGACGCTGGCACACAAAACAGCAGCGAAAGTCGCTCAAGACGTGGTCTATTATTACGGGGGACCATAGTTAATAGGACCCGTGGTACACATGAAAAAAAATATTTTTAACAATTTCTACTATTACGGGGGACCATAGTTAATAGGACCTATGGCATACATAAAAACCTATATATTTAACTATTTTTACTAACAATATTTGGTCCTATTAACTATGGTCCCCCGTAATATTAAATATTTAAAACAATATTTGGTCCTATCAACTATAGTCCCCCGCAATACTCGTACCACTATTAATACAACGAATATGCATTGGACTACTATTGAGCAAAGCCACTCAAGTAGGACGACAAAATCAATCACAACAGCAGTCGTACAATTGCAGCGGAGCAAATAGAGTCGGATAACAAACCCATCACAGGAGCAGTTGACAAATTGCGGCGGAGCAGTTGACAAATTGCGACGGAGCAATTAGAGTTGGAAAAAAAAAAACAACGACAGCAAAATATGTCACATGAGACAATTTTCAGAGTATATAGCATTACGAGTGTCACAACCAAAACGATAAAAAGCACCAGCACATGCAGCAGTAGACCAATCAAAAGTGGCATCACGCCACTCACGTCTGTAAAACTCCACCTCCCCCGCCGACTGCGCGATCTCTTCCGGATTGCTCCGCTGGTCGGGCGATGCCGCTCGAAGCCTCTCCGAGGGCACTTCGAGAGCCTTCGAAGCCGGTCAAAATATCGGTGCGAGGGCATTAGGGAGGCCGGGGGGGGGGGGAGGGGAGGGGAGGGACGGGGACGGGGCGTTCTCCTTTGTTGCTTGCCGTGGTCATTTGACCATTGACCACGCACCCCTTTCGGGACGGAGATGTGCGGGATGTTTAAATATTTCGTGTATAAATATATTTTTGTTCTCACCGTTCGCATTTTCTGGCTACCCGTACACTCATAATGTGCCGAAACATGGCAAAATACCGGTACAAAAAAGTAACACTGATATTCCTTTACTACGTTGTGTATTGATCTTATGCTGGTGACTACCAGGTACGTGGTATGCGTCGTAAAACATGCCCCTGGGCAGCTGCAGCTATTAACGCTATCAAACACTACGTAGCCAGCGGCCACGAGCAGGCAGGCAGGCAGGCAGGCGCAAGCAGTTAGGGCAAATCCCTAACAAACAAAACTGAAACACGATTTCGTGAGGTTTTCGTCATGAAGCGTGATTTCGTAAAGTCACGATCCACGAAAAAAAAAACTCACGATTCATCGCGCCATTGTTGGTACGAACCTTTCCCCTACCTGGTATGTGAAAAAAAAACGAATCACAATTCGTGAGTTTTCGCCGTGGCTCGAGATATGCCTGACCAAGGCCCTACGTGACCCACACGCACCAACGGTATCCGAAGGCCCGTGAAGGGACACGACAGATTCTGCTCCGCATGCCGATTGTGGACAACGGGCGGCTGCCCAAAGGCACCGCTGCGTGCGGGCTAACGAGCACGTTGTGGCCTCGGAAATTTTAGGAGGGGGAGCCACGGCTGGGAGAAAAAGCGAAAATATTTCGAGAATCGCACGGGCCAGGCCGGATAGACGACCTGTGAGATTGGAAAGTCGGGGACCGGGCCTCGCCGACGGCGGGTGGGATTCGCATCTCGCAGACCGGGTCAGGCTTCGGCCCGTGCTTTGAATATATCACTTTCTAGGGCGGGCGGGCGGGCGCGGCGGGCGGGCGCGGTCGGCCCAGCTCGGCCTGGCCGTGCTCCACCCGCGAGGGTTGGCCCCACCCGCAAAGACCGTTGCGTTTGAAGTATTTCTTTGTATATACAATCTGAAAATATACGAAACGTGACGTGAAACGTGATTTCTGAAATGTCACGCACGGATCGGGATATTGTGTTCTACATACGCCAAAAGGTCACGAATTGTGTGTGTGTGTGGGGGTGTTTTTTGTGCGTTAGGGCACGCAGCAGTGGTATTACTAGTGCTACGCCAGTGATGGTTTGCAAACAAAGAGCAGAAGCATATACTTACGCACGTAAAACAGCAGCACGGCAGCATGACATGATATACAAGAGGGGGGGAGAATCTGAAGAACGATTGAACGAAAAAAAACAAAAAGGGTCTGTATTATACCTGGTATATTGTTCAGCAAAGAAAGGTCCGCAGAATGAAAACGCACACTATGTGGTACAGTAGTACCAGATATATGGTACCGGGTTTATACATAATTAGAAATCAGGTACTGGTACAAATAGAACTTACCAGGTGCGCCGTTTCGTATGTACGAACACACGACGAAAATACGCGCGCATTACGTCACAAAAGCGGGTATGTCATCTGCCGCCACCGGAATCATATGCCAGGTATATATATAATACACACCCTCGGGTCTCTGATACATATCCTACCAACTTGCTGAAACTTGAACTTGCACAAGTATACTGAGGTGTACAATACAAGTGCGCTTTAACAGGTACCAGGTGCCGGTACGTACCTGGTGTATTGTATATAGGTGCGATCGTTTTTCAGCGCTCGATTTTTCCAGATCGGGAAGGTTAGGGCCATTTCTTATACCGTCGGATTGGAAGGATCAAAAACGTCGACTTCCGATCCACCACATCATCGACGGGGAGTCTGGATGCCTCCCCTTGCATCGTCAGTCGGATCGAATTTGCATTTTTTTGTTCTCTCTGGAGGAAGTATTGCAGGCGAACGTATTTTTTAAACTGCTTCGACTCCTGTTCGTGGGTTCTATTAATAGGAGGTGCTGCGCTGTGAGCAGAAGCTGAGAGCAGCAGCAGCAGCAGCAGCAGCAGCAGTCAACACGGTATGGGAGAAGCGCGTAGGCAACTACTGTGTGGTATGACCGTGTGTTTAGAGGGGTGGAGAGAGAGAGGGGCTGGGCTTCAAAAACCTTTTCGATCGAGAAATCCGATCCACGCATAGAACACTGCCGAAAAACTCCATATTTACCGTCGAAATACCCGAGTTTTTCGAGTTTTTCGACGGGATGCGCGGATAGGATTGCCCCATCGAAAAAGCTGGGTTCGAAAGGCTCTTTTTCACTATTTAACAGTGTAAGAACACCCGATTTTGTCTACGATCGGAAACCGGCTTTCTTTATCCCACGTATCCGACGACATAAGAATTAACCCAAGCTTCCCGTTTTAAACGAAGAAATGTTTCAAATCGAATCGATTTCAAATCGACTCTCTTTAGTAATCGACTACCATGGTATTAGAAGTTTCATTTGATTGGAATACAAATGAATCACCAAGGACGCATTTGCAATTGGGGGCGAGGGCAAAGTCGACCCGGTCGAATAGAAAAATAAGTTCCAAAAGTACATATTTTGGTGCAAATAGATTCGAATATTCGAATCGATTGGAATGGACTATAAAAGTAAGGGGTGCAATCAACCAACTGGCATGGCATGTTCCCGCTGGCCCAACGCCCCCTAGGCAATCCGTTGGTGTTGGGGCATTCCCGACGACAATCACCTTGGCGATTAATCGTGGACCTCAACGAGTGGCAACCGAGGAAACAGCCGCGCCCACGGCTACAGACCTTCATAGCGCAGCGTACCCCGATGGTGGATCCTATTAAAAAAAACACATAATGGCGGTCGTAAGCCCAATTTCTCCACCCAGCAAGAATCCGCCAAGATCTACGAAAACCGAGCGAACGATCCAAAAATAGCTGCATCGCCGTCGCTGTCCCGTGCGCGTGGCATTTAACTGCTTTCTTTCGCCGCCCACCCAAGACAAGCTTAGAGTAACAGCTTCCTAGCCTGCGCCACCATAAAACAAACACAGAGAGGCCGGCGGTGGCGTGCACGCGACGATGCACGCCGTCGCTCTCCTCTGCTCTCCTCGGTGCTTGTCCGCCGGGTGTTGTCTGAGATGCTGCGCTATTCCGATCCCGTGCTTGAACATGACACGCTGGGATTTCCCGATAGGAACCAAAGCACATTTTTTACCACAAAAACGACTTCAAAACCGGTTCCAATACATGATTTTTGTTCCAAGAGTCGATTTGAAGATCGATTCGATTCAAAAGTTTCCTTCGTTAAAACGGGCGCTTCGCTACTACTGCTGTATATAGGTTGCTGCAAGCAACCGAACAAGGTGTTCTCGGGAAGGTACCGAACAGGCAGGTGCTTTCGCGAAGGTTTGCTCGAGAGCCTCCCGAAAAATCAATGTTCGACTTTATTTAGGACCATTCTCCATGTCTCGCCCTTGTCAAGAAAAGGAGCCCTCATAAAACGACCGCAGCCCAGCGCGAAAAAGTCAACGCTCTTTATTTATGGTATATTTACACCCCAGCGGCCCAAGAATTTTCTGTCCAGAGTCCGACGTGGCAAATACGTGCCTATAAATAGTACCCAAGGTCCCAAGTACCAGGTATATGATATCGAGGCGGGGTCACCCCATGATCGCAGTGAATCTTTGCGGAGGTTTTGTGTATGGAGCCTAAAGAAGATCCTCGGAATCGAACCCTAACCACCCAAAACCCTGAGCCAGTGATGAGTGCTATACGTAGCAGTAGGATGCTGTTCCTGCCGAAGATTCGGCCGGCTCGGATGCTTGTGCTTGGACTCTATAGATCGATTCTGCCCGCTCGGGGTTCTATGGCCTGGGAAAAACTCTAGGTTGATTGAGCCGCCTAATACCGGTGTATCCCTTAGCCAACCGGAGCGCGCGAATGGCTACCAGGTACCTCAGAAAGATTCGCTATTAATATCAGCAGGTGACAACTACTGATGATGCCAAGTCCATCAACGTACCAGGTAATTAGGGTCATTCTCATCGGAGAGTTTTTTTTCCAATTTTTCGACATTTTTTTGGGCAATTTTTCAATCTCCCATATTTTTTCCTGTTTTTTTTTTCCAAATATTGGAATGTTAATGAACTTGATATTTTTGGTTCTGGAGAATTTCACGAATAGTGACAGAACGCCTCCGTATATTGATACCTGGTACATATCTCCAATTATTTCCAAACTTTGGAATTTATATAAAAAACGCACTCCGATAAGAGTGAACCTTAGGAGCGAATGCGAGTCTCTTCGTTGTTCCGACCGCGCCATGAAAAAGAAAAGAGGGGTCCCTTTCCAGATCGCGTCGACTGCAATCTACAACCCGATTCGGTAAAATCTCCGAAAGATTCCAGTACCGTTCACCAACTCACGCGCACAAATTTATCACAGTTACGAAATCTGCTGTCCTACGCGAAAGCTTATGTAGCTGTTGATATTGATATTGATAGTATTAATAATAATACTACCAGGGTACATTTTTTTTTTTCTAATTTTCAATCATCACTTCTACTTTCCAGCCCAACTCGTAGGAGGTCTTACCCTCAGCGATCTTCTGGACATGCCGTGGTCACAGGTGTCGTCCCTTCTCCCCCCCGGTAAGCGCCTTTATTTTTTGTCGCGCGTAGGGTCCAGCATTCCCACTGCTCGTCGATTTTCATCGAATATACTCGTAGCTATAACTCACGATCTCGCGCTTTCCGCTACGATAATCATTTTTTTCAAGCAAGAAAAAGTCCCTGTCGTACGAGCATGCACCCGGTGGGACTTGAACCCACGAAATTGATCTTGATAGGCACGCGGGCCACCTACCAAGCAACCGGGGACGTCACCTACAATCAATATTAATACCAGGTACCTGGTATTTGCTGTAGCAAAATGGTACAGGGCAATGCATCCGAGACATTATCCCTCTGGTCGGTGGTTGCAACACCGCCGTCGCGTCATTGGACGTATCGACAATCTACTGAGTGCTACGACACCACCGTTTTCAACGCTCGTTGTGAAGTTCGGCAGCAGGTGTATCAGTTGTTACATCGTAGGTACACGTCCATCAGTGGTTACAGCACTACTGCCGTAGCTGTGTAGGTGTACTATTAATAGGAATCATAGCAGTAGGTGTATCAGTACGTACGTAGGCTGTGGCTCCGCGAAATCGTCTGCTTCGTCGCCGCGGCGAGAGCGTGCGTCGGCGCCGCAGCAGGTCATTGAGGTTCACGTGATACCGAATGTATACGCAAAACAATACCAGGTACGTCAACACCAGCAGCAGTACGACTAGGAGCAGAAGTAGCAGCTGGGTTTAGAGCAGCAGCACGTAGCAGCAAATATTACACCAAGCCAATTGACTGCGATAAGGAAAAATAGCAGACGTAGACGTTAGGAGACGGCCAACGAAGGATACGTTTGCCTCTGTTTTACTTGAGGTATTTCTTCCACTCCAGAGTTATTGGAGTCTGTCCTGCGACCACGGACTGCGTTGTATTGTGAGTTAATGTGAGAACAACAACAAACGACAACAAACAACGTACAAATCGGCGGAATAACGGCGACAGTTAGTATAGAGGCAAAAGCTGCTCGGTTTGCTGGGGGGGGTCCTGGACAGGAAGTAAACCCAAGCCCATAAGAGTACCCCGTTGTACATGCGACGACTCCATGCGCGCTGCTGTACCTGGTGAAGCTTTGCGGGCGGGGTGGGTATATCAAGGATCTTGTAAGTCTATGCTGCTCTCTACTGGTAGCCTATCCCTGAGGTCCCATTGCCCATCACAACGTGGGAGAAAGGATCTTTAGGTTGGTAGGCTGTTCAGGTATTTTGGTTCCTGTTGGGATCAAGGCACGGGCGAAGACCCAACCCAACCCCTGACTCTATAACCCTAATCCTGACCCTAACCCTAACCCTGACCCCAAACAGCAAACCGCAACCAAAACGGGCCAAAACTGCCCATAAACGCGGCTGCGCCGCGTTTGCATCGAACTATTAATAGGAAATTTCTCAATTGCGGACGACGATTCCGAAGTGCAGACCGCGCTACGCAATTTTCACGTCAAAAATACCCCTGAAGATCCCTTCTCCCAGATTGCTAAACCTACTCCTATCCCTGGGGCACGCCGGGGAGTCGGGGCACCTCGCTGCCTGGTTGGTCGTCTGTCGTCTGCCTCTCTCTCTCGATGGTTGCTGTGGGCTGTTCTGGGTTCGTAAAATAAAAACCATTTTATTCACTATTAATAGTACTAATATTACATTGCAAACTTCTCATGCATGCTGCTGGTTAAAAAATAGAAAAATCGCCGTAAATATCTATGGATGCATTTAAACTACTGCTGTACTACTGCTGTTGCTACTGGCACAGCCCGGTTTCGAAGATTCACTGAGATGTCTACGGACGATATATAGTACAGCCATGGATTCAGCTTGGGGAGTTAAATTTCGAAATACATGGTAGCCATATGTTGCATGTGTGCTGTGGCGCTGTACTTGCTTCGTGCATGCACGGGTTGGAAGCGGGAAACACACACCAGTGCAGAATCGATATCATAAACAAGCAAAACAATAGCTAACGTACGTACCAGTGTACGAGTAGCCTTTTGGCCGCCTTTTTCAGCTAGAACAAACGACGAAAAGCAAAGAAGGGAAGCAAGCAACAAGCAACCTACCAGGTAAGAGATAACAATTCCGACCTGTTGTGGAGAGGAGGAAGGCCGACACACGCACCTTCGTCTTCTTCTTGAGGAACTTGTAGTTGACCCAAAAGGGAGACCACTCCGGGTCTGACAGTTCGACGACCCTCCCGATGTTCTTCCCGAACTTCATCACTGAACAAGCTCAGAGCGCTCACCAAACCGAAAAAAAGAGCCCCACAGCCTCAGGAGGTGATGCTGGTGCTGCTACTTATAGGACCCACGCCTTGGCCTGCGATACTCCGAGAAGAACACGGGTAGAAAGAGAAGGCACGGGCGCTGGAAAATACCGCGGGCTTCCGCTGTAGCACGTGCCCGGAATGCCTTGAGCAGGTGCTCTGCCTCAGCCAATTGCTCCGTCCGAAGCTCCTCCCTATCCGTCCAAAGGATGACTCGTAGGAACTTCGTGGGCCGTCCCAAATTTGCTGCCGCCTTTTTTTTTCAAGCAAGGTCCGCACCACAGCTGTTTCGAAATCAGTGCCGTCTGCTTTATCCTGTGTGCGCTGGGTCCAGCACGAGCATATACCTTCGCTCTACGTCGGTACTGGACGGCCGTGAAGCACTCTCTGGCTTGCGCTGGTGTCTGCTCTCTCTTTCTCGAGACAGGTTGGTTTGACAGTTGATTGAACATTGAACCTTCAATTCGGGAAAGTGGCTGTTTCGGGAGGGGACAGGGGATATGTATTCACGGAGCTGGCCAATTATAGGCGCTCATTGGGCTATTGGCTGTAGGTAGATCTCCAACCTTTGTTCGTTGTTCGTACCTATCCCGTATCCCGTATCCCATCCCACGCACGCGCTCAGCGAAGCCTGCTGGAGAGGAGTCCAGACGGGAGAAGTGGTGATGGCTTGGCGACGAGGGATAGCAGGGATTGGTGCTGCATCGTGCTCCTTCGCCGGAGCTGCGTACTTCTACCGGCCCGACCCAAGCGGCGAGGTCCTAGAAAGTCACTCAGACCTGAGTCGACGAATCAAGTCGTCCAAGGTGAGAATTGGAGCTAAAGAAGGCATCGGGCCTTGTGCGGTGGCCGCCGTCGATCTCAGCGTTGCCTCTGGGCGATTCAAGGAGCGCGCTGTTCTTGGGGAGTGGAGCAGTTGAGAGCATCGAGGAAATTGTTGCGAGGCTTGCCTTTGTTTGCTCCAGCGAAGAGAGAACCTGAGAAATCACTACGAGTGTGATATTGTTCTCGCTTTGCCTGCGTGAGAGATCTACGATGTGGTTCTCTCGTACTGGTGATACGCCCTGGTGAACCCTGCTGCTGCACTGGGTACTGGGTACTGGGTAGGCAAGGTTCCTCACATCAGTACGTACCTAATGCCCAACAATACTGCTGTACAGCAGAGTAGAGTAGGCTATGCACGTTCCTCGCAGCAGTGCCCCATGACCAACAATACCCTGCTGTGCTGTACAGCAGTAGTGCCTGCCATACTGGAACTACTGCTGTACTACTGGCTGTAGTAGGACTGCTGTTGTGCAGTACGCGTACTGCTGTGACGACACCTATCAGCATACCAGGTACCAGTGTAGATAGTACACATCGTGGGAAACACACACGGTGTTTTGCACGCTTTGCGTTGCTTTTTGCTCTCCCCCCCCCCAAGCAGAGAGGTATGATACCACAGACCAGGTATGTACGCTCCGTGGGAAACACACACGGTGTTTTGCACGCTTTGCGTGCTTTTTGCTCTCCCCCCCCCCAAGCAGAGAGGTATGATACCACAGACCAGGTATGTACGCTCCAGTACCTGTACTCTTGGGGTTGCACGATACCTGGTACGATATTTCAGTACCATATGTCCGGAAATTTAAGACCAACTGGTTACCCATGTGAATATAAAAATATTCCTTATATTTCCGGACAGAGTGGTGTACCCACAGGTACCACACTGCTGTGACCACAGGTGACTCGTGCCCCCTGTCCTGGGTCCTGTGTCCCGTGTCCCGTGTCCTGTGTCCCGTACATGTCTGATGTGGCGCGATAACATGAATGATTCGATGCGCATGCAGGGGGGTGTTATGGGCAATACCCCAGGTCGCCAGCTCTGCCAAGGTTGTTGTTGTTGTTGTTGTTGTTGTTGTTGTTGTTGTTGTTGTTGTTGTTGTTGTTGTCGTTGTTGTCGTTGTTGTTGTTGGTGGTGCTGCTTCTGCTGTTCCTGTTGTTTCTGCGTGCTACTTGTTCTTGTTTTTCTTGTTTTTCTGTTTTCTCTGTCTTGGTGCGATACTACTGCTGTGCAGGTACACACTTCTGATGCGTGCCGCAAGCGATTCCACCCTTCGGTAAGCTGTGCGAGCTTCGCATTATGTAATGTGCAATGTGCAGAAACGAGTGCGTGTTGAACGCTGTATATATATATATATATATATATATATATATATTTATTTTTTTCTCATCCCATTCATTATCTTCGCACATCTTCTTCTCTCTCTCCTTCCAACTCGTAACTCAGATCCGGGGTCATATAGCAGGCTCTTCTCCCCCCTTCCCGCTACGGTACGTGCCTTCATTTTTATCGCGAGAAGATTCCAGCCTTTTCTTCCCTCGTCGACTCGCATCGAATTGTGCCTACCCACGCTGCAAGGCGCTCTCAACAATTGAATCCTTTTTATTTTTGCAAATAAAGTCAAAGTCCGATCCACCTGGGGCTCGAACCCATGACTCAAACAAGTAGAATTCGAGGTTAACCACTTGAACCACCGGGGCGACCGGGTATCATCCGTGATGTATCGGCATACGAGTGCGAATACATACGTACCAGTATGATATACACGTTGCAAGGGTATGCTCTGTAGGGTATAGATACCGGTACCCGGGGGATTTTTGGTGGGTATTCCGAACTTACGAAAGTGTCGGGTACTGGTATTGAGGTCTTGACGATCTTACCGACGTGCGGTTAGCGGTGATAAGTTCGTAACGAACCATACCGGGGTGTTCGGTAGGGTATTGAGGTCGTACCGAACAAAGAACGGTACCCCCGGTGTTGTGGTCGAGGGTATACCATTTACCAGTACTCGGGGTACCGGTATCGAACTCATGCCGATCTTGCCGAAGCGTCGGGTACCCATGTTGAGGTCGTACCGAACCTACCGAAGTGTCGGGTACCGGTATTGAGGTTGTGCCGAGCTTGCCGAAGTATCGGGTACCGTTTGTGAGTTCGTACGGAGCCATACCGGAGTGTTCGGTAGGGTATTGATGGAGGCCGTACCGAAGAAATACCGGCACCCCTTGTATTTTGGTGAGGGGCATACTGGCACCCGGGGTATGTTTGAGTGGGCGTACCGACTTACCAAAATACCGGGTACCGGTATCGAGGCCGAACCGAACCTTACCAAACTGTCGGGTACCGGTATCGAGGCGGTATCGAACATACCGAAGTGTCAGGTATCGGTATCGAGGCGGCCCCGAAGATAGTTTATAGGTATAAAATACACACATACACGCAGCCCTGACGAACTTCAGGTATTGATAGTACCAGCGAACAGACGGCGGCGGCAACGAGAAAGGTTGGCTCCGAAAAAATCTCGTCGTGATGACTTTCCGTAGAGGCATCACTCGGTGTTGGCTGTACCCTCTCCGTTGTCGAAAACATCAACTTGGAATTCGTCGGAGGGTGTGTGTTTCTTGCGCGATATACGCTACGGTTTCCGCATTTGGGAAGGCGTTGTGTCTGACTCACCACCGTCGACCCCAACTCTGCCACGGACCCAGCCCGCAGTCGAAAGGCAGGGTCGGTGACAAGAATGTATCGCTCCTTGAGCGCGAGCCGCCGGAACGACCCCGTCTCCCCCACGCGCTCGCAGATGGCAAAAGCGTGGGCCACGGAATCTATCTACAGTAGCACAAGCCTGGCTTGGCTTGGCTTGGCTTGGCTTGACTCGAGAGAAGACCCTGCCTGGCCGATGATGCCACGGAGGCCAACCTTTTCAATCAACCAACCAATTAATTGACTGACCATCCGGTTAAATAGATAATCAACCAACCCTATTACTCGACCAACCGACACAGAATCGAATCAACCGACCAACCAACCAACCAACCAACCAACTCAGAGAGCAACAGATCAATCAATCAATGAATCGATCATCCAGCCAAACATCCAATCAACATGCCGCATTTCAACGCACCCCCCCCCCCCGCCGCCCCCTCTCCCCAAACCGCCTTCTCACGACCTTAACAAACCAACCGCTTGGCTTGGCTTGGCTTGACTTGGCTTCGTCTCGTCCCGTCCCGTCCCGTATTGCCTCACCTTATGATGTGTCTTGTCTTTTCTTGCCTTGCCTTGCCTTGAATCGAGGACAGAACTTGGCCGATGATGCTACGAAGGCAGAACCTCTCATCCTGCAGGGGGCTAGGATAACGACAATGACGGCAATATCCATCCTGAGTAAGGTGCTGCTGTTGGGTTTCAACACAACGCGCGTGGTGGACGACGAGCGGCATGCCAGGCTGATCGAGCTCGTCCGCGACAGGTGAAAATGCGTTTTTGACGGGGGGAGGGGGGGGGGGGGTTACTCATGCCATGCCATGCATGGCCGTAGTCGTATGACCCTACCAGGGGGGGGGGGGGGCGTAGTCGTATGACCATACCAGGGGGGGGGGTGGTATGTGCATTGTTTTCCCGTGTGTTATCTTATTTTTGGGGGGGGAGGGGATGGCGGGGAGGAGGGAATGGAGGGAGGGGTAGCAGGAGGAGAGGGAGGGTACTCTTTCGCTTAGTGATTTGACCATTGCCCACGCATGCCTTTCGAGACGGAGCACTGTTTCTGCTCCTGATAGAAGGGGGAAGGGGTCGGTTGAGTTGGAGGGGGGTGGGGGGAGGGGCGAACGTCTTTCTGCGAGCTGTGGTACAAGGAGCTCTGTCGTATGGCGAATGGAGATGGACGAGATGGAAGGGGGGCCTGTCGTGTAGCCGCCGCGGAGCGTTCGAAGCCGCAATCGTAGTCGACTCGGCCCGGCGCGATGTACTGTACCTGGTAGCACTTTGTTAGGTGGCTGCTGTGGGGGCTCGTACAGCAGTATTTGTGCCCTGTCAGCTGTCAGGTTTTGCCTATTGAGCAGGTCCTCGTTGTTGCTGACGTGTGTGTGCCGGTTGCTTCGAGATGGAAGAAAAACAGCTTTATTCTCAAACAGGTCACGATGGTAGTCTGAGGACAGGTAGTGTTACGTGCCCCTCCTCTCCCCTGGTCCCCTGTTTTCCTACCCTGAGATACGCCTCCCAAGTAATAATTAATACGCATTCCGTCCCCGTATCTGATTGCTAGGGATGCACCGACCGTCCAGGGCAAAGACCATGGCAGTACAACTCGAGCGTCCAAGCCCCATTAAGGCCTTTGCGTCATTTCTTGAAACGACAAAAAAAAGTTATCTTGTT
Source organism: Nereocystis luetkeana (assembly GCA_031213475.1). NCBI lineage: Eukaryota > Phaeophyceae > Laminariales > Laminariaceae > Nereocystis > Nereocystis luetkeana. The sequence continues at coordinate 5,007,176 of JARUPZ010000012.1, read as the reverse complement.
TTTTTGTGAATGGACATAAAACATTTGTGTATCTTGTGTGTTGCTTCTGCGTGGTGTTGTTGCTTTTTTGTTTGTTCGTTCTTTTGTAGGGTGTGCAAGGCTTCGTCTACTCCTCGCCGTGTTTGTGTGTGCCTGCGCCTGTGTCTGTATTTCTGTCCTTCGGTCTGCATTTCTTTTGTTCTGTGTATCTATATATCTGTCTTTGTGTCTGTCTGTCTGTCTGCCTGTTTGCATGTCTATTTATCAATCTGTCTGTCAGTCTGTTCCTACCAGTCTCGTAGTCTGTTTGTGTCTCTCTGGATGTATGTCTGTAGCCATCCATCCAGCCATCCTCCCATACATCCCCATCCATCTAATCAATTTTTATGTATCGACCTACTGCAGACTATCCATTCGTCTATCTACCCATCCACCCATCTATCTACTGCAATGATATATTCGGTATACATAGTCCACCTATCTCTCTATCTATGGTATACTTGCTGTAGTTTCTACAACAATCTATGATATATCTCCTCACTATCTATCTACCTGACCCGTGAATCCCCCCCCCTCCTCCCCTCTCCCCCTCCCCTCATTCCTCGGCGACAGACCTGAGGGCGAGCCCCTGTTAACAGTCGCCAACCACGCCTCCACCCTTGATGACCCCGCCATCGTCGCCGCGATGCTGCCGTGGGATATCATCCTGAGGCCGAGCCTCTTGAGGTGGTCCCTATGCGCCCACGAGATCTGCTTCGAGACGCCGATCATCTCCGCATTTTTCGGCTCGGGCAAGGTAATGTGTAGGGTAGGCTAAGCTAAGAAAAGATGTAGGGTAGGGTAGGGTAGGGTAGGGTAGGGTAGGGTAGGGTAGGGTAGGGTAGGGTAGGGTAGGGTAGGGTAGGGTAGGGTAGGGTAGGGTAGGGTAGGGTAGGGTAGGGTAGGGTAGGGTAGGGTAGGGTAGGGTAGGGTAGGGTAGGGTAGGGTGGAGTAGGGTAGAGTAGGGTAGGTTAGGGTAGGTTAGGGTATAGGGTAAGATACGGTAGGATACGGTAGGGTAGGGTAAGGTAAGGTAAGAGGAGGTGAGGCGAGGTAGGGTAGGCAGGGTAAGGCAAGGTAATGTGAGACGAGGTAGACGAAGGTAGATCAGGGTAAGGTAGGGCATGGTAGGGTAGGGTAGAATGAGGTAGCTTGGAAGTCACGCCTACAAAAACGGCCGATGCCGCTCCCGCAACCAATACCGACAACACAACTCGTGTTCGTGTTCGTGCCCCCTCCCACATCCCCCACGCCCCCAATCCCCCTCGCCACGTCCCGCTCCGTCTCGAAAGCGACGCGTGGTCAATGGTTGACTGACAAAGGCAAGCAGCAACCGAGTACCCCACCCCCCCTCTACCCGCCCCCCCCCCCCCCCCCCCCCCCCCCCCCCCCCCCCACGTCCATCCCCCCCCCCCCCCCCTCTAACCGCCCTTCCACCCCCCGAACTCCCCGAATGCCCCCCTTCCTCTTCCCGACCTGTTTGTTGGCGTGGCACGCTCAGGTGCTTCCCATCGAGAGGGGCGCCGGGGTGGATCAGAAATTGCTGCTAGACTTTTCAAGGAAGATGGCGGCGGGGAGGTGGTGTCACATATTTCCGGAGGGAAAGACAGTGCAGGTATAAATATGTCATCACGGGGGACCATAGTTAACAGGACCAAATATTGTCAGTAAAAATGGTTAAATATGTAGGTCTTTATGTATACCATAGGCCCTATTAACTTGATCCCCTGTAATAGTATATGATAAAAGTGTGGAGTTTTTTGTTTTTCTTTTTGCGATCGCGCACATGACGGTAGTTACACTTCTAGTAGTATCGCTTGTAGGCTCACTCATCCCATGGTAAGGTTTGCACTTTTTTTTTTGCCTTCTAAGGCAATATTTTCTGACCGGTTGAGCGCGTTCAAGGGAGGGAATTGCCGGTGTATACAATAGTATACTTTCAGGGGTACAAACAAATCGACAGCCCACTTTTTCTCTCGAGTCCCAGAAAGGCCTGGGGGGGGGGGGGGGTGTCCTCATTACCGTGGATGCGTTCTACGATAGGGGTTCACCCTAATTTTTCTGAGGCCCCTCACCCAAGGGGCTCCATACCCCACCCGAAAAATGACTCCAGCAAGATATAAATTTCGTTCCCGTTGAATACGCCCATGGCCCAAGTTTTAAAAAAAATGACATTTTTCGAAACAAGATTGGCATTCCGACGATTTTTTGGTAAAGGAACCCCGTTATCCAGAAAATAAATTGGCGGAAATGTGCTACCCCTATCGTAGAACGCATCCGTGCATGTCCGTAGTCGTATGACCATAGACCCTCGCACCCGTACAATGCCGGGACGGAGCACGGAGGATTTTCACCGACCAAGCAGAAACAGGGGGGGGGGGGGGGGGTACTAAAGTCAAGTAAAACAAAACTGAATGACAAAAAGTCCGTTTAATTTCTGACAAAAAATCCAACCCCCTACGAGTAGTTTGTTTTCAATTCCGACATCGTGGCGTGTGTTGGCTCCGTTGTCTCTCTTTTTTTTTTTTTTTTCGTGTACCCCTGGATGGTCGTATACCTTTATTTCAGCTGTAGTGCATTAGTTTTTTAGTATTGATAGCGCCACAGAAAGTTTTGGTCGAGTTGCTCGAAAAAACGTTTTTCGACGTCATGTTTCTTAGGGTGAGGTATTGAGCTCCTCTTGTGAGGAAACTCAGAAAATAATAAGCCGCCACCCCTAATGACTGCCGTGGCGCGTTGCTCTCGTGGACGAGAATATAAACACCGTTTGACCTTCGTGTTTATAGCTCAACGGTCCTTACATTGACGTCTACAGTGGTATGTAATACGTACCGGGTATCACTTTTATGTACGCAAATGTAAGGATCGCCTACTGTACGTAGGTAATAATTTTACAGCATAAATAGTACCGAAACGGTGATCACATTTCCGGGCATCGTTGGCATTGTTTCCTCCAGCGAGTGCACGCATAATTCAATGATACTATTATTAGGTACGTACGACCACTGAAATGTGCTTAGAGTGCGATTGACAACCCGCGTCTATTGATTTGCCTTGAAGGGGTAGCGCCTTACAGGGGTATAGCGCCTTACAGGGGTAGCAACTTATTTTTCTGAGGCTCTTTTGTCACATGATTATATTACGGGAGCCCTACCCCTCACCCGCCAAGCGCCTTCGAGAACCATGGTAAAAAGAAAAATATATTGCCCCGTAAAGAGGCGTTTTTGAATTCGGACGGGGGAGCGATCGTTTTTTCGGCGCGCGATTATTTTCCGGAACGGGCAAGGTAGGTTGCATTGCCAATACCGACCCAAGGTGTTTTTTTTTTTTTTGTTAGAATGATTGTTTGATCGACGAGAGCCTTTTCCGAAAAAATAACGATTTGACTTTTTTTTGCTCCGTTTTTTTGTTAGAATGATTGTTTGATCGACGAGGGCCTTTTCCGAAAGAATAACGTTTTGATTTTTTTTAGCTCCCGTTGCTGAGAGAAAATGAGCGCACCCGGTCCTGTGCGATCGAACTCAACGGTCTTTATTTACGGTATATATATACAAGGCCGATACGCATTCCCTTCTGGTCTGCAGTAGGTCTTCGGACGGACAACGGTGTAGAATAAGTACTGCATTACGAGTAGCACTTCTTCCTCGCTTCAGTACTGCATTACGAGTAGCACTTCTTCCTCGCTTCATCCCTTCTAGGGCAAAATCTGAATCAGAAACTGCAGCAGTCCCGTCTTGGGGACAAAGCAGTCAAACTCTAAGTAGTTTGCCCCCAAAACGGGACTGCGGTCCTAAAAGGGGTTACACTCGTACCTGGTGCGTACACAGTCCGAGGTGACTGAGGCCTCTCTGCTGCTGCTGCTGCTGCTGCTCCGATCAGCCCGGAGACTCTTCGCACGCAGGACCTCCGTTTTGTACGGTTTGGTATCAGGCCTCTCGGCTGTCATTGGTCGGAGACTCTCGCACCCAGGGCTTCTGCTACTGCTGTACGTGCTACCCCCCGCGTTTGATTCGACGGCTACCAACGCGACACCTGGTCACGGAGAGTATTATAGCTGCTCCGGTAAAAACAACCACTGCAAAAGTAGCAAAGCGTCGGGTTCGGAGACATCGGATACCAGGTATGTATCACTTGAGGAGCCCCCCGCCCCCCGCCCCGGTCAGGGAGAATTCAAAGCTCACCTCGGACAGATCATGTGCAGATCATGTACAGATCCCACGTTTCATGACCTAGCTCCTTCAGGTGACAGATATGTTCCTGGTCTGCATGATCTGTGTGATCTGTACGATCTAGCTCAAGTTGCCGGGTTGGAGCTGTGTAATCGGCATGATCTACAGTGGATAGGACATGTTTCCTGGGTTGGGACACGTACCGTACAGAAGCTGCACTGCACCTCAGAACGGCGGGTTAGAATGTACAGTAGATGATCTGGATGATCTAGATGACCTAGATGGTGTAGATGATCTAGATGATCCGGATGATGTAGATGATCTAGATCATGATCTGTCCGAGTTGTAGGAAAATTGTGAAAGCTAAGACCGATACACCTTCCCATATCGTCTATACATACACCAAGCTTGCAAAGGTGAGTTTTGAGTAAATTTTCGATCTCAACAGCTTTCGTTTTATTTTTTATTTTTTTACTTTCTTCGTATAGGGTGTCAAACGGACATTAGTGTAGAATGCGTACGTAGCGGGTCCGAGCGTTTCGGGTACCATCTCACGTCAGGAGCCCCCCCCCCCCCCCACTATATATATAGGTTGGGTTGGCGTCGGTTGGGAACGACACTGTAAAACATACCGCTCACTACATGAGAGCTAGACAACCAGGGTACCGTGTTTTTTTTTTTGGAGGTCGCCCAGAGCTGGTCTTCGAGTTAGATAATTATTTCGAGGTAAAGAACCTTTACTCCGCACAAGGAAGTTGATCGTATCAGTGTTAATGGTCAGGCACGCACCCAAGAGGCAGTTGCATAGTACTCCCATTGCTGTCTCTGGAAATGCCTACACCGGAAATTAATTTAACTCATTTTAGCTGTCATCCATGTGCAAGTCCGCCTCATACGCGGTTCTTAGTAGGATACAGCTCACCAATCATGCGACTCGCCGGACACCTCACGGCGCTTCGCGCTTGGTGCAAGCAATGTCTGCCTGGTCGGTGAAAACCCGACGTGCTCCGTCCCAGGATTGTAGGGATGCGAGGGTCTATGGTCAGACGACTACGGTTATGCATGATATCGAGTACATCTCTCCTATCGAGTATACCCGCCCCCCCCCGCCAATGAGAATTAGCTCACACCTCGATCAGAACATCTATAGATCATCGACAGATCATGATCTAGATCTCTCAGAACAGGTATGTTCCTGATCTGTATGATCTGTATGATCTAGCTCACGTTGTCGGGTGGGAGGGAACCGTATAGCCTGCATGATCTAGGGGCATGTCTCCTGGGTTAGATCTGCACTACAGTAGAGTTTAATAGACAGATCTGTAGTGCAGGGCATCTCATGGCGGCGGGCTATCAGGACCTAGATGGTCTGCAGATAGATCGTCATCTATCTGTCCGCCGTGTGGAATTGTTCACGCCACCAAAGTGCAAGCCCCCTACCGTGGCACGGCCTACTTTTTTTGCACTTTTAAGGCTTATGGCAGCCTTTTCTTTCCCGCCACATCTCGTTCTCTGTTCCGATTGGATGCATGCCTATTAGAATGGGACGATCAGGGGCGACCGAAAGGGTGCCCGCGAAACCGCCGCACCTAACCCATATTCGTCGCCTGCCCCGGCGCATTGTACCCGTTACACCCCCGCCGCACTTATCCCGCCGCACTTTTTTTTTTTTTTTAATTTCTGCCGCACCTATACCTCGCCGCATCTCGTTCTCTTTTTTGATTGGATGCGTGTCTATCAGACGGGAACGATCGGGGGAAGGGCGCCTCCGACGTCGGCGGAGCTGGGGCTGCTCAAGTGGGGCGTCGGTAAGATGATCGCGCACGCGCCGCGCACCCCGCGGGTGGTTCCTTTTTTTCACACAGGGATGCAGAATCTGGTGGCCGAGGACCCCACCACTAAGGACGTGCTGCCGGTGAGTTGCGTTGCGATGGTTGGTTGGTTGGTTGGTTGGTTGGATTGAGTGGCATGGTTTGGTTGGTCGATTGGTTGGTTGTTTGTAACCATTTGGTTGGTTTAATTGGCTGGGTTGGTCGGATGGGTTGGCTGATTTGATTGCTTGATTCGGTTGGTTGGTTGGTTAGGTTGGTTGATTTGGTTGGTTGATTGGTTGGTTCGATTGGTTGGTTGGGTCGGTTTGACTGGTAGTTGATTGGTTGGGTTGGGTTGAGTTAGTTGGTTCGATTGATTGCTTGGCTTGTTGATCGGTCACTTGCTCGTTGACGAACTAAAATACATGAAACGGTTATGAACTTTCACGTCCCCAGAAATACCAAAAATAGGAGCACGCTCGCCCACCGCGTGGTACTCATCGCACGACATAGCCCCCTTGTTTTGGCTTCCGCTTTTTTTTTTTGGCAGAGGCGTTCTTGAATTGAACCTGATGTACCCCCCCCCCCCCATCTCGCTCTCCCCTATTTCGCGACCAACCCCCCTCATATGGCAATCAATCAGTCCTCCACCCCCCACCTGCCCCCCCCCCCCCCGGCCCCCCAACCCTCAACCCTCCCCTCCAATCCTCGAACTCCCATGCCCTCGATGCCATGATGCTCCCAGGGGCAGCCCCATCCTTATAACGACATCACCATTAGGGTGGGCGATCCGGTAGAGGTTGCGGACCTTCTCGCCAAGCACGAGGACGAGCACGGGCCGCTGTGGAAGTACTCGGCGTCTGCAGCTAAGGGAGGCGCTGACGACGAGGTAAAGCAGGCCCCCAAGGGCATTTGCTGAGGTGGGGTGGGGGTGTGCAAAAAGGTGTCTGGAGACAGCGCTCTCACCCCTTGACGGGCAGCAACTTTGCCTTGACATGCCTTGACCGACACCAAACTGCTACCAGTAGGTTTTAGTGTGGAACCACCGGCCCTGAACCCTTTGACAGCGCACGGTTTGCCTTGCTTGACACGTTTCCTGGCGTCTTTGGTGGGGGTGGGGTGGATGGTGGGTGTTGTCCGTCCCAGCTCTTGCGTGTTTTCAGAGTATGTAGGGAATCTGCGTGATACTGCTATTTATGGTACTGTAACAGCACACTACAGTAGGATCGATGTGTGAAAGGTTTTGGATGGGGTGGGAGTGGAGGTTGGGGTGGGATGGGATGGGATGGGATGTGTGTGTAACGGGAAGTGTATAGTCCTGGTGATCTACTATAGACCGTGATCTTTCCGGTATGTGAATAGCTTTGGATGGGATGGGAAGGGATGGGATGGGATGAGAGATGGGATGGGAAGGGATGGGATGAGAGATGGGATGGGATGGGATATGGGATATGGGATGGGACAGGATGGGATGAGATGAAGATGGGGTGGGATAGGACTGGATGAGATGGGAGATGGGATGCTGTGGGGTGGGGTGGGGTGGGATGGGATGGGATGAAATGAGACGGCATAGGGTGGGAGATGGGATGGGAGGGGGTGAGACGGGATGGGATAGGGTATTGGACGGGACGCGAAAGTTGTTTTTATGTTTCGGTGGCGGGGGTGGGGATGGTGGCGAGGGATTTTTGTCGGAGTTGGGGAAGGGGGGAAAGGGGCCTACAGCACTATTAATAGTTTTGGGACCCAGAGATGGCGACCCGGACGAAATGGGAAGTCTGGCCCCACCAATCATCTAGCGGGAGCGTGCAGAGGTACAACTTTTTCATACATACATGGGACAGATGATGATCTATCTGATCTGTCTGCTGTAGACGATCTAGCTGCTCACCCGCCCCTGCGAGAGGTTGTAGCAGGATCTGCACGATACAGACCCAACCCAGGAAACATGTGTTAGATCTTCCTCGAAAGATCTATCTGTAAATCATGAAGTGGGAACCGATGATCTGTAGATGATCTGTCCGAGGTGTTCAACTGTTCCACGTATCGGACGGATGATCTACACACAGATCAGATAGATCATCTGGAGACGCTGTATAGGATCTGTGCAGTACATATCCAACCCAGGAAACATGTGCTACTGTGGGTCGTGCGGATTTTACGGCTCCCACCCACGGCCCTCCTCTTCCTTCCTTCCTTCCTTCCTTCCTTCCTTTCTTCCTTCCTTCCTTCCTTCCTTCCTTCCTTCCTTCCTCCCTTCCTTCCTCCCTTCCTTTCTTTGCGTGTTTTGTTCTGTCTGAGGCCGTCGCAACGTGCGCGTTCGTTGGTGCTTTGTGTCCACGCTTCGTGCGTGTGCCTATAATTTGCACATGCGTTGCCATGATTTGTGTGTGTCCACGGCGTATATATTACTTGGTATATGTTACCATGGTTTCTGTGTGTCCATGATTTGTGTGTGTTTGGTGATGATTTGTTTGTGGGTTTGTGTGTGTCCCATGACTTCTATGTACGTTCATAGTTTGTACTTGGTTCCCTGATTTGGATGTGTCCTTGATTGTGTGTGTCCATGATCTGTAAGTGTTTTTGTATCTGTTTGGGTGTATGACCATGAGTATGCGTCCACCGATTGTGTGTCCTTGACTCGTGTGTGTTCTCAAATTGGTGCGGGGGTGTGTCCTTGATTTTGTGTGTTCTCATTCTGTGTAGATATGTGTGTGTATGACTCTTGTGTCTGTCCATGATTTGTGTGTTGTCCATGATTTTTCTGTGCGCTCATGGCTCGTGTGTGTGTCCATGGTTTTGTGTAAATGTGTGTGTCCGATCATTTTACGTTGGGAGGCGCGCGCGACATTGACGCACGTCGACGCTTGTGTACGACTGACGTCCAGGAAATGTGGGGGTGCTCTTCCTTGGCGGATAGGCGGCTGTACGTGGACATCACGCGAAGGGTGGAGGCGGCGCTTCTCGCGCTAGAGGCAGAGGTAAGGCCACGCAAACTACAATCGTTTCATACCAGGTAGATTTGTTTTTTTAGATGGATTGGGAGAGAGAGATAAAGAGAGAGGAAGAGTTGGGGGGGGGGGGAGGTGTACTCGATAGGAGAAATGTACTCGATCTCATGCATGGCCGTAGTCGTATGACCATAGACCCTCGCATCCCTACAGTGCCGGGACGGAGCATGTCGGGTTTTCACCGACCAGGCAGATATTGCTTGCACCAAGCGCGAAGCGCCGTGAGGTGTCTGGCGAGTCGCATGAAGGGTGAGCTGCATCCTACTAAGAACCGCTTTTGAGGCGGACTTGCACATGGATGACAGCTTCAATGAGTTGAATTAATTTCCGGTGTAGGCATTTCCAGAGACAGCAATGGGAGTACTATGTAACTGCCTCTTGGGTGCCTTACCTTGAACACTACGTGATACGATCAATTCCCTTGTGCGGAGTAAAGGTTCTTTACCTCACACAAAATGATCTAACTCGACGACCAGCTGTGGGCGACCGCCAAAAAACAACAACAACAACAACAACAACAACAAACGGTACCCTGGCTGTCTAGCTCACGTAGTGAGCGGCATGTTTTACAGTGCCGTTGCCAACCGACGCCAACCCAATCTATATAAAGAGGCGGACTTGCATATGGATGACAGAGAGAGTTGGAGGGGGGGGCGTACTCATCTGTTGATTGCCTCAGTCATTTTACCATTGGCAACGCATCCCTTTCGAGACGGAGTGCCGTTCTTACTCCTATTGGAGACACCTCCAACAGTTGGGCGCTCATCACTTGCAGAGAGGGAGGGAGGGAGGGAGGGAGGGAGGGAGGGAGGGAAGGAGGGAGGGAGGGAAGGAGGGAGGGAGGGAGGGAGGGAGGGAGGGGGGGGGCGGGGGGGCGTAAGGAGGGTGGTAGAAAAGAAGGAATGTCGGAAGCACACATTCGGCCCCGTATTTTCCCAGGGGGAGATCCCAGCTTAGCATAGCCCTTTGTGTTTTCTTGGCGTTTCAAATCGACGGAGGAAATTTGTGACCCCCCCCCCCCCCTCCCTCCCACCCCCCCCCCCCCCACCCTTGCACCTCCCCCCCTTCCCTACAACCACCACCGCAGGCTAGATCAGAGCTGGGGAGCGCTTATCCGACTGTACCTCGAGTGGTGGCCAGCGGAGAATACCTTTCCCTTCTGGGAAAGTAGTAGTTTTTTTTTCTTGATTTTTTTTCGTGGCGTTATGTACCTCCTACTTTTACGCGAGTGTTATTACGAAGTACTGCTGTGCACAGCACCGTTCCTGGCGGGAAGTGTGAGCCGTTCGGCTGTTAATATCAGTATCCAAACGGTCTATACGTGTTTCCGGGCGAAGAGGTACATACATATAGGACACCTTTTTGTTTGTTCTCCCGGGAAAAACGACCGCCTATAAGAACCAATAAAAGGTACGAGTAGGAGGTCTGAGATTTTTATCAGGAAAAAATATTGAATGTACCCGTGATTTCGTCTGGAGAAAATCAAATGCATCGAGATTTTTCAGTAAAATGAGAACAAGAAATATATATATGCCCAAACTTTTTTGGTCAGTCAAGTAAGAAATTCCGATATGTTCGCCAGGGAAATAAGTTTTGAGGAGATATTTGGTCATGAAAATGATAAATTCGGGAGCGGGCGGTTGTTCTGTTATACTGTTTTTTTTTTCGTTAAGTTCAGGGCAGCGCACCCTTTCCGAAAATAAGAAGTTCAGACTGGGCTGCTGCTTAGCATGCTTGCACACGTGGGACCGATCACGATCTACAGTAGATCATCTGCTAGAACCCCTTTTGGACTGCACTCCCATTTTCTGCACAACTTACTTGAAATTAGAATAAGACAGGTGTGTCTGTGGAACGCAGCACTAAAATGGTTAGTGCTACTACGGGGAACCATAGTAAATAGGACCTACGGTACACTCAAAAACCGACGTATTTCCCTATTTTTAGTAACAATATTTGGTCCTATTTACTACGGCCCCCCGGATAATAGTACCCTGCCATTGTGAGGTCCTGTGCCGGATCTGTAGCTGGTACAGATCAGTACAGATCCACCTCAGGAAAGACATTCTACCTATTACGGGGTACCATAGTAAATAGGACCAAATACTGTTATTACGGGGGGCCATAGTTAACAGGACCAAATATTGTTAGTAAAAATTGTTAAACATATAGGTTTTTATGTATAACATAGTTCCTGTTAACTATGGCCCCCCGTAATAGTAAAAATGCGAAATATATGAGTATTTGTGTGTACCGTAGGTCCTATTAGATATGGTCCCCCGTAATATAATAGTACAGATCGCCATGCAGGTCTATCCAGCTCCCACCCGGCAGCATGAGCTGCATGTAGAGATCACATAAAGGGGACGCTGGCACGCTCGAGAATGCGTCAAGTACCCGCGCGAGAGGCGTTTCGGCAACATATGTATGCATACGGCTAGGAAGTAGAGTGAGGGATTTGCAACCAAGATCCGTGTTTCGTGGTTGTAGAATGGTTGACGCAAATATACGAGAATCCTGAGCTTTTTTTAGCCCATTTTTGCACTTTTTTTGGGCGCAATAGCTTACTGACCCATCTTTTGGAACGTAGTTTTTGCGCCCAGCAGCATCTTCGACGACGACTTCCCTATGAGGTATACCATCCGCCGTAAGGACAGCAGCCCCCTAGGGAAGGTCATTTCTTCATCGGTTTTGTAGCCATTGTGCTATGCTCCCTTGCGTAAAACGAAACATTTTAATAGCGTTTGTGCGAGCTTTTATTGCGGGGGGCCATAGTTAATAGGACCTATGGTGTACATAAAAACCTACCAGGTATATATTTAACCTTTTTTACGAACAATATTTGGTCCTATTAAACTGTGGTCCCCCCGTAATAGTGCTATTCGCTCGCAACTTCGAATAAACGAAAACGCCTTGTATGTGAGCAGTTTTCTCGCTTCCCTGCGACTGCCGGTTGGCGCACCCGACGCCCTCACAGACCCCATCATGAGCATCCCTCAGTTCCGCGGGAGGTAGTTTCCTGTGAAGAGGTGTAGCCGTCCGCAACAAGTGAAGTGTGAACGTTCAGTTGGCGGTCGTTTATTGTCTCATTTCGTGCACCCCAAATTCCGACCAATTTCGACCACTGGAGCACCTCTTTCATTCAGTCGGAGGTGAATATAGGCCTCTGTTGAGAACCTGCCGGCGACCAATCTCGAGAGAAACGCTAGCGGCTGTCATGAACCTCTTAACAAGTCACCGTAGCTCCCCGGGGAGCACGAACCAGCCGTGTTAAGATAGCGGTGTTTGTTTTTTTCCTGTTCCTATAAAACATCAGAGATATTCAGAGTAACCGGAAAACCCCGGGACCAGGGGACGCGTGGGTGCCAGCGTCCCTTTAATTTCAGGAAATCTGTGTTCCGTGAAAGATCTAGATGATCGAATTGGAAATCGGTGATCTGTAGATGATCTGGTCGATAGGTGTGCATTCTCGTTCGTGCTTCTTTCTTTCTTTCTTTTTTTCACTTTCAAGTGGGTCGGTGTCCTGTACTGCTGTCCCTTGTTCCTGGTACGCATGACACTCTAAAATGTTATTTTGACGGGGAGGGTCGCACGAAGGTACGCGTATGATATCTTAACTTTTGTTTTTTTCATGTGTCATGTTTTGTTTCGTTTTTTTTTGTTTTTCCTCCCCTCTTTAGTGTACGCGGAAGGTTTCCTGTGGATGGGGTTTCGGAATAGAGGATTGGGGGGCGGGGGCGGGGGGGGGGGGGGGGGGGGTACTTATTTGTTGCTTGCCTTAGTCATTTGACCATTATTGACCACGCATCCCTTTCGAGACGGAGCACCGTTCCTACCCCTAATAGAGACACCTCCAACGTTTGGGCGCTCATCTCGTTGTTTCCACTATATTGCGTAGAAACTGTTGCTATTCTTATCCCGTTCCTGTTTGGCCGTGGAGGGGGGGGGGGGTATGCTCAAGATCATGCATGGCCATAATGGTATGACCATAGACCCTCGCATCCTTGAAATGCCGCGACGGAGCACGTTGGGTTTTCGCCGACCAGGCAGACATTGCTTGCACCAAGCGCGAAGCGCCGTGAGGTGTTGGGCGAGTCGCACGAAGGGTGAGCTGCATCCTACTAAGAACCGCTTTTGAGGCGGAGTTTCTTGCATATATATGGATGACGTTGTAGAGTTGATTTAATCTCTGGTGTGGCCAGTTCCAGAGACAGCAATGGGTTTACTGTATGACTGCCTCGTGGGCGCCTCACCATATAATCACTACTTTGGTACGTGATACGATCATCCCCCTGGTGCGGAGTAAGGTTCTCCCCCCAGAAAAATGATCAAGGTCGACCGCCAGCCGCGGTAACCGCCTAAAAACCAAACGAAACATGAACGGCACCCTAGTTGCCTATCTCACGCAGTGAGAGGCGTATTTTACAGCGTCGTCGCCAACCGACGCCAACCCAACCTATATATTCCACAAGTGGTACGCTTGTGGTCTCGCAAACGGATTCAGAAAGAGTGTCTTGTCTGTCTGTCTGTCCGCATGAGGGTCACTCTATGATGAAATGATGCGGGGAATGGAAATTGGAAAACGGCTACTACTGGCAGAGAAGCGCACGAGGAATACTGCTGATTTACGGAAGGATATTCGGTTTATATTGGAATGGCATCTATCTATCGACGCTATATTGTCGGAAGGCAATCATAATAATAATGGTCACCTACGGACAAATATATATACCAGTTATTATATAATATGGCTGTTGGGGGCGCGATGGAAATTGGTGTCCGAGTTGTAAGTGATTAGAATGCAAGGAGGAGTCGTCGCAGGAACACGCGGGCGAAACATGCTCCTATCCGTCAACCGCTGGGCGCTCACGCCGCCTCACATTCGTATACCCGTAGACGGTTCAATGGTTAATAACACCTAAATTTATCAACCATTCATTGTTTTGGTCGTTATCTCTGGAGTCACTTGCTTCCCCACGCGATATAGGGTCTATACGAGGGTCTTGCTGGGATAAAATATTGGTCTGGTTGAGCGAACACAATTTCTTCGAGGCCCATGTTTCGGGTGAGATTTATCGAGCTCTCCCCCTGCGAGTTTGAGCTCAGACAGCAAGGCATCGCCGCCCCTATAGAAGGCATTGCTCCAAAGTTGTCTCTTTGCTTCGGTCGTTAGATCGGGGTTAGGGCGGAGTTTCTGGGACTGGGGTTAGGGTTATATAGAGTCAGTAAAGCACATTTCAGCCATTTCGTCGAGACTGGGCCAAAATTTTGTAATAAGCCACACGGCTCGCACGGATGATTGCTGTGAATAGAATATATACCTGGTAGCTAACATGAAATGATGTGGGGAATGGAAACTGGGAAACGGCTGGCAGAGAAGCGTATGAGGAATACTGCTGATTGCGGAAGGATATTCGGTTTATATTGGAATGGCGTCTACGCTATATATTGTCGGAAGACGAGCGTAATAATATTAATTGCTCTGTCTTAGGATTGTGTTGTAGTCTGTTCTTCTTGGGACTTTTTGGTTCCAAGAGGAAACGCGCTGAAACGACCAAAATGGATGACGATTGCAAGCAGTATATTGTCTACCACGCACGAAGCAGCTCTTGGAGCTGTTTAGGTGCTGGCCCACACAGACAGGTGGTCGGGACCCCCCCTCCCACTGGGACAAATGTGGGCGTAAAAATCTCGTTGTAGAGACACTGAACACCGCTACAAGGTAGGTGTCGACAAGCTCTCAAACAATCCGGTACGCCTAGTAATGATGCGCTTGTATTGTTCCAATGTCTCGAGAAGCTTTCTTCTATCTATGCCTACAGTATACAGGGGGGGGGGGGGGGGGGGTGCAGCGGAACGATAACATTTTTCTTGCCCGGACTACAATGAATGCAAGGACTAGCACGAGAGGTACTGGCAAGCACGCAAAAAATGCGCACAGGGGAGCATGATGGTACTGGTCCACCCGCCACGCTGCGCGCTCAATCACTCTACTAAAAGCCCTATAATAGAGGGATTCAACGAAAAAAAAAAAAACGAACGAAGAAAGCGCGACGACGCCACTTTTTGGCTCAGTGTTTTCAGTCCGGTTGAGGTTCCAAAGTGAGCAACTACTTTATGCCGGTTAGTCAAACAAGATGGTCTCAGCATTTCGAGATGCCCAAACTATACGTATTTTACGGGGGGCCATGGTAAATAGGACCTACGGTACATACAAAAACCTACCAGGGTACTGGTATGTATTTCCCTATTTATTTTTGCTATTAACCATTTTTGGACCTATTTACCATGGTCCCCCGTAATAAATAAATAGTAGTTCTAAGTTGTTTGTCCCCCAAAAGCGGGGGTGGGGTGCAGTACGTACTACAGAGGTCATTCATGTCTACCATCACTTTTACTGGGAGATTGGATGTGATGACGGGAGATAACGAGTACCAGCTACGAAGGAAGGGGTAGCAAAAGATCGGGAAAAGGCCGGAACCTACACGAGCATGTACGTATATATACGAAGTATACCAGTATGTACGGCGTGTGATGACGATAATAATGTTAACGTTCCTGGCTTTTTTTTTCGCGCGGGGAATGGGCTTTTCTTGTACTACTTACTACTACTGTTGTTGCTGTACCAGGTATATAGCAGCAGTGGCAGTAGTAGTAGTAGTAGTAGTAGTGTAGTAGTGTAGTAGTAGTAGTAGTAGTAGTAGTAGTAGTAGTAGTAGTAGTAGTAGTAGTAGTAGTAATAGTAGTAGCAGTAGCAGTAGTAGCAGTAGTAGTAGTAGTAGTAGTAGTAGTAGTAGTAGTAGTAGTAAAGGTAGGAGTAGTAGTAGTAGTAGTACTGTAGTAGTAGCAGCAGCAGTAGTAGTAGCAGTGGTATTAATTATTATTATTTCTCTTGTCATCCGACAATGTGCAGCATGATCTTCAACATGGATCACTCTTCACTTTCCCGAAAGAAGAAAACCTCGGAAACAGAAGGAAACCCATGCACCAAGACTACCTCCCTTCTGCGCCAACTTTCGGCTTGCCTACTCTAGTATTAATCGTAGTAGTAGTAGTAGTTGTAGTAGTAGTAGTAGTAGTAGTAGTAGTAGTAGTAGTAGTAGTAGTAGTAATAATAGTAGTAGTAGTAGTAGTAGTAGTAGTAGTGGCACAGTAGCAGTAGCAGTAATACTGTAGTAGTATAGTAGTAGTAGTACACCCCTTCTACTGCTGCTATTGTATCCTTTCCTTCGCGACCTTCTGTACCTCATTCCGGGCTCTCGCGCCCTGTTAAAAGCAACGCGCTCTCAAGAATCCCGTGTGAGGCCGAGCCCACGCATCGTCTGTATGATATTTTTTGCTATTGATACTGCACTACAGTAGTACCTACTACACATGGTTTTTGTTTCGGCCATACGAAACGCGTTTTTCTGCGGTTTGTTCTGAAGGTTGCTGGAATGAAACGTGTTCGTTTTCAGGTTGTTCTGAAGACAAAAGGGTCCTCGACGGAAACATGGACGTTTGCAGCTTCTCTTCTAAAGGGTCCGGCCTCGAATGGAACCTGTCTTGTCTGCGTTCTTCGCAGTTTGTGTGCCGAAGAGGCCTCAAACGAAGCAGGTTTTTCACGGGTTGTCTTCACAAGGGTCCTCGAAAAGAACAGCTTTGTTTGCGGTTTGTTCTGAAAAAGGTCCTCGATGAACCAGGCTTGTTTGCAGTTTGTTCTGTGGCGGGCTCTTATTGCCTTCCATGAAACGTGTTCGTTTTCAGAGGTTGTTCTGGAAGAGTCCTCGAATGATGCATGCTTGTTTGCAAACTTCTTCTGAAAGGGTCCTCGAAGGAAGTTGTTTTTGCGTTCTTTTGCCGCTTGTCTGTCCTGAAGAGGCCTCGAAAGAATCGAGTTTTTTTGCGGTTTGTCCTGAGGGGTCCTCGAACGCATGCACTCGGCTCGTTTGCAGTTCGTTCTGAAGGGTCCTCGAATAAAACGTGTTCGGGTTCAGGTTGTTCTTGGGAGAGCGGTCCGCGAAGGAAACATGTAATGTGGCCGTTTGCAGATTCTTCCGGGAAACCCGTTTCGTTTGCGTTGTTTGCAGTTTACAAGTGTTGTTCTGAAGAGGCCTCCAACGACAAAGGTGTTTTTCGCGGTTTGTTCTCAAGGGCCCTCGGATGGAACAGTTCTGTTTGCGGTTCGTTCTTAAAGGTCCTCGAATGAAACGTGTTCGTTTGCATTTCGGTTTGGCGGATCCCCGAATAAAACGCGTTCGTTTTCGGGCTTTGTCTAATTTAAGAAAGGGTCCTCGAATGAAAACATTATTATTTACAGTTTCTCCTGGAGGGTCCTCGATTGAAACCTGTTTGCTTGCGTTATTTCCAAGTTTTTTTTTTCTGTTCTGAAGAGGCCTCGAACGAACGGTGTTTTTTGCGGTTTGTCCTGAAGGGTCCTCGAATAGAACAGCTAGCCATGTTTTTGTGCGGTTTATTCTGAATTGGTTCCCGATTGAATCCGGCTTGTTTGTTTGCAGTTCGTTCTGGCGGGTCCTCGAATAAAACGTTTTCATTTGCAGGTTGTTCTGATGGAATGGTCCTCGAATGACACATGGTTGTTTGAGGCTTGTATTGTGAAGGGTTCTCGAACGAGACGCCTCATTACCTGTTAACGTTGCAGTTTGTACTGAAGGGTCCTCGAAAGAGAGAACAAGCCGTTAGTTTTGGAGAATTGTTGTGATGGGTTCCCTCGACTTTGGTTGCAGTTTACCTCGATGGGACACTCGATGAAAAACGTGGTAGCTTGCGGCTCGTCCTGTGGAAGGGTTCTCGAACGAAACGTGTGTGTTCGAGTGCGCCGCTGGTTCTGAAGGGTCTCCAAGCAAAACGTGTTGGTTTTGCGGTTCGTTTCTGAAGGGTCTCTTCGGAATGAAACGCGTTCGTTTGTTTGCGGTTTGTTCGTGAAGGGGAGCCTTGAGCGAAACGCGTTTTGTTTTGTTCTGTTTTGTTTTGTTCTGTTCTGTTCTGTTTTGTTCTATTCTGTTTTGATTGCAGTTTGTTGTTTCTAACGGGGTCCTCGAAACGAAACCGGCTTTTGTTCGCGTAGTTAGTTCGTCCTTTCGTTCGTTCGCGTGTTCGTTCGTTCGGAAGGGACCGCACCAAGAACACTGCTCGTTTTTTCGGTCTGCGCTGCGACAAGGACGGCGACGGCGACGACGGCATGTCACGACCGACAGGGAACGGCATAGTGGCTTGCGCACAGCTGCACGCCGTTCGGAAACGATATCGCAAGCCCTCTGGGTGCGTACAGAGAGATAGCGACCCAAACGACAACGGTTGGTAACTTTCGGTGTTGTTAACCATTGAATGAGCCGTCTAGGAGCGGCGTGAGCAAGCACCCTGCTGTGAGCAGTACGGATATAGATAGGACCATGTCGCGCCCGAGCCCGCCGCACGTGTCCTTGCTTCGTACCTCGGGGGGCACAAATCATTGTGTAATCCTTCTAGTCACTCAGTGGCCATTGCTGTAACCATACTCGTAGTCACATCTGTGTCGTCAACATTTCCCTTCTTCTAGTCCCGGGAGAGGGTTACGGCCTTTTTTCATCTCCGGGCAGAAATATGGACAAAAACGAAATAACTCACGGGCCCTCTCCTTCATTCTCTCTTGTTTCACTCTCTCCCCTTCTCCTCTCCTCTTCTCTCCTCTCCTCTCCTCTCCTCCCCTCTAAACCAAGTCCGCTGCCTTGCTAAACGTCATCGGGCGGCCACGCAGAGCTGCCATCCAGATCTCCCGATAAGCCTGAGAAAATGTCTTCCATCCCCAGCTGTACCAGTGGCGATAGCGATGTGGTGGTGGTGGTGGTGGTAGTGATATTGGCGGTGGCCACGGTGGTAACAACAGTGGTAGCGGTGATGATGGTGATGGTGGTGGTGGTGGTGGCGATGGTGATGGTGGTGGTGGCGATGGTGATGGTGGTGGTGATGATGTTGACGACGACCAGAACACAAACGGGCCATGCCCCAGCCACGATGATTCGCAGGATGGGAGAAGGATGGTTGAGGGGGAGGGCGAGGGTGAGATATAATATTCGATTTTTTGAGAGCGTAAGCGTC
Organism: Nereocystis luetkeana; assembly: GCA_031213475.1. Taxonomy (NCBI): domain Eukaryota; class Phaeophyceae; order Laminariales; family Laminariaceae; genus Nereocystis; species Nereocystis luetkeana. The sequence goes on along the minus strand of JARUPZ010000012.1, from coordinate 4,988,093 downwards.
CTTGTGGGGGTAGGAAGGGTGGGGCGGGGGAGGGGGCGACAATAAACACCATGGAGATATTACCAGGCATCGGTAGTAAGAGCAGTCTCCGCGCTTTTGTTGCTCACGGTTTGTATCCAAGCAAATATTCAGGGCTTTTTCTGCCGGTTCATTTTAAAAATAAAGGGTGAACAACAAGAAATAGAGACAACAATAGCAGTAACAACAACAGCAGCAGCAGCTACTGCGACAACAACAACACCACTACCACCACCACAACCGCCACCACCACCACCACCACCACCACCACCATCACCCTCATCACCACCACTACCACCACTACCACCACCACCACCACCATCACCACCATCACCACCACCACCATCACCACCACCACCACCACCACCACCACCACCACCCCTACCACCAAAAACAAAACACGAACACAAGAACGCACGGTGCGCGACGATTAAACATACATACATACATACATAAATGCATATACGCGTATCACGTATACGTACCACATCTTCCGCATCGTTCATGTCGTCCATCACGGCTGAAGCAACATCTGCGTCAAGACCGGACGCCGACCCTGCCGAGCCCGACACGGCGGCGGCAGGCGGGGCCGCCGCTACGGCCGCAGCTGCTGCCGCCGCCGCCGCTGCTGCCGCTGCTGTTGCCATGGGTGCTGCTGCTGCAGTAGTCGTTGCTGCTGCTGCCGTTGCCGCTGCCGCCGTGGAAGGTTTCCCAGATGCTCGCAGGGCCGCCGCCTGGTGAGAAAAAAAAAGAGCCGCATTTTTTTCAGTGTAATCGTTTAGAGGTTGAAGGAGAGGGCCCCCAAACGTTAAACGCGTCAAGCCGCGGAGGGGAAGGAAGGAAGGAAGGAAGGAAGGAAGGGGGGGTGGATGGATGTGTACATGGAATAGACACCACACCAGGGCGTGTTTACTCATATGTGTGACCACGGTGTATACCGGGCTGTGTCGCACCGTACCGTGACCGTACCGTGATCGTTCCATAACCGTACCATATTCTGCACAGTGCCGCACCACACCGCATTGTGCTGTAACGCACCGTACCCTACCGTACCGCCCCATATCGTACCGCATCGCACGGTATCGTACCGATACCGTGCGGTGTCTTGCACCGTACCGAGCCACATTGTACCGGAATGTACTGCACCGTACCGTACCGTGTCATACGGTTCCATGTCGCACCGCGCCGTGTGATGCCACAACGTGCTGTACCGTAAACACACCATAACAGCTGTACCGTGGCTTCTCATACCGCACCGCAACGTGCCGTGTCGCGCCACGAAATACCGTACCGTGACAGTGCCGTGACCGTACCACAATCATACCATACCGCACCTAACCATCCCGCAACATACCGCGACCGTATCCTATCGTCCTATACCGAACCATACCGCGTCGTGACACAACATCCCGTACCGTGACAGTATCATAACCGCACTTTACCGTGTCATACGCTGCACCGTGCCGATTTACGCCGCAAAGCACCGTATCGTGGACAAAACCGTCCCTGTACCGCATCGTCTCCTGTCGCACCGTACCGTACCGAGCCGAAACATACTGCACCGTAACCGCATCGTGATCGCTGCACAGCACCGACCATGGTCCGCAAGGCCACACGGCATCCCTCATAGATTACCTCCCCACCCCTCTCCCGGGTTTCAGAACACAATAAAAAACCCGCCGCTTACTTGTCCAACTCCCCGTCCGGGGCGGCTAAGCTGCTGCTGCCTCTTTTTAGGCGCAGCGGACAGCACCACTGGTGCTGCCGGTGTCTTGCTGGGTTTCGGCGAGGGTGGCGGCTTAAGGGTGGGATCCTCCGGCGCATCAGCCTGCCGTCACGGGGGGGGAGGGGGGAAGGGGGCAGGGGAGGGGGAGAGGGGGAATGAGGGAAGGAGAAGGGAGAAAGGGAGGGGAGAGCGGGGGGGGGGGGGGGGGGGGAAGAGGAGAGGGGAGGGGGTGGGGGGGGGGGGGGGGGGAGGGGAAGAAAGAGTGGTGACACGTTAGTTGCGGGAGAGGGGCAATGAGGGCGTACGGTGAGATAGGATAAGGGAAAAGGGAAACGGAAGGGCAGCGGCACTTAACGAGACCAGGCAAGGACCGCAGCCGCCGCTAAGGTGTTAAAAGCAACGGCCAGCGAGTACGAATACAACGCACTCTCTGCATCGTTCGCTTTCCTTGCTGCCGCGTGCGCGACGTCAAGCGCTGCCAGGGCAGAGCAAGGCGCTGTATGACTAACATGGGGCTCGGGGGCGGCGCAGGGCAGCGCGCGGGTCGGAACAAAAAATGTTACAGAGGCATGATACAACACAGTGTTACATAAAGTTTGAGAGATGGCTCAACAGGACAAAGAAACACGGGGTAGACCTCAAAATTCATACCTGGTATCAGGTACCTCGTGTACCTCTACTGTAGATTGTACCTTGTACAGCTCTGAAAAAAGCAACCACTTTGGGATTACAAAGGATCATTTCAGGCAAGAGTGGTACTAAATGGTAAGTTAGTGGTACACACCACGGCGAGAAGCATCTCGGGATGCTCATAGAGCAGCTCCGAGCCGAACAGACGCGGCGCTACCCCGCCCGCCCCCCCCGCCGCCCCGGCTGCCGCTGCCGCAGCGGCGCCTCTCGCGCCTCCGCGCCCAGCGTCGGCCGCGGCTTCCTCCTTCTTCGTTGCCCCCGTAACCTGGAGCCGAACGAAACGAACAAGGGAAAAGGGGGGGGGCAAGGACAAGAGGAAGATGAAAGCGCGTTAGCGTAAGCGTATGGGGGAGCGTATGCGGGATAATCGAGCGTAAGCGCAAGCTGAATAAAAGTAATACTAACGGGTACCCTCAGTAATCAGGACCCATTGTATCCACAAAAACCTACATATTTCCAGTGTTTTCACTACGCACGTTTAGTCCTGATCGCTTGCTATTTTCTGTTTTCCCCCGCAATAGAGCCAGAACAAGAAGAGGTGCAAGACGAATACTAAGAACAAGAACAGGAAGAGGAACAAGAACAAGAACAACAATCAGAAGGAAAACAAAAGCCAGAACAAGAACAAATAAAAATAATGAGAACAAGAAAAATACTAAGAACAAGAACAAGAACAAGAACAAAAACAAGAACGAAAACAACAGAAGAAGGACAGAAGCCAGACGAAGAACAAGAACAGCACCGAGAAACAAGAACAAGTACAAGCGCGAGCAAACATGCACAGCAGGAACAAAAAACAGGAACAACAGCACACCGACATCACGAGCCCCAAGGACAAGCACAAGGACAGGCACACCAGGACGACAGCAAGCACGAGGACAACAACAGGCACACGAAAAACAAGCCCCAAGCGCAAGGACGAGAACGAAAACAAGGGTACCGCCGTGTAGCTCAATTTCGCGATTTCCACGAGGAGCGATCATCGCCGACACATCGCAAAACAATCGAACTTGAAAACACTTTTTCCCGCTCGTCCGTCGGGGTGCACGCACGCACGTACGCACGCACGCACGCACGCACGCACATAAGCTTACTGTGCGCGACCTCTCTCGTTTTATACCCCGCCGCCACAACAAGACCAACTCTAACTCGTCCCAGGAACCCAGCCAATCGTCTCGGGGTATGATACCCCCCCCCCTCCTCCCACCTCACGGCGCTTCGCCCTCGGTACAAGCAAGCAATGTCTGCCTGGTCGGTGAAAACCTGACATGCTCCGTCCCGGCATTGTATGGATGCGAGGGTCTACGGTCATACGACTACGGCTATGCATGAGATTGAGCACATCTCTCCTATCGGGACCCCCCCCCCCCCCCCCCTCCTCCCTCTTCCCCCCATAAACGTAATGAGCGCTCAAATAGTGGAGGTTGGCTCAATTAGACGTAGAAACGGTGCTCCGTCTCGAAAGGGATGCGTGGTCAATGGTAAAAAGACTAAGGCAAGCAACAAATGAGTACCCCCCCCCCCCCCCCGCCTCCCTTCTTGCCTCAATCGTAATGCCCTCCAAGCGCCCAACAGCCGCGATTTCAGGGTCCGCCATCCACGGCTCGAAGGTGACAATCTCCTCGTGCTCGAACATGACCCTCTCCCCGCCACCTGCACTGCCCCCCCCTCCGCCCCCGCCCCCGCCCCCGCCCCCGCCCCCCGCCCCCCCCCACCTCCCCCCCCGCTCCTCGTGCCTGCGGACTTCCCACCGTCGCCGCCGCTACCGCCACGACTTCTCGAGGAACTCCCCCCTCCCCCCCCCCCCCCTCCAGATCCTCCCCCTCGAGAAGAACTGGCCCCTCCACCCACCGCCCCGCTCCCGCCTCCGCTACCCCCACCCCCGCCTCCTCCGGTTGTCTTCTTTCCCTTGTCGGACCCGTCCGGGACGTCTTGCTGCATTTTCAGCACTTGACTCTCTACGCAGATGACCTGATCGTTTTCGTTTTCGTTGTGCCGTTCGTTTTGTTTTGTTGTTGTTATGTGTGTGTTTTTCATTTTTCGTTTTTCCATTTTGATTGTATTTTTTTGTTTTGTTTTTTGTATTTTATGTGATGTTTTTTTGTGTAAATGTTTTGTGTGTGTTTTTATTTTGGTTTTTTAGTTTTGTTGGTTTCGGCGTTTGTCGAGTAAGTCGACAGTTGGAGAGGCGGACAGAAGGAGGGGGGGGGGGGGGGCAGGGGGGGAGGGAGCAATAGCGGGTGGGCGGAGTGGGGGGTGGGGCGGACAAGCAGGCGGACGAACACGTTTGGGTAGCGAAAGAAGGAGCTATGACACCGCTTCACTACGTACTGTTCCAGTGGTTACTATTATTAACAGTAGAATGCCCTAAAAGGCGAACCTACAGAATATTGAAGCCTATGTAGGCGACGGATTTCCCCTGCCTTACGCCTCAAGTCATCACGCTTTTTAAGCCCCTTTGCTCAGATACCCTGCCCTACTTTTACCTTCCCTCGACGTCCTTCCCTCGGCCTGTGCTAGCAAGGCTCTATCGCCGAGCCTACTACTACTACTACTACTACTACTACTACTATACTACTACCACTACTACTACTATACTACTATACTACTACTACTACTACTACTACCACTACTACTACTATACTACTATACTACTACTACTACTACTACTATTACTACTACTACTACTACTACTACTACTACTACTACTACTACTATTACTACTACTCCTGCTACTACTACTGTACTACTACTACCACTACTACTACCACTACTACTACTACTACTACTACTACTCCTGCCCCTACTACTACTACTACTACTACTGCTACTACTACTACTACTACTACTACTACTACTACAAATATCACAGCTCCTGCTCCTGCTATTACACTTTTTCTAAGACAGTAACTACTACTACTACAACCACCCCCATAACCACTACGACTACAACGACAACTACTACCGCTACAGCGGCCACTACAACTACTACTCCTCTCCCCCCCCCGCATAGCACTAGCACTGCCACCACTGCCACCACGACCAACTCCACTCCTCCTCCCCCTGCCACCGTACAAAGCATCGACGCTTCAGACAGATCACCGTTCTCCATTCCACGCAGTCAGGGAAAAATAGATCCCTGATATGTATGATCTATATGATCTATAGATCATGCTGCTGGGTGGCGGCTGTATAATCTGCATGATCTACTGCAGCGGATTTCTCCTCGGTTGGGACACGCACCGGACAGATCCTGCACATCATATCATATCGGCAGGTAAGGAAGTAGACGAACTCGATGAACTAGATGAAATAGATGAACTAGAGCATGATATATCTGTGTATAACCTATCTGTAGATCATATACCTGGCCGACGTGTGTGAGAACATCCCTCCTACCTCAGTGCGGTCGAACTTTCCCAGGTCCGGCCGCGCCTTCATAAAGCGCCGACGCACGATGTTCTTCGTAGGAGGCGTTAGCCCGTCGGGGTATAGGCCCCGGGGGCTAGCGGTGGCAGAATTGCCGTCATCTTTCTTGTAGGCGGCCTCGTCCTTCGGGAAATCACAACGACCGTGAAAAAGGGGATGGAAAGAGAGGAGCGGGGGCGGGGAGGGGCGGAGGGGAGGGGAAGTGGAGAGGTGGGGGGCGAGGAGGAGGGAGGGGAGGGGAACGGGAGGGGGGGGGGAAGAGGGAGAGAGGCGAGATGGGAAGGAGTAAAATTAAGAGGGAGAGAGGGAAGATGGGAAGGAGCAAAAATTGGTGTTGGAGACGGCTTCGCGATAATGTTTTTCGATGCCGCGTGCTAGCATCCTACCAAAATGGGAGGAAACACCCCGTCAAAAAATGAGGTGGCAACATTGCACGATACAACACTAATCAACGCCATGGCAAGAGAGACCCAGACAGACGTACGATAAAGACAGACCTAGAGGGACCAAGTGAGACCAAGAGATGAACAAAGCAACAGAGAGACAGAGACAAGACAGGCAGAAAGAGAAAAAGGCCGACAGAGGACAACACACCGAGAGACATGCAACAAGAGAGACAAAAACAAACAGGCGGAAAACGCTTCGACTACAACCACGAGCATGCCCCCCCCCCCCCCCCCCCTCTTCTCCTTCCCCCCCTACCTCCCTGCCCCCCCGTATCCCCCTCCCCCCCCTTCCGCCCCTCCCATGATGTCGAGTACCCTCCCCCCCCCCCCGCGCGCGCGCGCCCTCCTCTTGCCTCACCTTGTAAACGATGAGCATCTGGCCAACATCGCCGCTCTTGAAGAAGGTGCTCCTGTCCAAAGTTTTTTGGGTTTCCACAATGCACGGGAGGTCCACCAAGCGGGCGGGGTACGTCTTCCCGTCCATCGTGAAGGTGAACCTGTTTCCATTTTTTTTTCAATGGTGTGTTTTAGGTACACTCTGGGTTTACCCGGGTATATAGCCTGGATGTACCCGAGTATCTACTCGGGTATGACTACCATAACCACGTGCGGTTTGCGGGTACCCCAGAGTATGCAAATACATATCCTATCGAAACACACCCACCCTTGTATGTTATTTGTATTTTTTACTTGTGCGTGTTTTTCCCGTTTCGCTATGTTCGTTTAAGGTGTGGACAAGGCGGGAACCGGGTCGCAAAGACTGCTAGGTACCCGGTATTAAATAGTGGCAAACGGCGTTTAGCAACCCACGTGCGCGGCGGCCAGCTATCGCCTCTTCTCCGTCGGCACCTGGTGACCCTACCGCACATCGTCAAGACCCTTCGACCCACCCCACCCCTCGCCATACACCCCCACTCCTTCCATCCCCCGAACCTTTTCTATCCCCTCCCTACCGCCCCCCTCCTCGCCTGCCCGTCTCTCCTCTCCTCCCCCCCCCAAAAAAAAATCATAGACTACGGCCATGCATGAGATCGAGTACATCTCTCCTATCGAGTACACCTCCCCCTCTCCATTCCCCTCCCTCCCTCCCTCCCTCCCTCCCTCCATCCCCACCCCCCACCAACGCTCCACCCTACCTTCGGCTTCCTTTCTTTGTCGGAGTGAAGTCGACCCCGTCCAGCCCCGTGTCCGCCGCCACCCTATCTCTCATGGTCTCCTTCAGCCCGTCCGGGAGGCGCAGCACCAGCTGCCGGTATGTCGTCGACGACATTTCGTCGAACGCGTCTTTATCTTCCTTCTCCCCCTGCTTCTCGCGCCGCTCTTACTGGGGGGTTCGAGCTTTTATGCAAGGCGTTTTTATGCGTTTCTCGCTCGCTTTTATCGCGATTGGAGGCTTCGTTTTTTTTTGCGCTCTTGCTCGAAAAACGGGGTTTGAAGGATGTACAAGGCTTTCTTTGGTTCTCGCTCGAATATATTACAGATATTTGTATCCTGTGGGCGGCGGTTATTGCGCCGCACAGGGGACAAAAAAGGAAATCCCCGATCTCTGGTGTCCCCGCCTCCCCGGCTGGGTGGCCGCTGTCTCCCTCGTGCGAAGACCTGCCGACAGACGGAGGAGGAGAGGAAACGGGCAGTACATATCTTAGTCATAAACGTGTTATAAAAATGTACCAGACACGAGGACACAACAGTGGTATGACAATAAATACGTGAGTCGTTACGTACGCGTACGTGTAACCCTTTTTACAACCGCAAAACATAGCCCACACTAATTCCAAGTAGTACTGTTCCCAAAACAACGTGGGTACAGCTCCATCACTACACGAGTTGACACAACACAAACATGGAGGGGGGCGGGCGGGGGGGGATACAAACACAACATTCGTTCATTTTCAGCATCGACCAAGGTAAGCAGCCCAACAGGCGGCTGGGGGTGGTAGACGCTTCCGAAGTGGGCGGCGACGGAGATTTATTGTCTGCTGCCATAAAACACTCCTCCCACTTCCACTCTTGGCCAATAAAAGACGCGCAGAGAAGAGGCGTTGAAGGTAGGTTTACTGGTGCTACGTAAGTCAGACCCGTGTAGCCCCCCCCCCACGAAGGTCAATGGTCAAATGACTAAGGCAAGCAACAAATGAGTACGCCCACGAGGGTCTATGGTCATACGACTACGGCCATGCATGATAATGCGTACACCCCCCCTCCCCCCCCGCGCTGCAATCTTGGAGCATCGTCAAGAAAGATGCCAGTATTGTATTGATGGTGTCGAGCTTGGTGAGAAAATGGGCGACGTCTTCCGTCACCGGACGGGGGGGGCTGTACTTATGCCATGCATGGCTGTAGTCGAATGACCATAGACCCTCGCATCCCTGCATTGCCGGTACGGAGCACGTCGGGTTGGGGGATGGGGGTGACTGCTGTTGTATGGCCATAGACACTCGCATTCGTACAAGGCCGGGACGGAGCACGTCGGGGTTTTCACCGACCAGGCAGGCATTGCTTGCACCAAGCTTTGCGAAGCGCCGTGAGTTGTTCGGCGAGTCGCATGGACGGTGGGCTGCATCCTGCTAAGAACCGCTTGTGAGGCAGACTTTTTGGCACATGGATGACATCGCCGAACTACTTGATTATTGGGGGGTGTGGGTGCTTCCAGGGTGGGGGAGGTAAATCTTCTGTTGAAAAGGTCGGGATCTGTCTGCGCCGCCTGCCGGCTCTGAACAGCCCGAGAGGTCTGCTGTTGATGTTGCTGCTGCTACTGGTACAGCAGCTGCTGCCACTACTTCTAGTGCTACTGGTGGTACTGCTGCACTATCATACTAGTATACTCGTACTATGTACGAGTAGAAGTTTCGTTTTTTCTTCTACCACAGCCACCATTAATGCTACACCACCACTACGCGTACACCACGGCTGCCACTGCTGCTACTACCACTGCTGCTGCTGCTGCTACTACTACTACTACTACTACTACTACTACTACCATTAATACTACAGTACTATTAATACTATAAATACTATTATTAATACTACTACTACTACTACTACTACTAAAACTACAGCTACTGCTACCACTAATGTACCATGTGTCACTCCACTTTACTTCCTGCTCTGCCACCATGATATTTACTTCGGTTGGGCGACGTCTGGAGGTCGTATCGTAACCCAGCAGATACAAAACAATCGTTGCCCTGTGATGATGAATCATGAGATCATGAGTGTTTGGTCTCCCTCTCTCGCCATCCCTCGCCGTCTTCGCTTGCAGGTGGCTACGATAATACTCCTCTCGTTTATAAATGATGGCTACATATGCGTGTGGAACAAAAGGTACCAGGTACCAGGTATTAATAGTGGTCGTGAACACCGAACCCTACCCATACTTCTATTGCATAACAGCAGTAAGCAAGTACACACATAGCAGTACCGCTGCTGTAGCACATCGGTGAATACTACTGCTGTGGATGTCGTTGAAGAACAAGTTCACGAGTTTGCACTCCGCGCTTGGAACTTGAAACCACACCGCACGAGGAGCGGCGCAACCAGAATTCGACACACCATTCCAGAAGAAGGTGCCTTCTTTACGTAGCTCAACGCAACGGCCTAGGTCCCATGTGTTCGTCTCTCCTACGCACAACAGTTTTGGCGGTAGGTGGTGTACCAGCCGAGACTCCGGCCAGGGCAGCGACAATCCAACCGCGTCCGTCCTTGCTGCACCTGTCGATGTTGGCAGCAGATGACCTGGTACCTCGCGAGTGAATGAGATGCAGTGCTCTACGATGAAAATAGGCGATGCAAGGAGTGGAAGTTGTGGGCGTACAAAGCGGTTTCTGAGCTCAGTCACTTACCAAGCAGCACCAGGGCGGACGTGGCGTGATAGTAGCTTCCAGTGGCTCCAACAAGTAGTGCAAAGCACTGAGGCCGTTGAGCATGGAGCAGACACGGGCAGGCATCACTGGGAGAACCTGCGTTTTTTCCCAAACCAGAAAGCCTCCCGAACCACTCGAAACCCCTAGTGAACGCGCATCAACTATTTCAGCGGTTGTTCGTTCTGGGGCGGTGCTCTGGTGCTCTCTTGCTCTCTTGTACGGACCAGCTCAAGAACGTGCCAGCTGATATTGGAGCTACTGTCTTTCCCCGGGAAGCTGAGATCAAACTGATCCCTGGTTGCGAGGCTCTGGGGGCCCCTACCCTGCCCTGCCTTGCCTGGCGAAGAACAAGAACCGTTCCCGAAAACAGGGTACGAAAAAGCAGTTCAGCGCAGAGTTCTCGTCGGTGTCATGCATCGAGCGCAGCGTGCGCTCTCCCACCGAGCAGCTCTTCTTGGTTGATGTTTGCGTGCGCGGGCGTCCGCCTATTCTTGTTGAAGCACGCTTGAGGATTTTTCTCTGGGCAGCCGCACGCCCAGCAGCAGCACAGCAACAGCACAACACACTACGTACGAACAGCCTCAATAGTCACTCGTACGTCGTACGTAGCAGACGGGTGTGAAAACTCTGTGCAGAGGGAATAAATCACAGCAAGTATCACCTCTCGCCGACGTCTGATATACCAGGTGTACTGTACCTGGTACACTTCCACCACAGCCGCACACGGGGTGCACTGCAATTGCACTGGAACTCCACTGATTGTGATTGACCTGAGGAGGTGTACGCTGCTGCTGCTGTGGTTGTTGTGGGTTGCTCGGCAGTTCTTGACCAGCACCAGATCACACTATTAATATTACCCCAACCCACCACCCACCACACCACCACATCACATACCAGGTACAGAAAAGACACGCCAAACACACTGGACATTGGTGTCGAACAAGTCAGCATGGCGCTGCTGGAGCGAAATCTCGGGTCGAGCGGGCGTCGCCTTCTGCAGCTCGTCCAAGACCACGCCGCGAGAGAGCCGGTTCGGGCCACACTCAAGGGACTCGTGCACCACGGCCGCCATTCCAGAAGCAAGTTCGTCGCCAACAACCTCCGAGATCAGGTACCGTCTGCTGCTTTTTCCTTTGCTTTTTTTTCCCCATCATCGCTTTCATTATCCAGCGTAGGAGATCACAGGTGTCATCCCTTCTCCCCGTCGGCAGGTGCCTTTTTTCATCGCGCAAAGGGTTCAGCATTCCCAGTGCTCGCCGATTTTCATTACGACGTATTATTATGCTTGCCTTCCAACAAATATAGCGTAGATGCCATTCCAATATAAACCGAATACCCTTCCGTAAATCAGCAGTATCCCTCATACGCTTCTCTGCCAGCCGTTTTCCAATTTCCATCATTTCGTCTTGGCTATGGAATATTGCTCACTCACGCTCTCGCGCTTTCCGCTACGTACTCGTAACCATTTTTTAAGGGAGGAAAAGCCCCTTCGTACGAGTATGCACTCCGCGAGACTCGAACCTACGAAACTGATCTTAGTAGGCATGCGGGCCACCTGCCAAACCACCGGGGTGTATACTGTCTATCAATAGTCGTAGTACAGAGTACAGCACAGTTAACGCATACCTGGTACGTAACATTACACCAGTGCCACTCTGACCGCGAATGTAAGCCCCGTTTTGATCATGATATCCCTACCAAACGTATCTTATATTACCGGTCAGAATGGTGGGTACACACCCTCTGACGACTGTCACTGAGACTACAGTTAGTAGTGATACGATAGCATACCATAAACACATTTATGAAATTGTTGGTGCTTCGCTGTGAGCACTTCTCAGCAAATCTTCTGTGTGTGCATACATTCTGTTGTTGTCGCTGCTGCTGCTGCTACTGCTGCTGTTCGTCAATGTACACCAGCCACCTGCCACCCGATGTGTTAATAAAATACTGGGGCGACATTGTTGGTGCTTCGCCGTGAGCGAGCCTCGATTTTTTTTTTTAACGTAATTTTGAGCCGTTTTCGCGATATTATATATACCTCGCGATGCCATCCGAGGTGTTCTTCAAACAGCAGCATTTACAGCCAATATTTTTCCTCCGAATGCACGTACCTTTTACGGTACACCCCTTGGCAGTAAGCGCGGTTGCTTTGTGCGGCCTCGGTCCACCTACTGTATGATTCTACCTCTCTTCGCCACTACGGGCATGCGCGAAGCCGCAGGCGGGCGTCAGCCCGCCGCGGCGAAACCCCACTCGTATATATATATAGCCAGTGTTATGACCTACTCGGAGATGGTGCAAACGCGGAGAGCGACGCGTCTACTACGAACAGATCTGGACGAGATTTTCCCAAGAGCCGCCACGTTTGTTGGGTCCGCAGCGCGCCCCGCATTCTGGATAAAATCGACTCTAAACAAATCATCCCATCCCAGGGGGGGACGGGGGTTGTCTTTTATCACCGGGGTGTTATACAGAGTATCTACAAAGATAGCAAGCACTACAATCTGTACGTAGGTATTGGGACGAAGGCCTCGTAGGCCGAAGTATTAATAGTATGTCGTACCAGTTGGTCGTACCATGCTTTATTACGCGAGACCATAGTAATCAGGACCCACCATACACATGAAAACCTATATATTTCAGTATTTTTACTAATCATAATTGGTCCTGATTACTATGTTCACCTGTGATAGTAGAAAGCAAGCCATGCGTGTTGGTTCAGAACCGACGGATATATAGCGACCAACATGATGAGAAATGCGACCACTGTAAACCCTCTACTCGCAAGAAACTACAGAGCATGCAGCGTACGGCAAGCAGCACGAGTACCACCCACCAATAGCATGCCGCGCGCGTGTCGTACAACTCCTCACATCATTTACCTGCAGTTCGGACACTGCATCCCTCAAGCCTGTAAGGACTGCAGTCTTGTTTCGGGGGGACAAATTACTCAGAGAATTTGAGGGCTTTGTCCCTAAAACAGGACTGTGGTCCTGAAAGGGTTCACGCAGCAGCCCCGGCTCCTTCGTGTGGCCCTATTGTGCTGGAAATCGCCATTTCTTGACGTCTATTTTACCCTCTGAAACGTCGAAATGTCCAAAGAGAACCGTTCACACGTCGCACAGATAACGATCTAGATCATGTACGAATAGAAGAGATTTCGAAAGGGAACCATTAATTCGTACCTGATGAGACAGATCAGATAGGTCCTCTACAGATAGATCAGATGTCTCGTCTAGATAATCTAGAACCTTATCCTGCCGCTATGAGATCGCTGTGCAGGGTCTGGATGATACAAATCCAACCCAGGAAATATGTCTTACCAGGTACCTGGTATTTAATATATCATGCAGAATATACGGCCCCCAACCGATAACACGAGCTAGATCAGACAGATCATACAGATCAGGAACATATCTGCCCAGAAAGATCTAGATCATGCAGTAGGAATCCATTATCTATCCGAGGAAAGAGATACTGGTACTATCGAAAACCTGTTGTCGTACCTATCACATAGCATTACATATAGTACCAGGTATCACAGTAGGATCAGGAATGCTGGTCGAGGCTCGATTTCTTATTTGGGACAAGTTGTGTGTCAGAGATACCCCACTAACCACTGAGCTACTAGAATAATCAGCAACTGACTGCTACATAACTCGGAGATTGGTCTATGGCGCGTCTATAGTCTGTAGTCTCTTAACATGAATGCTTATAGCAGTCAGCGTTACGCCAAGTCGGTGCTGACTGCTAGCTCTGTCGTTATGGCACATCTCTAACAGCAATGTGTTGTACGTTACCTTCAGTACAACGGCTCTCGGATTTCGTTTTTTTTCCGGTCACCTCAGCCTGTTCATACCTTTCTTACTGCCCCGTTTTTTTCGTGGGCGTCCTGCTCTGCATACCACAGCTCGTTCCTAAAAGTACCGTTCTCTTTCTCTTTTTTTTTTGTTGCTGCGGTGCTCGTGTTCTATTTTCTTGTGCACACTTGTTTGTTTTCTTCCACCCGCGGTAAATTCCGGGTACCACGTATTGCCGTGAAGTATGGCGCTATTATACAACTGGGGCAGATCAGATAATCTACAGATAGCTCATCATCTAGATCATCTAGTTCCTCCCATGCCGTTGTGAGAGGTTGTGCAGGATCTGCACATTGATACTGTAGTACATATTCAATCCAGGAAGCGTGTGCTACTGTAGATCATGCAGACCATACGGGTCCCACCCGGCAACATGAGCTACTGTAGATCATACAGGTCATACAGATCAGGAATAGATCTGCCTTGAAAGATCTAGCTTGTGACGTGGATCATGATCAGTTCGGGGTGTGCACCACGATCCCGGTACTGGTTTGCTTCGGGGGAAAGAGCGCTACACTACAGCAGAGAAATGACCGGGCCACCGCAGATGGAAAACATGAAAACCGAAGCAATCGAGAACCTTCATCGCTGAAACGGCTGCATAAGGACTCATCTCTGATACATGGCACTGCTGCTGTTGCTTCTGTCTGCATGTAGTATATAACTACATACGTATGTACGCACCTGATATCGCGTTTGGCGTTTGCTATTTGACACCTGGTGTTTATTTTACCAAGTATGCTATGGAGTACTGGTAGCTGGTAACTGCGTACCAGGTACATATTATTTTGGAGACGATTTCAAGTATTAAAAAAAGTAACCATGAACAAAAAAATCAACGTACTCGTGAGTGAGAGAAGACCGTTTGCTATTTGACACCTGGTGTTTATTTTACCAAGTATGCTATGGAGTACTGGTAGCTGGTAACTGCGTACCAGGTACATATTATTTTGGAGACGATTTCAAGTATTAAAAAAAGTAACCATGAACAAAAAAATCAACGTACTCGTGAGTGAGAGAAGACCGTCTCAATCGGTGCATAACCAACACTAGCGTCCATACAGCGTGCACACGAACGGCAACGCTAGTACCACCAAGCTGCAATGTAGCACCTGGCATGGCAACGATGATGATGATATTCTGCCACTAGTAGTACCAGGTATCTCATTTCCCTGAAATCTAGCCCATGGTTACCAAAAAAGGGCTGAAAAACCAAAAACCAAAAAGGATCTCGGGCGACGGCAGTACAGAGTACCTGGCGAAGGAAAATGCAGGACAGAGTGCAGTATAGGACGTGGCAATTAACGGAGCCCGTTTTTCACGGTAGTTGTAGCAGGACATCGTTAAATTGTGTGTGTGTATCACAGCAGTAGTAGACTAGCGCTATAACAAGACACAGACCGGACAGCATCACCGCAGCAGGGCTGTTCAGTACAAGGAAGGTCATGGGCAGCCAGTGCACAGCAGTGGTGCAGCGTACCACAGCCAATTCAGTGCGGGACGGCTCATTAGCCAGTGCACACAGACCAGTGCAGTAGCACAGGCAGTACAGCACAGCACAGCCAGCTCATGCAGCCAGTGTAGCACGGCAGTTTCAGCAGTACCACCCCGACCATAGAGCGGCAAAGACGCGATAGGACGCCTCATGCAGCCGCGCACAGCAGCACCAGGACTGCAGCGCCAGGACACCAGCAAAGGACAACGGTCAAGAACCAAACAGTACACGACAACAGTCACAACAGCAGCAGCACACAACAGGAGCGTACAACGAACATATCACGACGAGACCAGTCCACCTTTAAAAGTCACACACAGCAGTACATACAGCAGCAGTCCACCCTACTTTTTCAGCAGCAGGATAAAGCAAGGGTACAAGACAGGATAGGGCGGAGACAGCTCATGAAGCCACTCACGGGGGGTGCAGAGCTCGGCATTCAATCTGCGAGTCCCCGAATTGCACTTTTTCGGGGGAAACATATTAACCCGTTTAGGACCGCAGTCCCGTTTTAGGGACACACTACTTATAATTATTGTGGTTTGTCCCCAAAACGGGACTGCAGTACTATAAGGGTTAATTGAAACCAAATGTGGTGTGTGAAGATAGGAGGATTCCATGGTTTTTGGGTTCGTCGTTGGTCCTCTGATTCTCACTGCATATGCCCACCCGTAAAATATTACGAAACAACACTGAAGCAAACCCTGGTACTGATGTTGGCTCATATTTGCGTGTAAGGCAGAAGTGTGTGACCTACACTACTGTAAATTCATCGTCATGAAAACATTATTACGTCAAGGTTTCATCCAAAACATCGAGCAAAAAATTATGTTGTTTAAAATATATACGTGCCGTCGCGTAACTGCTGTAAGCGGGTAGAGAGTTCGGTGCCGCTGTCGAGTCGGCTCGCTAACCCATCCACCGACTCACCCACCCTTTTACCGGTACCTCTTTTTTGCGTCTTGTATATACGAGTATCATGCGACTTCGGGAGGAGGCGTGCTTGCTACACGATAGGGGTGTATGTCACTAAATTCTGCCCTATGAGGCAATATTTCTGACTGGCGGAGCTCCTTGAGGGCACCGAGGAACTAACAATAAGGCATGCCTTATTTGTTGCCATTGAAATTATCTCGCCTTTTCTCCTCTTCCTGAGAGCACCTCCCCTCTCCCCCCCCCCGTCCTTTCCGCCGCCCGCTGACCAAGCCCACTCCCCCCCAACCCCTGCGCTGCTGTTCCGTGGACGGTACTGCACACCGTGTATAGCTGTGCTTGAGGCTGTCCCATCAGATGCAAAGGCTGGAGCTCTTCCCGCGCCCCCCCGGCGCAAATGCCTTGCACATTGACCGCCTCTTGAGGGTGCACACCGATACCTTTCAGGTGGGGTTAGGGTTAGGGTCAGCGTTGGTGTTAGTATTAGCGTTGTTGTTGGTGTTGGCTCACGCGCGCTCTTTTTGGTGAGGAGTTGACCGATCACTTCGTGTTTGAGGCGTTATTGCTATTTCGGGGGGGGGGGGGGGGGGGGGTGTACTCAATAGGAGAGATGTACTCGATCTCATGCATGGCCGTTGTCGTATGACCATAGACCCTCGCATCCCTACAATGCCGGGACGGAGCATGTCGGGTTTTCACCGACCAGGCAGACATTGCTTGCACCAAGCGCGAAGCGCCGTGAGGTGTCTGGTGAGTCGCATGAAGGGTGAGCTGCATCCTACTAAGAACCGCTTTTGAGGCGGACTTGCATATGGACGACAGCTTCAATGAGTTGATTTAATTTCCGGTGTAGGCATTTCCAGAGACAGCAATGGGAGTACTATGTAACTGCCTCTTGGGTGCCTTACCTTGAACACTACGTGACGCGATCAATTCCCTTGTGCGGAGTAAAGGTTCTTTACCTCGCACAAATGATCTAATTCGACAACCAGCAGTGAACGACCGCCAAAAACAAAAAAACAAAAAAAAACGGTACCCTGGTTGTCTAGCTCACGTAGTGAGCGGCATGTTTTACAGTGTCGTTGCCAATCGACACCAACCCAATCTATATAAATAGGGGGGGGGGGGGCGTACTCATTTGTTGCTTGCCTTAGTCATTTGACCATTGACCACGCATCCCTTTCGAGACGGAGCACCGTTCCTACTCCAAATAGAGATACCTCCAACAATTGGGCGCTCATTACGTTGTTTCCATATATTACATAGAAACTTTTTGCTAATCTTATGCCCTTCCTGTTTGGCCGCCTGTGGCCACCATCTATCTCCTAGGATAGCGATCGTTTTCTCGCTGCTATCTAGTTTGCCAAACTCCTCCATGTCACATTCTTCTATTTCCCTCATCTCCTCTTCTAACACATCCCGTTCCTCCTTGTATATTTCACATTCTCCTACTATGTGAGTTCTACTCTCTATCGCTTTGCCACACGGGCACATCTGTGCATCTATTTCCTCCTCCTCCCGGCTACTCGTATACCTCTTTCTTCTTTCTGGCAAGTCCAGGTCGCCTACACGAAAACGCAGCTTCGGCGTTTTCGCGAAGTCCATTGGGCCGTGCAGATACGTTTTCATTCCTATTCCTTCCCTCAATCTACCGTATATCTCTAGGTATTTTTCCGATTCCACCTTGTTTCGTAGCGCTAGCCTTTCCCTTCTTTCTACCCTTTCTTCTACTTCTGCCTTGTACTACCCAGACTTCCCGGCGAACATCACCTCTTCTTGGTTTCCCCCTATATCCTTCCATACTTTCTCAACTACGCTATCCCACCTTATTCCAGCTCGCCCTTTTGTTACTTTCTCCCATACAGCTCTATCAACTATGGCCGGCAACCTCTTTTTTGGCATGTTCCTTACTTTATATTGCCATTTCAACTTTCTCATATCCCTGTTTGTCTTGAGTGGGTGCATTCCCAGTTCTGCTCTTAATACTGTATTACTAGTCGTACTTGAGCATCTTGGGATTTTTTTTGCTGCTGTCATCTGTACTGTTTCCAACTGTTTTACGAGTTTCGCATTCCCTTCCCATACTTCTCCTGCATATTCTAGCTTTGGTACCATCACATTCATCAGGATACATCTCTTAATCCTGGTGTCAAGGTGCGAGTCTGTTAGGGGGGGGGGGGGGGGGGGGGGGTAATAATGAAAACCCATGTCGGACCAACTTGTTAGACGTGCTCTAAGCCGTTTTACTCGTACACGTGTTGTCTGTTTAACAAGAGCACCATATCGTTCACGTGAATTAGATAGAAACACGCGCCATCTTTATAATATGTGTATACGCGTGTCACGCAGCTTCCAAAGCTAAGTATGAACCACTCGATCGGTCGAGCTCGCAGCTGACTTGTTTTTGATAGGTTTATAATGAATCGTTCAAAGGCCATTTTGAGGCGTTTCTTTTGTTGGCCTTTGTAGAGATTTTTAAGACGTTCGCCTCCTCCAGGCCTTTCTTTATAGACCGTTCTACGAGCAGGCCCTTTTTGAAGAGTTTTTGAAAAGCTTGGAGGGATCGAGTGCGAGGGGTTAGAAAGAAGGGGGGGTGGGGGGGGGGCGTGGAGATAAAGAACAGAGCAGAGCGCGTTTCAACCTCCCACATGTCGGACAGATAGATCATCTAGATCATCTATTACGGGGGACCATAGTTGATAGGACCAAATATTGTTATTAATAGTAAAAATGGTTAAATATACAGGTTTTCATGTACACCATAGGTCCTATTAACTATGGTCCCCCGTAATAGATCACCTAAATCATCTGCAGATCCTAACCTGCCGTTCTGAGGTGCTGTGCAGGATCTGCGCAGTACAGATCCCTCCCAGAAAACGTGTCCTCAGATGATGTACGGTAGATTTAATAGCTGCCAACCGGCAACGTGAGCTAGATCTCCCAGATCAGGGGTCTATCTACTGTATATGCATCCTTCCTGAAATATCTAAATCGTCGAAGTGGGAATCGATGGTCTTTTCGAGGCGCGCAACCTCCCGACGACGATAGAAAAAGTGGGGGATTATCTGCGTCCTTTGTTTGGTTGGTGGGTTGGTTGCTTCTCACTCTGTTTCTCACTCGCGCCAACATCAACAAAGGGTCAGTGTGTAGTTTTTGCTTGTTTTGTTTTTTTGCAGGGATTTCACGGGTCGGGTCGGGTGACGTGACGGTGACCGGACCCGATCCGTGAGAATTTGAAACCTCCGGACTCGACCCGACCCGACCCGACCCGACCCGACCCGACCCGACCCGACCCGACCCGACCCGACCCGACCCGACCCGACCCGACCCGACGCGACCCGACCCGGCCCGACCCAGCTCGACCCGTGAGGTTTCCTAAAGTTCCTGGGCCAACCCGCGGTTGGCGCGCCTTGCCTGTTATTTTGTTGTTTTACACGCCTTGATTCCGCCTTTCGGTACTTGTGGTCCTGTCACCTCTGACTTCAGTATGCATGGTTTCACCAACCCACGCAGGCTCATTTTCTTCATGATGGTTTTTTATGGCTTTTTATTTTCCTTGTCGTATACGACATATATATATATAAAATATACCTGGTACCTGGTATTATTTTAGTTTTTTTCCCCCCATTTTCCTCTTTTACATTTTTCCCATGTTTATCCTCTTTTTGTTTGTCTTTACTTTTCCACCGTTTTCCCTCTTTCTATGCTTCTTCCCGTTTTTTTTTCCATGTATAATATACATGTGGTATTTGTATTCGGTGTTCTTACTTTTTCCCGTGTTTTCTTTCTCTTCCACGTCTACTCTTTTTTTTTTTGTTCATGTACGTGGTATTCTTATGTCCGATTCTTATACGTTTCGCACCTTTACTGCTTCGGACCGACCGGGAACTTGGCAGGATCTTCACGATGCGCAACACATCGTCGACCGCATGGTGCACGATACAAGGGAGGACTCGCTTCAGCATCAGCGGTGCGACCCTCTGGACGACTTCCGGCGCTGCGTCGATGCCGTCAACAACCGACACGCCTCCAACGTGGTAAATCCTTGTCTTGTCTTGCTTTGTTTTGTCTTGTCTTGTCTTGTTTTTTCTTGTCTTGTCTTGTCTTGCCTTGCCTTCTCTTGTCTTGCCCTGTCTTGCCTTGTCTGGTCTTGTTTTTTCTTGTTTTGCCTTATGTTGTCTTATCTTGTCTTTTCTGATCTTCTCTGGTCTTATCTTGTCCGGTCTTCTTCTGTCTTATCTTACCTTATCTTGTCTTATCTTGTCCGGTCTTGTCTTATCTTGTCTGCGTCTTGTCTTACGTTGTCCTCGTCTCGTCTTATGTTGTCTTGTCTTGCCTTGCCTTGTCTTGTTCGCCATCTTGTTTCGCTTTGTCTTCTCTTGTCTTGTACGCCATCTTGTCTCGTTTTGTCTCGTCTCGTCTCGTCCATCATCTTACCTCGTCTCATCGCTTCCTCGCCCTTTCTCTTCTGGGTCTCAGGAAACTTTAATGGAGGCTTTCCTGGAAGTGAACCGGCACAGCCCGGTGACGCGAGGGCACGAAAAGGAAATGTCGCAGGTCTACCTCGACGAGTTCCTCCAGGTAAAGCTGGGGGTAGGGGGGGGGGGGGTCGGCATGTACCAGCAGCCACACCGGCAACGACGAAAAAGTGCCGACCCGGATGGCGTTTGCGGTAGAGAAATATTATCCTCATGGGATGGATGCTCATCCCGCGAAGTGGGATACTGGCGCGTCGGCAAGCTCCCCTGCCCCTTTGTCGATGGTTGTGCGTTAATACAATCACGAACAATATCCACAGACCCCCCCCCCAACACATACATAAATCACGGACATACACACCATCAGGAAAAATTCGGAACTGCGATGTGGCTGCGTGACTGAGCGGAGGGGATGGCGCGGCGCACGGCACGGCCGAAATCGAGGAATGAATGAAGGAATTACACTCTTGGAATTTGTTGTATCAATAGTGTGAAATATGTTCTACCTCCCTCCTCTTCAATCCCTCCCCCCTTCCTCCCCCCTCCCCCCCTCCTACCCCCCCCCCCCCCCTCCCTCCCTCCCTCCCTGCCCCTTCTCCCCCTTGGGTTAAAAACGCCTATTCTTGCTGACGAACGGAATAAACGGTTTGACGAACGTCACCTCACCCAGATGCACATCAGCTTCCAGCTGCTGTGCAGGCAGTTCCTCCAGTCCTTGAAGCCTAGTGACCTCGAGAACTCTGACGAGAGAACGGGGATCGTGGCGGAGAGATGCCTCCTTCATGACGTCATCGCCGATGCCGTCGGTAAGAGAGAGAGAGAGAGAGAGAGAGAGAGAGAGAGAGCAATCACGTAGTGTTGAATATCGCACCGATATTGTTTTGTTTCGATTATATCGGACTTCGATATCAGTCTCGAAAGGACTTTTGCTTGCATAAATATTGAATAGCGGAAAGCGCGAGAGCGTGTGCTAGCAACATTTTATGAAAATCGACGAGGAGTGGGAATGCCGAACCCTATGCGCGATAGAAACGAAGGCACGTACCGGGGGGGACAAGGGACGGCACCTGTGATCACGGCTTGTCCAGAAGATCGCTGAGGGTAACACCTCCTGCGAGTCAAGCTGGAAAGTAAAGCTGATGATGAGAGAACAAAAAAACGGATCGACTAGGTTGTTTGTTTATCGGTATCGTATCGATTGTTAATAGTTCCTGTGTTTAACGGTATCGTATCGGTTAGTTTTTTTGCTCGTCGGTATCGTTTCGATTCGCTTGTACGTTTATCGGTACCGTATCGATCACCTTGTTCGTTTATTGGTATCCTATCGAGCTCGATTCCGATATCGATATCCGATACTGCTGTGTGTGATTTACGATTTGTTGGTAATGGCTCCGCCTACCGTTGTTACGTCCTGGTGCACGGCGACGGCCGCCGCAGGTGAAACGCAGCTGATAACCGAGCACCACCTCGTCGACTCTCCCGACGTCGTCATCGGTGAGCTCTGGCGAAATGCACGAGAGAGAGAGGGGGACTTGAAGAGCAACTATTTAAAAAAAAAAAAAGTGTTACCATAAACCCTGCTTTTGGGCAGCCGCGGTACAAGCAGCCCCAAATCGAGCTGGTAAAAAGACAACAATAGAATGGCGACAACAGTAAGATAGAGAAAATGATAGACTAGAAAACTCGCGATGACATATATAATATATGTATGTCTATATGATATATATATATATTATATATATATATGTTGGTGCGATAAAATTATTGAGCAATAAATACGTTGCGAGTATATATATATATATTATATTATATATGTTGGTGCGATAAAATTATTAAGCAATAAATACGTTGCGAGATAATTCGAAAACAAATTCAAGCGTGTTTGGAATAAGCCGCGGTGCGTTGCGGGCTGCGGCTCGAAACCGCGATACCCTATAATATGTTGACGTCGGTGCGCCTGGTCTCAATTCGAAAACAACACGCGCCACTTTCTGTGATAAGGGTTGGAACCGTACGTGTCGCACACGTGCGGGACTTTTTCTGTTTTTTTTTTTTTTTTTTTAGCACGTATATACGGTAGATCACGCTATTGCGGGGGACCGTAGTAAATAGGACCTACGGAACACACAAAAACCTATATATTTGCCTATTTCGGCTGGCAAGATTTGGTCCTATTTACTGTGGTCCCCCGTAATAGGTAGCACGACACCCTCCGACGAACTTTTGAAGCCGATTTCGAAAAAGGGTTTGCAAACGCCAAGCGATGACTTCTACTGGAAGTATGTCTCGAACGAGATGTTTCCAAGTGGTGTTTTTTCTTTTTTTTTTGACCAACGCCCCTGGGTCCGTCTCGAAAAAGATGTGTGGTCAATGTTCCAAACGACCGAGGCAAATAAAATAAAAATGAGTACGCCCCCCCGCCCCCCGACGCAAACCCGCCTTCACTGACCGCCCCCGGTACGAGACCCCTATCCCCCGATCCCTGTAACCCCCAACCCCCTACTCACGTCCCTTAACCACCCCCACCACGAAGCCTCTATGTAACCCCCCAAACAACTCCCGACCCGCCCCCATCAACCAACAGCCCTTGGTGTATGAAACCCCTTGCTTACCGCCCTTTTCTCCACTGTGTCGATGCGTGACGCGCCGCATGCGGGGGAGGGCAGAGGGGAATGTCGAGGCTAGAGCCAGCTGCATCCCCAGCCACGTCCATCACATACTGTTCGAGGTGCTGAAGAACGCTTTGAGAGCGACGGCGCAGACCCACGCGGGCCTCACCGATACCCTGCCTCCAGTGCGCGTGAGGATCTCGCAGGTAATCAGTTTCGAACCGCCGCTGCTGCTGCTGCTGCTGCTGCTGCCGCGAATATGCTTTTTTTGCTTCTTCTTCTTTTTCTTTCTCTGTTTTTTTTTCACGTTCGTTTGCCAACCAGGAGCATTTAGTTGTGCACGTGTGTGTACGTAACATAATTCGTATGTGTCCATGCAAGGGTATTACTTGTGAAAGTAGTACTCGTAGTGTTGTTGGAGATCGTATCGCATGTTTCCATCTATGTATGAAAATTTTGAACTTGGGTAAATCGGATCGAAGACGCCTTGTCCTTCGGATATCATATCGACTTTTGGATAGATCGACTTATCGAATGTAGATATATACAGATGTATATATAGGATATTGTTGGCCCTCTGCTCTCAGAGCTCCTCAGCGTTTCTTAAACGTATTTCTTTGCGTTGTCCTTGCTAGCGCGAGGTGAGGTTCACCTCACGGGACGAAAACTGCCTCATCATGATCCCCGACCCCGACTGTGTCGGGGGCGGCTTCGGGCGTGCTTGCGCCATGCTCTGGCTGCCGGCTGGCCTGGTGTGAGTACGTCGGCTGTGAGGTGGACCAGTTGAGTGGTCGACACTTGATTTATAACAGTCTCCGTGCCCTCGCTGCCGGCAGTAGAGTGGCCGATACTTGATTTATCACAGTCTCCTGGACAAAGATTTTGGTTAATGACCTACCTTTGCCCCGTCAGGCCTACCTTTGGCCCGTCAAACCTTCTTCTGAAATATAATAGTTTTGAGCTATGGGATGTCGTTGACGGCTGTCCGTCAAGGGGCAAATGTGCCGTCAGCCGATATCTATGCTCGCTCGTGACGGTAAAGTTATTATGTTCACGATGCCAGCACCCAGATTGGACCTCTTCTCCTTTGGCCGAAACGGGAGAGGCCGCATCCTCCGCGGCTTTCGACAGCTCATGGCGGCAAGAGTGTGGGGAGTATGGGCTGGGGTGGCCGGTCTCATGCCCCGCCGTTGCTTGTGCGTTATGGGTTGGGCGTTCCAGGAACGAGTGTCGAAATTCCGATTCAGGCTATTTTACTTGTGAAAGCACGAGTTTAGCGCCAAAATGTTGAGATTCGTAGAGCTAGCATATGGTCGCGAAACGAACGTCACGAGCCTCTTCGGCTGCTGTGCACGCCGGGCGACCAGACTCCGTAAGACAGAGATGGCGGATTCTTTGGTGTCGGACGAGGCTACGCTGCGGGACGAGCGGTACGGTGGTGGGGGTACAAACGGCGTCCACGAAAACAATTTTGTACACACAGCAGCACTGGCGGACAGTGTCACATGCATCGTGGAGTTTTGGTTGTGTTGTCAAGGCGTTTTGTATTATTATGTAATTGGTAAGAAAAAAAGAAGTTGTGAAGGAGTACATGTATGCCTGCATGCCTATATGTGCGCGTCACGCTCACCCTGCAACATGTTTCGTTGCTGACCCTCAAGGGTATGCTTATGTCTTTCCTCGTCGTGTCTACTGCTGTAGAGACGGCCTCTGCCACGCTCGCGCAGTACCCAGACGTGGCGCGAGAAACATCTCAAATACGTCAGCTGTGACTTGTACCAAATGACTGGTCGATACTGATTCCGAGGACCAGTCGAGTGATCGATGCTGAGTTAGACGAGTAGACTGGTCGTTACCCAATTCTGAAAGCTACCAGTACGTCATTTCTCACAGATTTCGGTTGACTGCCTACCTTTGCCCCGTCAGAACTGCCTCTGGCCCGTGAAAACGTCATTTTATATACTGTGGTTCATGGCTACTGCGGCTGCTCCTGCCGCTGTTACCCCGCCGCTCTGGTGCTGCTGCTATGTACGTGCTACTACCGCTGTGCTGTTCTACTGCTGCTGCTGCTCTTGCCATGTCTGCGATATATTTTTGCTTCTGGCCCCCGTGAGCATGGTTATCATGCAAGTCACCCCCTCTCGGTGATGTGCCTCCGCATCTTGAAGCTGAAAGACTGATTCATCTGCTTCGGAAGCTGCACGAGTACCGTCTCGTAATTGATATTTTGTTTGGCATCTCGGCGGAGGTCTCGTGCTAGCGTAGTTTTCGTACGATACGTACCTGTACGCTATGCTGCTGCTTCTGCTTGCTGCTGCTGAGTTTCCTGCACCGACGTAGTCGCCGGCCCTTCGTACTGCCGATTTGCTCGATCGACTGCTGCGGCTCAACTAACGTTTTTATGGCTATCTGCATACGGCATACGAAGTGTACAGTACGGACGCCGAGCGTCTCGTACGTAGTACTTTGGAGTGCTCCTTGCTGTTTATGCGAAAGACTTATGTGTTGTTGTGCCCGATGGCGGATGGAAATGTTTTTTCTTCCCTGTGTTTCCAGCGTTTTCTTTCTTTTCACTCGAAAACAATTTTTGTAATGTACCCCTTGGCAGTAATGTCGCACAAACGGCCTCGAGTTGCATACCCGTACGCCTTCAGCCAATACGGGCATGCGCGGAGCCGCCGGCGGGCGTCAGCCCGCCGCGTGGAAGCGCCCCTTTTATATAATATAAAAATATCGAAATGTCAAACACGTATTGCCCTCCATCCCCTGGCGTCTCCGTATTTGTTTTGCGCATGCCGATATTTTTTGTCGAGAAAAATCGATATATATTCGCAGCGAAAAGTTGAAAAAAAAAACGTGTAGATCGATGAGTTTTTCGTTTCCTCCTGCATCGTATCGATTCCGAATGGATGTCGATCACTCTAAGGTTAAATACAGGACAAAAAGAGAAGACGACAAGATATTCCCCCCCGCTGTCCGAATAGTAAACAAGCCGGCGCAGTGAGATTTATGACTGTTTGCACGATTTTTAAGATTGCACTTTTTTTTCGTTTTTTTTACTCAAAGAGTAGTTTTAGAATTCCCCGCTTTCCAGGTCTCGATTGTAGGAGCAGCAACGGTGTTCCGTCTCGAAGGGGATGCGCGGTCAATGGTCGAAGGACCAAGGCAAGCAAAAAATGAGTACGCCCGGGTCTATGGTCATACCCGCTACGGCTATGCATGGCACGAGTACACCCTGCCCCCCGCCCTGTCTACGAGGTCTCGAGAGTAGGAGCGTGGCACCTCGTATCGTTTTGTTTCCGGGTGGCCTCTTTCTCGGCTGCATTTGCTTTTCGTGAGTTTTCTGGATATGTCTTCGTTTAACAGCAACGTTTTATCACATGCTAACGGTTTGACACCTTGACTGACCGTTCCCCTACACAAAAACTAGAATGTAAGAGCAGACCGCGGTCTGACCTGTCGACTGACCGTCCCCTATACTATATCAATTGCGGGGGACCATAGTTAATAGGACCTCTGGTATCCATAAAAATGTACATATTTGACCATTTTTACTAACAATATTTGTTCCTATTAACTATGGCCCCCCGTAATAGTATGTTGTAGGAGACCGCGGTTTGACTCCTTGACTCGCCCTCTACACTAAAACTAATATGTCATAGGAGATGACGGTCTGACCCCTAGACTGACCGATCCCCTACACTAAAACTGATATGTTACCAGGTATAGGAGACCGCGGTTTGACCCCTAGACTGACCGCCCCTCTACTATAAGACTAAGATGTTGTGGGAGACCGTGGTTTGACTCCTTGGCTGACCGCCCCCCTACACTAAAACTAGTATATTATAGGAGACCGCGGTTTGACTCCTTGACTGACCGCCTTCCTACACTAAAACTAGTATATCAAGGTCCAAAGACGCCTTGACGCGCCCAACAAGCCCATCTGCTATCAATAGCGCCTTTGATCCATATGGACTTATTTGTAGGTGGGACTTGCTGTTGAGCATCACGAGGTGCAACGGCTTCTGCTTTTACGTGTGTGATCATGTGTGTGCGCATATATGGTTTTGTCGGTTTCCTGTGTCCGCCTGTTGTTGCTGTTGGTCTCGCAGTAACTCATCGCCACAAATGCAGCCCGCGGTCTTAGTGCGCTCGTCTATGTGCATGTGTGCTTTGTGTTATATGCACGTTTCTACCAGGTACGTCTTGCGTCTGCGGTTGTGATAAATCCGTCCTTTCTTATGTCTCCTCCTTTTCCGCCCGTTTTTTCGTTCGGCTTTTATCGCCTGGCCTTCTCCATGTGTTGTCTGCCTTCCCCCCCCCCCCTCCTCCTCCTCTCCCTTCCTCACACGTACTAAGCAACCGCGCAGGGGTAAATATATAAATCCTACTTTCCCACCACGGCGAGCGCCTCATTCTTTAACGTGGCTTCCTACCTCTACCGCACCATACCCCCCCCCTTCGCCCCCCCCCCCCGCCCCGCCGCCTGGTCGATGAAAACCCAACGTCCTCCGTCCTGGCACCGTAGGGATACGAGGGTTTATGGCCATACGACTACGGCCATGCCTGACATGAGTATTCCCCCCCCGCCCCCGCGCCCCCCCACCCCCCCCTCCCTTCCCTCCCTTCGCGCCCACCCCCCTTTTTCCACACCTCCGCCCGTGATGACGGATGCGGAAAGCAGGCTAAGCGTCAGGTCAGCGTCTGCGTGTCTGATGAAGGGGGCGGGATGAGCATGGCCACCTCCAAACACGCCTTCAAGTACCTGTGGACGTCTTCAGGTAGGTGACTTTGGGGGGATGGGGGGCGGGGGGGGGAGGGGGGAGTGTACTCAGGTCAGGCATGCCCGCAATTGCATGAACGTAGAGGTGGACGGGGGGGGGGGGGGGGGGGGGGGGGGGGGGGGGTGGGCTACATGCTGGGGCGGCGTCATGTGTGAGTGGGAGCGTGCGTAGAGCAGAATTGAGGGAGGGGGGTGGGCCAGGGGAGGGGAGGGGAAGGTACTGTAGGGTAGGGTAGGGTTGGTGGAGGGGTGTGTGTGTACCCACAGTATGGCATGCATGGCTGTAATCGTATGGCCACACGTAGCGTGGAGGGGGGGGTTATGTCGGGGCGGTATCATGTCTGTGCACGTGCGTAGAGTAGAATAGGGGACGGTAGGGTAGGGTAGGGTAGGGAACGGGGAGGGGAGGAGGTGTATACGGGGGGGGGGGGGTCATGGGTGCGCGTGCGTAGAGTAGGATGGGAAAGCTGAAGGGAGGGGAGGGGACGGTAAGGGGGGGGAGATAGGCCGCGGCGGTATCATGTGTTTGCGCACGCGTAAAGTGAGATGAGGGAACATAGGGGAGGGAGTGAGGAGGGGGAGGTAGGAAGGGATAGGGTAAGGAAGGGTGGGGTACCGTAGGGAGTTGTGAGGGGGAAAGTGTCATGGGATAACGTAGGTGGCCTTTCTTCATTTCTGTCGCCGCGCTCGAGATGAAACATCATGGCGTGTGTGAAGTTTCGCGGTTCGCTTGCGGCTCACCTCGCCGCTCACGAGGAGCTGCAGCCCCTTCCCTGCCCCTCGTGTACGCAGTGGTGCTTGATCGCCGTACACACGCAGGACACAGGATGCCCGGTGACCCGTGGCTGTCACCTGCTGGCGTACCCTCTGGTGCCGTGGGTTCTATTTGCACGCATGTCTCACACATTTGAAGGGAAGCCGTCTCTCCACCACAATCCTCCCCCCCCTCCCTTCACTCCTGCCCCCCAACCTCTCTCTCCCCCCCCCCTTCCCCTTCCCTGTCTTCCTCCCTTTCCCCCCCGCCCCGTTCTCCCTCCCCCTATACATTATATGTATATAGGTTAGGTTGGCGTCGGTTGGCAACGACACTGTAAACTTGCCGCTTACTGCATAAGCTAGACAACCAGGGTACCGTTTTTGTGTTTTGTGTTTTGTGGGGGGGGGGGGTTCCGCTGTCGGTCACAGTTGGTGATCGAGTTAGATCACCCCCCCCCCCCCCCCCCCCCCTTCCCCTCGGTGGTCATACGACTACGGCCATGCATGAGATCGAGTACATTTCTCCTATCGAGTACACCCCCCCCCTCCCCCCCCGTTCTCCCTCCCCTCTCCGCCCCCTCCCTCCTCCCCTCCCCCCTCTGTTGTACCTACAGAAACGCACAGCGAAGCTCAGGCGAAGCACCGCGCAAACGCCTCCTTTCAGCCCGCTAACGATCCTCTCAGCGGCATGGGCATCGGCTTGCCCGTCAGCCGACTCTACGCTAGGCACTTTGGCGGTGACCTTCGAATGCTGTCCATGCAAGGATACGGGTGAGTAATGCCCCCCCGCCTCCCCTCCGTCCCGGTATTGTCGGGATGCAAAGGTTTATGGTCATACGACTGCGGCCATGCATGATATCGAGTACACCCCCCCCTCCCCATCCCTCCACTACCTCCCGCCCTCCTCCCCTCCCCTCCGCCTTTCAGTGCCCCCCCGATGGCAGCAGCGGCAATGACAGTAGAAGGAGCGGTAGCAGTAGCAGCAGCACTGATGATGGTAGCAGCAGCAATGGCAGAGTAGCTCGTGAAGCAACATAGGCGATATAGCAGAAGCAGCCCCAATAGAAGCAGCAGCAGCAGCGACAACAATAGCAGCAGCAATGGCAACAGCAATGGCAGCAGCAATGGCAACAAGCCGCACCCAAGAAGGTTGCTATTTTCTACTTCATTTTGTATCGGTACGTATCTTGTGAGTGCTGCAGCTAGATAGTTAGCTTATTCGCTTGCCATTGGCTCCTCATGTTATCAGTAGTATCACCGCCCCTTTACTTGCGTCCTGATTTTCTCCCATCATATCACCCCCCCCCCCCTCTCTCCCGCCCTCACTTCCTCCCTCGCCCTCCCCCCCCCACTTCAACTCCCCTCCCTCTACCTCCGTCACCCCCCCCCCCCCCGTGGTCGTACGACTACGGCCACGCATGATGATGAGTACCCCCCCCCCCCCCCCCCCGCGTCCCCCTTTCCCTCGTCGTCCTCCCTCACCTTCCGCCCCCCCTTGTCCCTATCCTCGGCTTCCTCCCTCCCCCCCCCCCCCCTCCCTTACGGTCTCCCTCCCCCCCCGCCCCCGCCCCCTTCGACCTCCCCCCCTCGTCGCCCCCCTCTCGTCCCCCCCCCCAATCCGTGTTCGGTGGCCGTGACTCCGTATTTCTCGTCGCCGCAGGACACACGTCGCTCTTTTTCTGCCCATGGTTGAGGACGGGATTGAGCGGCTGCCGCCCCCGCCCACCGTAACTAATTGAACGCTTCCTTACTCGCCCCCCCTCCCCCCCCCCCTCCCCCCCCCCCCCTCGGCCTCGGCCTCGGCCGTGAAACAAATACGAACGCCTCTCTTGCCGCCAACGCCGTATTTAGTACCGTTGGCGGCTGCCTGGCTGACTAGTTACGACGGAGGGGGTCTCGATGGTATTTCTATTTATAGCGGAGGGGCCTATTAGTAGTGTTGTGGGCGGTACATAAGAGGAACCCATTTTTGTTTTTTGCGCGGAGGCGGCGGTAATATTTAGAGCGCAGGATCCAGTTTGACTCAGTGTGACCCAGTTAGTCGTTAGGCGATACAGCGTACATAGAGAGCTCAATCTGACCCAGTTTTGTGTTTTGGGCGATATACTGGTGGGGGATCCAGTCAGTGCGAGCTATGCATCAGAGGACCCAGCCCAGTGCATCAGGGAATCCGGTTTGGCCCAGGTATTCGTGTGGCGATAGAGCGTAGAGCTCAGTCCGACTCAGTTTTTGTGTTTTTGGCGATATACTGGAACAAGGCCGGGCCGGTATGGGTGATGAATGAGAGGACCCAACGCTCATTACATCAGCAGTCCCTGTTTGATCCAGTGAATCGTCTGGCGATATGGCAGAGCACCCAGCCTGTCCCAGTTAGAAGTATTGGCGATACACAGGAAAAAGACTCGAGCCAGTAGGGGCGATGCATCAGAGGACCCAGATTGGCTTGGTCAATCGTTTGGCGGTATAACGGGTTACCCAATCCTGCCCGGTTTTTGGTCTTGTGCCGACACTCCCTTGGATTCACCATGATGGGCAGCACACCAGAGGGCACGGCCCAGTATCAGCAGCAGGCGGTACCAGTGTATGAGAGGACCTGGTTTGGCCCAGTTAATCATTTGGCGACACCATGATGGGCAGCACACCAGAGGGCACGGCCCAGTATCAGCAGCAGGCGGTACCAGTGTATGAGAGGACCTGGTTTGGCCCAGTTAATCATTTGGCGACATATCGGGCAATCCCATCCGATCGTTTTTTTTTTGTTTCTTGACATGCCTGGTACCAGCCGAGCCAGCCAGTATGAGCGATACGTCAGAGGACTCTGCCTGGCCAAGTCCGTCGTTTTTGCTGAGATAAAACATATGGCGCAGGATTCAAAGTTCGACTCATTTTTTTTGTCTTCGTTTGTGGTGTTGGTCTATAGCGAGGGAGGACCCAATGACCCCCATTTTTGTCTTCAGGTGGCAAGGTCGGAGGATTCGTTACATCCGGGGTTTTCTTTTTAATTCCCCCCCCCCCTCCTCCCCCCTCCCCACCCACTGCTGTTGTATGAGTGCTGTTCACCTTTTGCAGTGTTTTTTTTGTGAAGACGTCTGCGATATCCGTAGGTGCCCGGAAGGACCAACCAAGTTCATACGAAAATAGGCATGTTCTATAATAGAGGTTCACCCTAAATTCTGCGAGGCTCCTATGTCCTCCCAAGGTATACCGCGGAAACTAAAGGGGAGACACGTATGAATACGGCTGATGCTTGGGATGTGTGGGGCGCGCAACTTCAATACTTCGATACAGATACCCCCACGATCTGTGGTACTGTACCTCCTTCAACTGCCGCACGGTAAAGAGGCCGCGGTGGCTCAGAAAGTTCCCCCCCCAAATGTGATGCCTCTATCATAGAACGCCTTGGAATTCGGAGCGTACTTTTTTCCCCCCGTTCCCCCCCACCCACCGCCCCCCCCCCCTCCCTGCCACCATTCATGTGCGAGTGTACATCGCTTTCTTTTTTGGTTGCTGTGTATTTGGGTGGATGCTCAAATTTCATCGCGGCGCTCGGATAGTCCCTTCCCTCTGGGCCGTTTTTTTTTTTTTTTTTTTTTTTTTGCTGAAAGCCGGTGCGAGTGCGAGCGCAAGCGTATATGTGCGCTCGAGATCCATCGATGTCGTCGGGGTCCATCCATGTCGGGAGGTGGTAGCGTTGGGTAGGGTTGAACGCCCCGGTTCTTGGTGTGCGATTATGGGGGTTGTGTTTGTGGAGGTAGTAGTGGCGATGGGGATGGCGGTGGTGGTGGCGGTGGTAGTTGTGTGACAGCTGTGGCGCAAGGCAAAGGAGAAAGACAATTCTTCCACGCAAAGCGGTATGATAGTGTGATACTTCGAAGTATAGCGTCATCATCGGAGCCTTTCATGGCGCTCGGATGGGCCCGGGTTAGCCTTTTTGCGTTTTGGAATGGGATGGTAGTGTCGTATGTCGCGCACCTTCGGAGCCTCTCGTGGTGCTCGGATAGGCCCCGGTTCTTCCTGTTTGAAATGAAATGGCGGTGGTGGTGATGGTGGCAGTGGTGGTGGCAGCGATGATAGTGGTGACGGTGGTGGTAGATGTGCGAGAGGTGGGGGTGGTGGCGGCGATGATTGTAGCGACGGTGGTGGTAGGTAGGTGTGTGAGAGCTGGTGGTGGTGGTGGTGGCGGCGATAATGGTAATGGCGGTGGTGGTAGATGTGTGAGAGTTGTTGCGCCTGGCAAGGAAGATAAAGTTAATATTTCACGCACTCACACACCAGCAACACCATCGCCACTTCTTCCATCATCGCAGCCTTTCGAAGACCGCCGTAAGTAGCGGTGACGAATGCGCCTAACTACGACCCTTTCCTGGGACCGCAGGTATTACGTCAGCGACAAAAACAAACGACCATATTGCTCCTACTTACCGCAAACTGATAGAAGAGCCACCACGACGTATATGCGAGATGTCAATCAGACGTCACGTCTATATACTGAGACCCTGCCGTTCGGAACGATATATACTTCGAAGTATGTACCAAAGCGCCTTGAGCCGTGCGTGTCACGCCCTCGCCCCTGCATCCTGCCTACACTGCACCCGTGCCGACTCACATACGACTCACATCGAGAGCCGCCCTTCACAACCGAATCTCATCCTCCCGACTCAAGACGCATGCCACGCGGTAGAGGTGCACCATTTTGTTTGTGAGGCTCCTTGCTTGATTACAGTACTAGGAGCTCTGTGCCCCATCCAAACCCTCGCTCGGAAGGAAAATGAGCGAGAGCATGATCCAACGAATGAATCCCATCGCCCAGAAACACAAAAAAAATGTCACTTTGCGAAACAAGAATACGGTGCATTCCGACGAGTTTGGGCATCAAGGAGCCCCGTCATTTTCGGAAAATGTTTAAGCTAAAAAGGTGCCACTTGTATCTCTATCGTAGCGTGCATCTCACGTCGAAACCCACCCACCCACCCCACTCACATTGGAACCCACCATCCCAACTCACTTCGAAACTCATCCCCAGTCTGCGCCGCAACCATCGCCCTGACTCACATCAAACCCCATCACCCCATCCTCCCCCGACTCATATATCGAAAGGCATCCTCCCGACTCCCGTCGAAGAACGGGGGTCGAAAACGGCCGTTCACGTCTCGACTGCACGCGGAAAGAGGCAGCGCTTCTGGCCGTGGGTAAGACCAGGCACTCGTACTGTGAATACTTATAAAGGACGATCGAAAAATGCAAACATCGAGTTGCTGCACAAAAATAGGGTCGGAAAACGGGTTGTTATACTTGATGCATCGAAAATCGTGGTGTTCAAGGCACAAGGTTACCCGAGACGGTGCGAATTGGTGCAGACCGCCATTTTGCGTGCCGGCGATCGATAGTCGGAGGGTGGGATAGGGTAGGGTAGGGTAGGGCGGGGTAGGGTAGGGTAGAGTAGAGTAAAGTAGGGTAGGGTAGGGTAGGGTAGGTACAGTATAGAGAAGGGGAGGGTGGGAGTCGGATGCGGTTCCTCTTACTGTGACCCCTCCCCTCAAGCGTCCAGCGCTCGGCAAACGAAAAAGGAAAACCGCACGGCGGACGACCCAAGACCAGTTAGCACCGATCGTCGGCACCAAGAACAGAGACAAGAGCTCTCCGGTCCGCTCTCCCCACCCCTCCGCCACCGCATGCGCGGGAGGGAAATGAAAAACGGAACAGGAAAATCCCAAAACAAAGGACACAGTACTGAAGGTGCGGCCAACGGAGAACAGAAAAGGGGGCGGTCCAAGCCAGCCCCTCGGCTAATAGCTCGACCCGAATTTAGGTTTCATTATTTTTGTTCGGTACGGTCTTCTTCCGTAAGAAACAAGCCCCACCCCTCGTCATCTCACACTCCAACCCCCTATTCTTCGCTCGCCACGCGACTACTCCACGACGTGCCCGAAGTCTGACTATTACGCTGCTGTTGTAGCCCCCCCTGCCCTCCCCCCCTCCTGCCGTTTCGCTCGTCCGGTCCATTTACTGTACTCGACCGGAACAACCTAACCCCACCCCAAGGGGAGAAACACGGATCAGGGCTCTCTTCCAACAGGTGTGCTCTCGGAAGCGGAAGGATGGAGAGTCAGCCCGCCAATCGACCAACCAATAGACACACCCGGAGGCTCTCGAGGCAACATCAACACGCACGGGGACAAACATCTGTCCCCTTTTTATCGCACGTCAAAACGACAAAAATCAGCAAACACAAGAAAGAGAGAGAACAATCTGCTCGCTCTCGCTCCCTCACTCCTTCTTCCCCCCCCCCCCCCCCCCCCCCCTCCGCCCCTCCCCTCTCTCTCTCCTCCCCCACCCCTCTTCTCTCTCCGCTCTTCTCGTCGCACAGACGCGCGCCTACCGCGGACCCGACCCCCCCCCACCCCTCCCCCACGAGCTTGGCGAGCCCCTCCTTAGCGTTAGCGCCCATCTCTGTTGCACGCCCCAAAATGTATCTGCTCATCGGCCAGCGGCCCCCACCGCAGCGCCTGCGGCCGCCGCTCCCGCCCCGACACCCGCCACGAGCTTGGCGAGCTCCTCCTTCACCTTGTCGCCCATCTCCTTGCATCCCACGGGTGTGGTGCCTTCGCGCTCGATGTCGGCGGTAGCGTAGCCCTTGTCCATCACCACGTCTACGGCGGCCTCGACGAGATCGGCCTCGTCGGGCCGGCCGAGGTCGTAGCGAAGCATCATCGCGGCAGAGAGGATCATCGCCTGACCGACCAGATAAGAAAAAAAAAGACAGACGGACGGACAGACGGACAGACGGACGGACGGGGAACAAAAAAAGCGACCGACGGGAGGAGGGGCCGACCGACCGACCGACCGACCGACCCACCCGAGCGAGGGAGCGAGTGGGCAAGCGAGCGGGCGAATGAACGAACACGCAGGCGATCAAGAGATAGAGGAAGGGAGAGAGAAATAAATAAGAAAAAAAGGGGGGAGATAATTGTATATCTGGTATATGTAAAACAGATGAAAAAAAAACCGAACAATATGACGAAGGGGGGGGAGAGAAACATACTGGCTGATAGGTGTCGATAGAGATAAATAAGACACAGGGGGAGAGAGACATATCTATGAACAGAGAGACGAACGAGACAAAGGGGAGAATAAAAAGAGAGAAGCCAGACAAAGGGAGAGAGAGACAGTTAGGTAAGAGAGAAAGTAATAGGACAAAGGGGGAGAGAGAAAGAGAGATAGAAAGAGAGAGAGATCATTGAGACGAAGCGGGGGAGAGCAGGAGAGACGTAGAAAAGGGAGAGGAATAAGACATAAGGGGGGAGAGATAAGGAGATACATAAAAACATGAAACAGGACCAAGGAGGGGGGGAGAGAAAGAGAGGTACAAAAAGGGATAAAAAGATAAAGAGGATAAGAGAGAGAAACAAGAGAGCAACTCGTACATACGAAGTATATGCGATATAAATATATGCGGTACGAAGCACGTATATAAATCAGGTCAGAGAGATACAGGGAGAGGGAGGTAGAGAAGGTGGGGTTAACGGAGACAACAACAGGCATCACTATTCCACTCTGATCGGGAATATGAGGTACTTTTGTGCCTTTTGTGGCCATCAAAACGAACATCGTATTTTGTTATCAGACCGGTAGATAGATAGGGGGTGTGGGGGGGGGGGGGAGGAAGTGAGGCAGGTAGGGAGGACGTAAAAGAGAGTGACGTCGGGGAAACGATAGCTTAGGTCGGTTGATTTCCACCGATCCCTCAGGGAGCCTCAAATGACTGCACACCTCGCCCCCCCCCCCCGCCCCCCCCCCAATCCTGCCCCCCCCC
Source organism: Nereocystis luetkeana (assembly GCA_031213475.1). Lineage (NCBI taxonomy): Eukaryota > Phaeophyceae > Laminariales > Laminariaceae > Nereocystis > Nereocystis luetkeana. Next base: position 4,951,191 of record JARUPZ010000012.1, on the reverse strand, counting down.
GGCCCTACCCTGCCCTGCCTTCGCCAACCTTAGTCAACCTTGTGCCTCACCAGCGGGTTAGCCTTGTCCTGGCCGGCGATGTCCGGGGCGGAACCGTGGCACGGCTCGAACACACCCGGCCCGTCAGGGCTTCCCATAGATGCAGAGGGGAGCATGCCGAGGGAGCCCACCTACGAAAACGTTTAGCCGCGGAGGGGGGGTGGGAGACACGGAAGGAGAAAGAGAGGGAGGGAGGCAGGGAGGGAGGGAGGGAGGGAGGAAGGGAGGGAGGGAGGGAGGAAGGGAGGGAGGGAGGGAGGAAGGGAGGGAGGGAGGGCAGCATGGAAATGAGGGGTGGCGCCGACGACGGCACCGACGGGTGAAGAGTCGCTCCTAAGAAACTGAGGAGGTACTGTAGTTCCCTCTATAACCCTCTTAGAGCTACAGTCTCGTCTCGTGGAAAAAATACTTGAAAAATCCGAGTTGGTTTGTCCTCCAAACGGGACTGCGGTCCTCGAAGGGTCAAGGGACGTCGCGAAAAAAATTAGGCACACAAAGAACTTCAGTTTTCTGCTCACCCTTTTTTTCCCAGTACTGACTTTTATGGGGCCGGTACCAACGACGACAGGGGGCGTTGGTACGTGCTGGTAATACGTGTGAGGTCTCCTATCCCGAATGCCACTAAGTTCCCCTGACACTATTAATAGCTAATACGAGCAAGAAGAGTGTAGGTACTCGTATATCTCGTACTGTACGCACACCGAAAACAAACGAAACAAAAAAAAAACGATGTGGAAAACATACACTTGTATGGTACGCACGTAGCCGCAACCTGCACGCAACAGCGCAGTGAAGCAGAGGCAACGCTACAGGTCCGAGGCGTGACACAGACTTAGTTTGAGTTCAGGATGTCCGACGAAAGCAAAATCGAGTATGTTCACGGCGCTCACACGCAAACACAAAACAAAATCATGGACAACTCCAGACACACGCGAAAAAATCACGGACGAACCAGACACACGAACTGTGGACAAATACACACACAAACCGTACCATCAACGCAAACACAAAACGGATAATGGACATACACATATCATCACCGTGTTTCTCTCACCAACCATACGCTACACAACATTTTTCAACGGGAGAAAGTGGGGGGGGGGTGTACTCATTTGTTGCTTGCCTTAGTCATTTAACCATTGACCACGCATCCCTTTCGAGACGGAGCACCGTTCCTACTCCTAACAGAGACACCTCCAACAATTGGGCGCTCATTACGGTGTTTCCATATATTACATAGAAATGTTTTGCTTATCTTATCCCCTTCCTGTTTGGCCGCCTGTGGCCACCATCAATCTCCTAGGATAGCGATCGTTTTCTCGCTGCTATCTAGTGTGTTAAACTCCTCCATGTCACATTCTTCTATTTCCCTCATCTCCTCTTCTAACACTCATTTTCATGCATGGCCGTAGTCGTATGACCATAAACCCTCGTATCCCTACAATGCCTGGACGGAGCACGTGGGGTTTTCATCGACCAGGCAGACATTGCTTGCACCAGGCTTTGCGAAGCGCCGTGGGGTGTTGGGCGAGTCGCATGAATGGGCGAGCTGCATCCTGCCGAGAACCGCTTTTGAGGCGGATTTTCATGCATATGGATGACAGCAGCGTCAATCGGGGCACGCATACGTAGCTCACCAGCATGGAAGCCTCGTCAGACAGGATGTCTCCGAAGATGTTACCCGTCACCATGACGTCGAACTGTTTGGGCCAGCGGATGAGCTGCATGGCCGCGTTGTCGACGTACTGGTGCGTCAACTCCACTTCCGGGTACTTCTCCGACATCTTGATCACCACGTCCCTCCACAGCTGCGCCCCAGAAACACACGAACACGACCAGACCCGATAAATGTTGGTTGGTTGGTTGGTTGATTGATCTGGGATGGTTGATCGGTTGAGTGGTTCTTCCGATGGGTTCGAACTGATTGGTGGGTGGGTTGGTATCGGTTTTCAGTAGGGTTGGTCGTTAGATGGTGTTTGGTTGGTTTGGTTGGATGGTTTAGTTGGTTGGCTTGGCTTGGCTTGGTTTGGTTGATCGGTTGAGTGGTTCTTCCGTTCGGCTCGAGTTGGTTGGTGGGTAGGTTGGTCTGATTGGTTGGGCAAAGTTGGTCGGTAGATGCGTGGGTTGGGTGGTTGGGTTGGTTGGTCGGGTCGGGTTGGTTTGGTTGGTTGGGTGGGTTGGCTGGTGGGTTGGTCGGTTGCTTGCTTTGGTCGGTAGGCTAATTGTTTGGTTGCTGTGGTTGAGTTGATTCGTTGATTGACTATTTTGAAATGGACAGTACATCGTTCGGTTGGTTGGTAGTTCGTTCGGCAGGCGTAATGGTCGCGCCGGGGGGGGGGAGGGGGGGGGGGAAACAGCACGCATCTTACGGATGTTCGGTTTTGATGACGGTAGAGACAACGATAGTAGTACGAGCATCAACACCAGTAAATAGTATCAACAGCAAGGCTGTGGTTACTGTGCGGTAGCAGCAGCAGTCGCGGTGTACTGTGCCGTGGTACCACGCAGTGTTAATAGCAAAAGTGGTAGCGTTACCAGCAGATTTAACAGCAACAGCAGCACATTTAGCGAGTGCAAACTCTCACATCAATAGCAGCAACAATCAACAGCAACGGCAGAAGAGTTAGTGAATGCCAAATCTTACATCAAAACGCAGCAATATAAACAGCATCGCCGTACCTCAACATCAACAATAACAAACAGCGGCAGCAGAAGCAGCAGCGACAACAGCGTCAAACCAGTACCTGACTGACGTCGAGAACGTTAGCCTTGTCGACCGAACACAGACGTTTCCCTCGCTTCATCGCCACGTCGTACGCCACCTTGGCGATGCGCTCCACCTTCAACACATTTACACATGAACACCGACGTTTTCAGGCGATACAGACATGATTTAGGCGTTACGGAGCGGAGAAGGGGGGGGTTGTGCTCATGTCATGCAAGACCGTAGTCGTACGATCATAGACCCTCGCATCCCTACAATGCCGGGACGGATGGCCGGACGGACGGGGGGGGGGGGGGGGGACCAAGAGAGGGCGTACTGTGGACACACCACGACCAGGAAATGGGAAACTTTCGAGTGGGAACACAGGTCCGACTACGCGGTGGAAAACTGCCAGCCTGCTCGTATGATAGTACCCGAGCACCTGACTTGGGGGGGGGGGGGGTACCTGGTAGCTACAACAGCAGCAACAGCAACAACAGCACCGTGCGCGGGGTCGAAGAGATAGCCACCAACATGCATCCGATTTTTGTTTCGATACACTCAGAATGCAGCCAGGACCCCAACACCCGAACCCCAACCCCCATACCCCCCGCCGCCTCCGCCCCAGCCCAGAAACCCTTGCCACCGTGTGTCATGCCTAGACGTGTTTCCATCACGATATACCAGGTACCTGGTATAGCATAAAAACCATAGCTGAATGTGTTTTTCTAGATAAAAACGTACGTGGCAACATTTTTTTTTTAGCATACTATAGGTGTACCGTGGGGAAACTACAGTAGGAGGGAGGGCATCACATCTGAGTAGTCTTTGGCGTATTTGCTTTACGTATACCGATATGAATATCAGGTATCGGCAAGAAAAATATTTTTTTGGGAAGAAAACGAAATAAAGAAAAAGAAAGCGGAATGGACACAAAAAATCCTACTCGTACTGCAGTAATAGTCGTACCTCGTGCTCGTGGTAGATCATGTTGTTGTACCCCACCCGCTCTCCGGACGGAAGCGTGTCGATCCCCTGGGAAAAAATTGTCCATGAATAGGTCAATCGCACGTGGTTTGATTCCGGTGTCGGTTTCGGGTTTGTAGTAAAATATGGCAGGGCGGAAAATTGGGGGAGGGAGGGAGGGAGGGAGGGAGGGAGGGAGGGAGGGAGGGAGGGAGGGAGGGAGGGAGGGAGGGAGGGAGGGAGGGAGGGAGGGAGGGAGGGAGGGAGGGAGGGAGGGAGGGAGGGAGGGAGGGAGGGAGGGAGGGAGGGAGGGAGGGAGGGAGGGAGGGCGGGAGGGAGGGAGGGAGGGAGGGAGGGAGGGAGGGAGGGAGGGAGGGAGGGAGGGAGGGAGGGAGGAAGGGAGGAAGGGAGGGAGGGAGGGAAGACGAGGAGATGGAGGGGAGGATGAGCGGGAGTTAGAGGCGGAGGGAGGAAGGGAGGGAGGGAGGGAGGGTGAGAAATATCAGGGATAGGTGGGAAGACAAGGAGATGGAGGGGAGGGTGGGGTGGGGGTAAGAGGCGGAGGGGGGAGGGGCGTGATGTTGAGGGCGGAGGAGAGTATGACATGTCTGTTAGCTCTGACCGAGAAAAAACGAAGCATACCTTGGGGGTGCCGAAGTAGACGTCTCCCGTCAGCTCCCGGACCACCATGATGTCCACACCCTCCACGATCTCGCGCTTGAGCGAGGAAGCATCTACCAGCTCTTTCATGACCTGAAACAGGAGAACAGACACGACACATGCATCCACCCACCGGGGGGGGAGAGAAGCGTTTCGAGTCAGCAGCCGTTGCAAGGTTGGCCGTTACATACAGCAACAAGATCGACCGATACGACGATACGCGGTTCGCCGTTCCCGTTACTAGGACTGCGACCCCGCTGTGGGGATAAACACTTAAAAATTTGAGTGGTTTGTCCCCAACACGGGACTCCAGTGTGCCCTACAAGAGCAGTTTGCCTTAAAAGGGTCAAGAAAGAGCCAGGTTTAGGCTTTCTCCACAGCGCAGCGGTCAAAGGGATAAGAGTCGCCGTTACAAGGCTGACCGCGACGCGGTCACAGCCGTTACATCATTGGCCGTTACAAGATCGCCTAAGGACGGTCGTTACAAGAGCACTTAAGGGAGGGCCGTTATAATATTTGGCTGTGTCCCAGGTATTTTGGTCGTTGCAAGGCTGGCCGTGAGGCGGTTGGTCGTGCCAAGAATGGCTGTTATACGGCTGGTCGTTACCAGGTACCAGGTAGGCCGTTACAGGGATCGGGTTGGCCCTATCACCTTGTCGGCCGTTACATCATACGGTTGGCCGTTACATGACTATTATAGCAGTGGTTGTCGAAATCGCGAGTGGCGGCGGCGTGGGGAAGAGGGAACGATCCCACTGCATGCTCACACAGTAGGATATTCGCGATATTCCAATTGGGATTGGGAGTTGAAACTATATTGAAAAAAACCCGATAAGCACGAGGAGCTGATTTGTGAAGCAGGTAAATCGAAGTTTTGCTCCCATTTGCTATAACCAACCCATTGAGTTACCCAACCCGAAATTTACTTACTGGAGATTTGAAAAACGTCAATTTGATCAACTTTTTCCCACAGCAATTATTTAGTCGTGGGTTGGGATTGCCATTATCATATACCATGGTACGGTAAGAAACAGACTACAAGAAACCCACCCATAACCATTTTTTTCGCAAACACCCCTGCTGTGGACGAAAATATAAGGATCGTTTGAACAGTGATATCAATACCAAACGTTGCCTTTGTTTCCGTCCAGGCCTTTCAGGAGTGCGGGTCTCGTCTAGGCGACAAAAAACTACTTCACAGTAGAATTCCAGCGTCATTTGTCCCCAAAATGGAACCACAGTTCTAAAAGGCTCAAGGTTAAAAAGCATTCGGGAGTTGAGAGAGCAGTCAAAACGAAACGACCTGTCCTACCTATCCTAAAAGCTACCTAGGTACGTATTTCCCACTACAGATAAGAGCAATACCGGGTACGTAGATAAGAGCGCGTGTTTCCGCTAGTCACGGGGTGCTCTTAAGGATCAAGGCGGTACCCACTGACTAAAATTGGAGGTATTGTAGATGAAGCGGTCTTGCAAGGACCGGGACGCGGGGGGCAGTTGGTGGGTAGGCGAGCGAGGGGTTAACGTGGAAGCGGACACGGCATACGGTACTGCAACCTCTCTACAAAACACAAGACGCACCGGCTAACATATAAACAACAAACACGATGACAGACACCAACAAAGGGATGCCAGCAAAATTACCGCACCGGGCACGCAACGCAAGCAGTCAACAAGGCGCGACGGAGGCCCTAGACCCATCGTGAAAAAACGCCAAACATCACTACAACACCGTACTTTATGTACCTGGTAGTCAACAAAGCGTGACGATACCCTATACTAGTATACCATACCCACCGTGTGACACGCCAAAAATCACTACGTACAACACCGTACTGCAATAAATCCCTGAGCCAACACGTTGATACACACCTTGACAAGACCCTATACCTATCGCCCAACACGCCAAACATCACTACAACACCGTACTGCCAAATGAATATACTGATACCCATGAAAACACCTTGGCGGGGCGAAGGTTAGCAAACAGCCCCAACTGCGATCGCATCGCCAACAATCCCGTCTCCGGCCTCAGCTCGCGCGGGTTCACGTCCCACTTAGGCCCTCCGATCGCCGCCAGGAGGATCGAGTCAGAGGTCTAAGGCGAAGGGAGCGGGGGGGGGGGAGGGTGGAGGGTAGGGAGGGACAAAGCAAGCGAGCACGCGAGTAGGTGAAAAAAAAACAAGCGATTGCGGGTTGGGCGCTGCTGTCAGAGCCTTGTGGCGATGTATATGTAGGTGACGAATCAATCGCTGCTGCCGGAGCCTCAGGCGCTTTACTCGGGATTTGAGGTGTCGGTACAGGTGACAAGATCATTCAACACCAAAACCCAGCCCAACCCAATCCAAGCCAACCCAAGTCGACACAACACAACTGACCCATCATGAAAGAGACATAATACACAACACATGGCACGTGGGCAGGCAGGGCCACCCTTCCGCCCGTACCAACCACGAGGCACAACGTCCCACTTCACACAACCCTACCACCACAAGCACCACCACTACCACCACCGCCACCAGCAACACCATCACCACCACCGCCTCCACCACCCCAGAAAGTACCGCTGCCCCGTCGCATTATGCGGCGCGGGTACGTTACGCTGTACCAAAACGAAAATAACACACCACCACCAACAACAACAGCAGCAACATCACGGCTACGGACGAGGGGATGCGGATTGCGGCTGGCACAGGGGTATACAGGGGAGGAGGCGGCCACAACCACAACCACTACCGATGCCGTTACCGCCACCACCACCCCCACCGTCACCACCACCACCTCCACCATCCCAGAAGTACCGCCGCCCCGTCCCGACACGCGGCGTGGGTACGCTACATCGTATACTACCAAAAACGAACAAACTGGTCAACAAACTCCAAAACCGTTTCAGTTCGGCGGACGGGGGGTGCGGCGAACACAGGGGTAGACCGAAGGAGGAGGCGGCCGCGGAGGGGGGGGGGGGGAGGGGGGGGGATTCCGACCTCGGCCTTGGCGACCGCCTAGGTTGAGTCCAGCCAGGGCGGCCCCTACAACCCCGACCGCACGGGGAAATTCTCGCAATGAAATATATATTTACGGGTTTAGTGTGGAATGTCTACCATTCTGACCAAGCTGCGCCAAGTCGTAAAACACCAGTGGCGGAGGCGGGCGGGCGGGGGGAAGGGGGGGGGGGGACGACACCGACCTTGGCGATGGCCAAGGTGGAGTCCGGCCAGGGCGATCCCTCAGCGTCGATGGCGGCGCCTCCGATGAGAGCCTGCGAGAGCAAGCACACAATTCGCGGGAAAGCGGAACCAGGAACGGACGGAAAACGGTACCGTTAAAACAGAAGAAAAAAAATTGTGGGCGCCGGGTAAAAAGAAAAAGTTACCCCTTGGGCATCCTGTTAGCGCCCATTCTTGGTTTGGCGTCACAGCCGGGGGTGGGCAGGGGAAGATGCACACGAGAGACGCGTAGGCGAGGAGGCCGGTTGAAGCAACAAGGGGTACGTATACGCACGTACCTCGTATATGTATACTACTAGTAGACCAACCCGTTCGGGACTTTCAGAAGACAGAGAGAAAATCCGAGAAATCGTATGTGTCGGTTCTTAACCCTCTCGGAGCTTCAGCGGAGAAAAACTGACGACACCAGGTGAGCGAGTACAGCGACGGTCACTGCGTGGTTGGGGGGTCATACAATGGTTGGTGCCTTTGAGTCACAATGGTTGAATGCAAGGAGGCTTACGGCACGGAAGTCAACACGACCCTGCCCCGTAAAGTTCTGGGTCCGAGCGCTGCTCGTTGACAGTTAGTTGCTGACACTAGAGTTATCTTCGTTGTCGTCCCTATCTCTTACACGCCCAAAGGGGGGTAACAAAAAAGTAAGACCTGTCCGCACGTACTATTGATCGACTTTTGAGAGGGGAGGGGGGGGGATGTACTCATTGTCATGCATGGCCGTAGTCGTATGACCATAGACCCTCGCATCCCTACAACGCCAGGACGGAGCATGTCGGGTTTTCACCGACCAGACACGGGGGGGGGGGGTCACGAGCCGCGTGGGCGCACGGGTGAAAAGCAAGAGATAGCCTACTAGGCTAGAAACCACGCCTTCGGCGTTTACAGGGGGGAAAAAAAACGGAAAATAAAGGATGACTACAGGATAGGGCCACACGAACCATTGCTGGGTAATAGCAGGGGAAGGAGATGTGGCATCTCGACTGCAGCGTAGATTGGGGGTGGGGGCGGTGGATGGAGGGGAGGGGGGGGGGGGTACTCGTTATCATGCATGGCCGTAGTCGGCAACAATATGGCGCCAAAACACGCCAACCGACACTCAATGATGATACTCATTATTGAGAGTTGTCTTAGTGGTACAGAAAGTACTATAATAGTAGCAGTACAGTATAAGTAGCAGCATAGTAGTATACTGCTGTTAATAAAGTATCACCCCAAGACTGAAGCAGGGATAGTAAAAATACTTGGAAATAGTACACGTACATCTAAAACAGAACATAAGCCGCATGGCCTATGTGTCAAACTTGGGGTTAGTGTGGCCGCGCGGGCGCGCCGCCCTGGGACAGGATGAAAAGGCAGCACTTCAGACAGCATCCGCTGTAGTCAGCAGCCACGAGTTGGTTGGTGGTGGGAACGAGGGTACTCTATGTTATAGTTGAGAGGATATACCCGCGGCCACGTTGGTTCAGTTTGCACATTGGTTTTAGCTCGTGTGCGCTTTCTTCGTCTCGTGTATTTCGAGGCAGCCGATTTTTCGATTTATTGTATCTGTTTTTCGGATCTTCCTATTACAAGGGGGGCCATAGTTAATAGGACCTATGGTACACATAAAAACCTATATATTTAACCATTTTTTACTAATAATAGTTGGTCCTATCAACTACGGTCCTCCGTAATAGGGCTCCAGCACCTTTGTGTGACCACGGATCTCCTTCGTTAGAGAGTTCATGTGAGAACAACAACTAACAAACAAACAACAACCAATAGCAGTATATACGTCGAAGGCAAGGTCGAGGCGACGCGACCCACCTCCTTGAAGTTGATCTTGAATAGCGACTGGAGCGGCTCCAGCGCGTTCACCGTGGCGGCCGTAATCTCGGGCCCGATCCCGTCCCCCGGCAGGAGCATGACGTCATAGGAGTCCTTCGCCTCCACGACCATCGACAACTCGATTTTTTTTTCGATTTCAATTGTTAATAATCGTTTTTGTTTGGTTGTATATTTTGGGTGTTCGTTTTTTATTTTGTACCAGTATATCGTTTGGTGTGGAGAAAAGACATTTTTTTTTTTTTTTTTTTTTCAATATACGATGCAATATAGATATATGGTGCCAGGAAGGAAGCGAGCAGCAACACAAAATCGGAAGGGGGGGGGGGGGGAGGGCGGGAGGAGGGGGGAAGGGAGGGAAGGGAGAAGAGAGCGAGGCGGGGAGGCAGGGAGGCGGGGGAGTCCTCAACAATATTACGTACGAGTATCACATTGGCATTAAATACCGTTGGTTTATGTACCGTCAGAGATTCCAGTTTTTTTATTAGGTTTGTTTTCGCGAGCGGCAAGCGATCAGATTTCTCAGCCGCAAAGGCTGGGTTAGTAAGTTGGTTGCTCGTATTTGCGCCCGCGCAGGCAGGCTTCCCATCTGTGCCCGCATAAATAGATGATGTTTCAGTGAGACACCATACATAGATATACCACGGGTACGTAGGGTTTCGTCATGAGATTGTAGGGTTTTTGTCCATGTTTGTGGGGCTGGTTCCGGCTTCGGCTTCACGGCGGCCACAACCCAATAACCCGACCCGGAACCGCATGTGACGCCTGATTTGTCGGTGTCTACAACAGTAGTGATAACAGTAGGTCACTGTAACAGCAGTAGGCCATTGCTGTGTTATAAAACACCGTACTGCTGTACGTAGGTACGTACTGTTGTAGGTCGCTATATATGCGGGCGCGCAAAAAATAATTCGGCCTTGACAAAAATATTCCTGCCTTCGAGGGAAGGAAGGTGGTTTACCACTTATTCGATCGAAACTGTGTTGCTGGCTTGGCCGGCCCCCGTTTTTTTCTTTCGTAGTGGCATCAATCAGGGTGCTTAGTGGGCCCTGCCGGCGGCTAATCATACACCCAGGATCAAGTTTGGAGAGCTCAATTTGGTCCAGGTGGGATCAGTTCGGGATGGGATCAGGGTGCCAGGCGGGACTGTAGGGTGCATGTGTGTGTTCGTGTCCAAGGAAACGTCCCGAAACGTCAGTATTGTCATACTGTAGTATTTGATCAATGAACGGGCATCCCCGAATAAGTATTGAATGCTTGGTGGGCCCCTGTCGGCGGCTAATTGCACACCCAGCAGGCCAGTTTGGAGTGGCTTTCGAGGGCTCTCACGTCCAAGTGGGATTATGCCGGCGTGAGATCAGGGTGCCGAGAGAGAGGCGTGCAAATATGTATGTGCGTGTGTTGACCGATGGAACATCGCGAAGCAGCAGTATCTTGATCTATGAATCGGCAAGAGGTATCTCCGAATAAGTGGGTCTACTGCGAGGACAACTGAAGTAGTAAGTTGCGACCTGTTCGACGAAATAGCCCGTGGACAAACTCGAGCTGGCTTTGACGCTTTGACCTTACAAAAGCTGGCCGGTATGACTACGTGCAGTTGGTAAACGATCAGCCCGAGGGGCACCCCCTAAGCCAATCAGACCCGATCAACCATTGATTAGAAATAGCCCCTTCGACTCTTTGTCTCGTCCAGAACTGAGTTGTGCGTGCCATCCCTCTTCTCGAATACCTGTGGTACCAGTTGAGTGGTACCATGGTACCTGGTAAGCTCTACGAGTACTGTGGTAAGCTCTACGAGTACTGCGAGTATGTGCAAGTACCGAGTTTACGAATACACACTCTCGGTGCAAATACATACGTACCACTGCTGTAGTAGACTCATGGTAGACTCTGAAACATCAGTATTTTACCCGATGAATGGGTAGCTCCGAATACGTGTTAAGCTCTACTGGGAGGGCAGTTGCTACTTGTTGGAAGAAATTGTGCGGGCACAAAAGCCCGAGCTGGCTTTGCACTTGGAAAGTCGCCTGGGATGATCACGTGCAGGTTGGGTATACCTGTACCAGTAAGCGATCGACGATATATCGACGAAATTATTGCGCACGCACGGGACACGAGAGACGAGCACACTCCAGGTGTACGTGGCGGATCGGGGGCAAAACGAAGAAAGCTCGCGCACCATGCGTTATCGGCTTGTACCAATGTATGCACCTCATCTCGAACGGAGCAGTAGCATCAGCTTCTAGACTTGGACGTGCTCTTGCGCCAACTGCTACCTCGCGCCTCGCGCTGTCCTTTCGCGCCGGCAAGAAGACCTCACAGCTCAAGAATTTGAAGCACGTTACAGGCTTTACAGCAGTGTCGTATACGTACAGAATATAGAGAATGACAAGCGTCTTGCGTAAGAGCCACTGCTTCTACTCCTGTTTCTGCTTCCACCGCTGCTGCCACCGCTCCTGTTCCTGCTGCTGCTGTTGTTCAAGGTGGCTCGTTGGGCTCTGCCTCGATACTTATTTGAGGAGAGGAGGTCAAGCGCTTGTGTGCATGCATGCCCATATGGACAGGAAACACGCACTCACCTTTCGCGATGGCGAGGACGAGAAAGTCTTCGCCACCAGCACGGGAGAGGTCACGAAGGCCTGCGCCTGGCTCACTAGGCAAGCCAGGCCGAAAAGGCCCACCGTTGCTGTCTGACACCGAGCCATGAGTACAGAGTACAGTGATTGTGCGGAGCTGGTTGTGCGGGGCCTGTGTGGGCTTTGTCAGGGATGGCGTTGTAAATATATGAAAGGCTTGTTCGGTACGGGGTTTTTTCGTTTTTTCTAACCCCTTTAGAACCGCAGTTCCGTTTTTGGGGACAAACAAGTCAAATTTCAAGTAGTTTGTACCCAAAACGGGACTGCGGTTTTAAAGGGGTTAAAGTGACGTTTCGCGCAAGTCGATATCGTTTCATGTCATACGTTTCCCTTTCGTCTTCCTGGTTTGTCTCTGCTGTCGTCTGGGAACTCGTCACACGTTGTTTACCAGGTACTCGTCTACTTGCTACGTACCAAATCATGAAATACCTGGTACGTCATGTAGTACTTGAGATCATGAGAAATTCTCAGTGAAAAGCAATCGCCACGGCCCCAGACGACACGTGTCGTGCCCATGCATGGGCCAGCAGCAGACCCCACCCAACAGAGTCCACCCTATATATACGTTGCCAAAAAATTGTCATTTAGAGTGCGCACCAACCTGACGAGTATTATTTGCGGTTAGCGGGTACGAGCGAGGGCAAGGCAATCCGTACTGTCACCTCGTGTGTTCTCACAAGTATGGTGGGAGGCCTTGGCGTGGCAGAGACTCCCCGCGAGGAAATAATGAAAACATCTCCGCGAACAACGCTGGGCGGATCGACGAGAACTTTCCGAGAGCCTGTTCACGACGACGGCTACTTCGACGATTTGTGGAGCGGTACGGCTACTACTGCTGTCGATGATGGACCTGGTGCTGGTGGTGCCATTGCTAGTGTTGGTGCCTCCAGCGACACGAAAGGCGTGCAGCTGTCATCAACCGTAGAGACGTCGCAGCCTAGGCGGAAAATGAGCCTGCATGCTTGGTTTCTGTCCCGGGTGGCTGGTTCAACAAGAGGGGACGTGATCGACGACCTGGAGGAGGATGACATGAACGAAGCGCCCTACGACGCCCTAGGAACAAACCTTCCGCTAGAGCATAGCCAAGGAGCACACGGTGCGGCAAGTGACACAGAACAAGCAGAAGCCACTACTGCGGGCGCAGCAGCAGCCGCGGCGGAGACCTCTCAGCCGATTGATAGAAACGTTTTGATCGAAGCTATCATAGAGCACCACACACCCGGCGACGACGACTGTACGCCCGAACTTCAAAGCTGTGATGTTGGGAAACAAACACCCTCGAACGCAGGGCTGCGTGAAGAGGCTCTGAGGGGACCCAAGCTCAACATGAAAGCAAGATTGCTGCCTTCATCGTCCTGGACTGGAATCTTTGACGACAGAGATCCACCTTTCCGTGAGTTGAACGTGTATGAGGAGTTCGCTGGCGACGAACCCGGCCATTCAAAGGAGATCGAAATCGAGGCAGCAAGCGAGGCGAAAGGCCATGTCAACTTTTTGTCGACCACAATGGGGCTGACGGTGGACGTGAGCGGTGCATTGCAGCCGTTTGAGGGGGAACATGACGCGCATGGCGATCACGACGACTGGCCTGCGTCGCCATGCAACGGGGTGATAATGGAGACATCCCCTCGGTACTCCGTTCTCCAGACATTTCGCAAGCAAATGTGTTCCCGCGGGATCGACGCGCAGGTGGGCAGTACGTACATAGGAATATACTGTATTGCTGCACGTACTGTTACATACTTTGCTGAAGACGTTTTATATCGGATGTTAACCCTTTTAGCGCTTCAAAAAGGATTCCGTCCCTTTTTCCAAGTAATTTTTACCCAAAAACGTGGGCACAGCAGCTGCAGCAGAGTTGACGCGTTTTCGGGGACAACACGTTTGGAATTGCTCCACTCTCGTAGTGTCGGACAGGGTTTTGCATCACTTTACCTAGCAAAAGATTTGATGCCAAGTGTTCGTTCTGCCCAGCGACGCGGCTTGTATGGCGTATACGAAGCTGTGCCTAGATATGCTGTAGAATTCCGCTCCTACTTGACCAATACTACACTTTACCTTGGCCCCTCGTAGGGTGGTAGGCTGTACCCTACTTTGTCGACCCCACCCCACCCCACCCCACTCACCTACAAAAAAATACCTACTGTGACACCCTTTGGGCTCGATACGGCCTCCCGCCGATAACATCCTCCGGGGTTGATCAAGCCCCTAGTTAGCGCTGACTGAGTAGCTCAGTGGTCTAACCTTTATAAACGAACACCGTGGACCCCCCTCCCCACCGTCTGCATGAACGAGAGAAACGTATCCCAGACGTTAGGCGCCGCTATTGTGTATTGTGTATCACCATCGTAACGGCAGTTTCATACGTACCGCGCGGTAGGGACTCGTCATGCTTGCCGCAAATGCGCACCACTCTGTCAAGCTGTACTACAGGTAATAGTATACAATGCCAAGCGACAAAACACGCAGGAAAGGTGTCAGGATCAAATTTAGAAAATACGATGGTGGATGTGAACGACGTGTGAGGAAGGTGAGAACCATGGTATACCGGCAACTGAAAACCACGAGGAAGATGGATCACGGTACAGTGCAGCCATTTGAAACTCTTCAGATCTGATACTGGAACAAACGAAGATCACGTATCGACGAGTGAAAATGGAGAACCTATTGCAGACGTGCACCGTACGCATGTAACCCGCAAAAATCCCTCGAACACGTATACCAGGTACATACCATCCAATACCAGGTACGAAATACTCGTGAAGAAACTCAGCCGAAATTCTTCAGCGAGACGGGCCGCGTTCGGTGGGTATGGGCGAGCTTACGTGACGAAACGCAGAGCGTGAATCACGCACGTTGTGTATAAGGTGAAACCTACGCGGCCGAAAGCAGAGGTTGGATGCTGACTCGCAAACGTTCGACGTGCTGTGTTTACCCCGCAGATGTTCCACCCGGGATGGAAGGGCAAGCTCCTGCCGGCGCGCAACATCCGGCTCTTCATGACAGACACCAGGCAAAGTTCGGTGCTCTACTGGAGATACAGGCGGAAGCCCCAGCAGCGCAGGGGGGCAGGGGACAGGGGCGACGAACTCGGCGCAGAAGATCGGCGGGTAAGCCATTTGCGCTCAAGATAATGCGCAGTTCTAACGCTTTGGGACCCATGTCTGGCGAACAAGAATACTAGAAGTACCGTATTACCATATAGTCAGTACGGGACAGCTCATACCTTTGGAAAACCGAGATTTCTCTCACACTTATTCCAAATATGTTGTCCCCAGAATCGTGGGCACAGGCTAAGGACTTGGGGAGTTGATTTATAATGGTTCACCTATGTATAGCACGAAATTGTGGGGGCGTGTTTGCTTTATCTTGATCTTGGAGTTGCTGTAGTGTAGGATACAGCCTGCTTCATACAAAAAAATGAGCCTTGCCCAAAAGAGCTTCTTCAAGTGGTGTGAGGTACTCTGCAGCGCGAGCGTGCAGCATGAGACAGTTCACGCCACACGCTTCTTGTTATGCAACTCCCTGCAATGGAGTTCGACGTTAATAACACCATGCTCTCGTAAGTTAGTTAAATTTGTAGCGGTCCGCGTTACTTCGCGTGGAGGCTGATATCATAGTCGCCATTTCGATTCGTCACTCTTCCTCTTTCTCAAGTCCTAATAGAGGCATACCTCTTCAGAGCTGTAGTCGTCATTTTGATCCGCCACTTTACTCTTCTTGAGACCCAAAAGGGATACACCTCTCTAGGGCTGTAGTCTTTACCTTTTTTCGTATTTTTTTCCCTCTCTTGAGTCCCAAAAAAGGTACACCTCTTTAGAGCTGCATTCGTCATTTTTGATTCGTCACTTCTTCTCTCTCAAGTCTCAAAAAGAGTACACCTCTTAAGAGCCATAGAGGCCACTTTGCTCCGTAATTCGTCTCTTCTTCCCTCTCAAGTGCCAAAAGGGACAAGGGGTACACCTCTCTTGATCCACAGTCGTCATTTTGACTCGTCGCTTCTTCTCTCTCAAGTTTCAAGAGGGGTACACCTCCCTAGATCTGTAGCCGCCACATACTTTCGTCGCTTTTGCCTTTCTCTAGCCCCCAAAGGGGTACGCCTCTTTGAAGCTGTAGTCGTCGCTTTTATGCGTCTCTGTTTCCCCTCTCTCAAGTATCAAAAAGGGTACCCAAAAAGGGTACACCTCTCTGGAGCCATAGTCACCATTTTGATTGGTCGCTTCTTCTATCTCAAGTCCCAAAAGGGGTACACCTCTTTAGAGCCATAGTCGCCAATTTGAGTCGTCACTTCTCCCCTTTCAAGTCCTAAAAGGAGTACGCCTCTCTGGAGCCATAGTCACCATTTTGATTGGTCACTTCTCTTCTCTCAACTCCCAAAATAAGGTACACCTCTTGAGAGCCAAGGTTCGCCATTTTGGCGTTCGTCACTTTTTCCCTCTAAAGTCCCCAAAGGATAACACCTCTTTGGAGCCGTAGTTGCCCTTTCAAGTTCCGCACGGGGTGCACCTCTTCACAACTGCACCCGTGCTTTGAGCACAAAAACTGCTTGAAGGAGTACACATACGAATCTGACGGCATTTACTCTTGAAAGCAAACTACGATGTCCCGGTTCACACTATCTCCTTTCCACAAGCTCTGCCGTTCGGGGGGCTGTGCGCACGATATCGCACGGAAAGGTTAAGCTTTTTTGAGGGAACATACATGTATTCAACGCACCGCAGGACACATATCGTGATCGCAAGACAGGCCGGCCCAGCCAGGAATTTTTGTGCTCGGGAGGTGGGTGAAAACAGGGATGCTGGCCGAGTCTGGATTTCTGGAGTATAATTACATGCTTGTACACTCGCTATATCTTCAGGGGCAGAACCCTGTGGGATTTTTTTCGCTTGTTTTCGTGCGAATCCCGGCCACAGGTCTTGTTATTTCTCGATTTATCAGTTCCTGAGAGTTTACGCTGTGGTCTTCCCTCTCGCTCTAGGGTAAATAAACCGTTTCAAGTATCAACAGATAATATCATCCCGCGCACAGCCGTTCTTGTTCTTAAATTTAGCAGGTGTCCTCTTTACCCCGCTCGAACATATATACATGTGTGGTGGTGTATGCACGCCCTTTAGTCATATACGCCGTCGGTGGACTTGTCGAACGCAGTACTTACGATGGTGCTGTGTGCGCTGAAGTGCGTACAAAACGACGATACCTTGAGAACGGAGGTGTACTCTCCCCTCTGTGATATCGTACGTCTGCAGGATATACAAACTGTGACGGTATATTGTATATGCTTCAAGACAGGACGTTGTACGACCGTGCTGCGTTGGCGGCCTCCTACATACCGAGGTGTTTAATGTTGTATGCCAGAAAACGACGGCGTGTTTCGAGAACAGACACATGTTTTCATTTTTCGAAAGCTATTCCACTCCATGCCCCCCCCCCCCCCCCCCCCCCCCCGGTCGTTCTTCGCCGTCTCCCCGCCGTTTGACCCCCCCCCCCTCCCCCCGCCCCCCCCCGCGCGCGCCTGGACACTGGTCCTCACCCCTGCTGCACCCGCGACAACTGCGTCAACGGATACCAGATAATCCCCTTGAGCTCGTTGGCAAACATCGGACCGGCGGAGCTCAACCCGCGCACCACGAAGCACCAGGGCGATAACCTTTGGTCGACGTGGGCCGCTGCGTGGCCGAGAGGGAGCAAGGAAGGATCGGGCCTCGGTAACAAAGCGTCTTTCGGGACCCAGAATAAGGAATCGACCGATGGGCCGGTCGAAGCCGTTCCCGTGCTGGCCATCAGCTACTGGGTGGAAGGAGAGCCGAGGTAAAAGCGTTCGGCGGTAAGCCTTGACCCTTTTAAGGCTGCGCTCACACCCGCCGTTGCGGGAACAAAACACTTGTATTTAGAGAGTCAGGTTTAGTTCTCTTTCGGCCTTCGGAGGGGGAAACATGTCGAAGCTGCCAGGGTAGTCGGGGCGTCGAGGATGTGTCTATTAATGAACCGCCCAGCTGTGAGGAGCTGCTATACCGCACGGCACAAGTGTGCAGCTTGGTGATACTCGTACCTCTTCTGCACCGTCTTTCTGGACTATTGACAATGGATCGTTCCGGGAAAACTAAACGAAAAAACAGATAAACGGGGAGGGGGGGAAACTACTCACCGGAGCGATTTACTCTCAGGGTTTGGGCCCAAAGATCCGGCAAAAAAAAACTCACCGTTATCTTTTTCGTCCTTAGGCATCACCAAACGCCGCGACGTTTAGGACAGGGTAGTCAAAAACACACTCACCCCCTGACCCCGAAGTACCCATCCGCGGGTTCAGGACGAGACCACGTTTAGGACAGGAGCATTGGTGATGCCACTGCTGCAGCTGCACTGGTCATTTGTATGGTCGCTATGTATGGGTTTCAATAGGGTTAAATGAACCCTTCTGCTACTACAGGAGTAGTGCTGCAGAAAGCGGTCAAAGCCTACTTCCAAGTAATTTTTCCCCCCCGTGAAGTGGGGGTACCTCTGTAAAGTGGCTATCTCCACCGCACCTGCCCCTCGCGGGGGTCGGGTCGGGTCGACGTGCCCAAGCGCCACTACAGTAGCAACAGCAGCCTGTGCTGACGTTGCAACGGGAGCTATAGGTTACATTGGCACACGACACGAGAACGTGAAAGTGTGGTGAGCTTAAGCTTTATTTTTACCAATCCGCCGGAGGGTAATATTATAATTAAAAAAAAACCCTGTAAAATGGATCAACCTAGAAAGGCAGATGTGACTCATACCAAACCGGTCGCGAGTACTCGTTTTTTTGCTTGTCGCGTTTCCGACGCGAGAGATTGCTTGCTTTGCTTCCGTTGAATTACAGAGCAATGCCTTTTAGGGATGGCGGCTTATTATTTGCTGAGCTCCTCTCACAAGAAGAGCTCAATATATCACCCGCAACATGACTTCGACCAAGTTTGTTTGTGAAACCCGACCGCCATTACTGTGGGCTAGTCTCATACGACACGTACTTATGAAACTTAATACTGCCGATAGTAGGTGACCCACTTCAAGAGCTCAACTGGTCACACGCTAGTGAGCCAAAAAGGGGTACTGCCACCGTGGAGCTCTGCAGGGTTGGTTCCTCATGAGTCGTAAGGATATGAAGGATTTGTTCGCTGTGCCCGGTCGATTTCTCGAGCGCGTTCGGAGACCCAAGGATTACGTTTGGACCAGGCACATACAGTAGAGTCCTGTAAATACGTGATCCCCATGCCCGGTTTCTACAATTGGTGGGCGGCTGAGATAGGCGGAGAAGAGCAAAATGTAGTGACGTAATTTCTTCTCAAGAACTACTATATATTGTCCCGTTTGCCTACTGTACGGCAGGCATGTAAGGCACGTGGCAGAGTTACTCCTGGCCGGCGAGACACTCCGTGCGAGGCGTGCCTGCCGTACAGTTGATCACGACAACAGCAGTGACGAGCAGAGAAGTGCAAGATAACAAATCAAACCAATACTTGGTATGGCGTTAGTAGTCGTGGCGATCATATGCACAACTCCAGTTTTGCTCGGCTTATGTCAACCCTTGCCTAGACCGAGACCCTAAGTACCCCCCTTTCCCCAACGTTCTGTCCGCGCGCTCTGTCCATCCCCCCCCACCCCCCTCGGCGTTTCGGCGTCGATCTTCTTTCTTCGTCGTACGTACGGTGGCGGCTAAAATGCCGGCAAAAACGAACTTCCGAAGGTGGGTCGGGGACCAGCCCAAGCGGCTCCTCTTGAAACCCGAAACCCTGGACGGGTTCAGACGGCTCACCGACGGCCTGCGCCTGTGCTGCCTGCACTTTCACAACCACGCGTGCCCTCAGGACCTCGAAGACACCCAGTAAGATCGCCCCCCTCCATATTTCTCTGTCCCATCATTTTCGCTGTGGTGTATGTGCGGCGTTATCACGTGTGGCAACGAGTGGAGGCGCCGCGCTTGTGGCACGTGCATAATACGCTTCGAGAGCACGGTCGTTTTGTTTGTTCGAATCCCGGTGAGCGTGCTGTCTGCTGTGCGGTCGGAACACCGTTGTGGAGACGGGTTTAGAGACACGCGATCGACATTATTCCGAGCGCCAGCCAGTGTTGTCTTTTTTGTGCGGTACTAGCGCTGCCGAGGAGACGTTATTGGTGACACGCGAAGGCTTCATGTGTAGCCCAAACCCGTGGCTGGCGAGTGTGGCTGGCGAGTGTGCTTTGGGAGCATGTCGCTCTCCTTGCGTACAGTTTTGGGAGAGCCGCGGATGGGCCGCACGGGCGAACGCTGGACCATGTGCAGCGAGAACGATAATTGACTCCTGTGTTAACCTCGGCAGACGTTCCGTTTTGCGTCGTGGTTACTGTACATAATATGTGGTGTGTACGCGCGGGAATGTGAAATAGCTTAGAGTGCCGACAGAACGGCGGTTGAGTTGTACCTGGCGGAAAATCTGCCTTCACATATCTCAGGACTCTCGAGTCCGGAATAGAGCTGGCGCTTGTATTGTGTTCGGCGAACGTTTTTGCTGCTGGAACCAGTAGAGGTTCGGTTCGACGCAGTGCAAGGGTATAGAGATGCGCGTTAATCGTGCTGTGGTTTGGCACGTTTTTTCTCGTGGCGTGTGGAATTTCGATACGTTTTTGCGTATATATTATATGTACTTTGCCCTTCCCTGCCACCAACCTACTTCAGTAAGGTATCGATCCCGCGTCCCTGGGCTTCTTCACTCTGAACACCTCGCTGATGGCCTCCCCAGAAAAGGTCAGAACGTCGTGACCCCTCAAAACGAACCGGTCACCTGTTGACACCTTGTTCATACTTGCGCCCGATCCAATCGACCCGGCAGCTACCCGCGTTGCGGTACACCGGTACCACGCACAGACAGACGCGCACAGCCAGCATCCCACGCTACTACTTCATGGTCGAGCAATCGTTCATGAGCTGACGCCTCTTGCGTCCTTGGAAAAAAAAAAAATACGTTTTTAGATGATGACACATTATGCCGAGTGAGACACGGCCTTTGGTACTGTAGCTACTCTACACGCCGTAAAAATAAAAATAAAACGTCGTGTCTCCGACTTTTTTGTTTGTTTTCGTCGTCGCTTTTACTCTCCAACTCGCAACTCGTGGAGGAACATAACCCTCAACGGTCTTCAGGTCACGACTTAGCCTAAGCCGTGGTCACAGGTGTCTTCCCTTCTGCCCCCCCGGTACATGTGCCTTCTTTTGGCAATCTTGGGGCCGTTAATATCTATAAGGTATTTTCGTCCCAAATGGCTAAATTTTCTTTTTTCCTATTTTATTTTTGCGCAGTTTCTTCCTATTTCCAGATTCCCCTTTTTGTTTCTCACAAATATTGTAATGCTACATTCGAGGCGTTCCTGATATTCTGCGCGCTGTTAAATTTCCGTGTGTTAGGAACTTTTCCTGTTTGTCCCGTTTTTCTTGGGGGGGAAAAAAAAGGGGAAGGAAAAGAACATCTGGGGGAAAAAAATGTTGGATAAAATATCGGCCCTTTCTGCAGTTTCCGTGCGCCAGACTAAGCCATAGTGAGTGCACCTCCTCATATTGTTTTCGCGAAGAAAGTGTTCCGCTGCCTGACTCGGTCGCGCTATTTGATTGACCCGCGCGTATTCGATGCTGATGCACCCAACCGCGCTGCCCTTCTGGCGGTGCGCCATGACAAAATACGGCCCCAACTAGGAGACCAAGAAAAAGAAGAAGGGTTAAAAACGACTGACTGTACAGAGTATTCCTGCACAGACAGGTGGTCGGGACGCGCGCCCCCCCCCCCCCCCCCTCACACAGTGTGGGCGTGAACACGCCTTGTTGTGGAGACCCCGAACGATGAAGCAAACCCCCACACGATGTCGGCAACCTCTCGATTCGATGCGCCTAATAGTGATGTGCTGCATTGCTCAATGTCTCCACACAAGGATTTCATCACGCCCGTATTGTGTACGAGTACAGGCTATAAAGAGGTTTGAGACGCAGATCCACCACAACGTCACGACAATTTGCAGGGGGGGTCCAGATCACCTGCGTTAGAGTTCACTCTCTGGTTTTCCATCGCCCGTGAAAAAAACTGCTATCTAGTAGGCAGTTTCGAAGCACATTTCCTGTGTTATGATTGCCCAGTTTTTAGCGGGGTCTCCTGTGTCGAGAAAACTCCAAACGTGTCAGCTGTACTTCGCGAAAACCCTCCCCCATAAATTGGTACACCGGTGGGTTTTTCGCCAGTTGACGGTGCAGGAAATGAAACCAGCTCGCCAAGGCACAGCCGTCAAGCAGCTAGATGCGCGCGGTCTTGAATGCGCACAGCACAGCCCCAACTATTCACCGTCGCGAGCAGTCTTGACGGAGTCGATACTGCAGTAATCTGAAACAGCAAGGAAGGGACGCCCGCAGGGTGGATCCCTTATCGGGAAAGCCTCATTGTTGTACTGGGAGTGAGTGAATAAGTATCACTCCGTGAGAGCGATATCGTAGCTGTGCAACAAGTCGACGAAGCCGAGAGGCTTGGAAAATCGTACACGACGTTTCCACGGGTCAACCGACGATAGCAGAACCTCTAATCAGCTACGAGTAGGCTAGAAGTTTAGGGGCAAAACTGAAGAGAAGGAACTCGCAAAAAGGATACGAGTAAAACGGGCGATGACATTGAGGAGATAAGAGAAACGCTAACAAGTATGGGCGTGATCTCCTGTCGCGGCAGAGAAGCCTCACTGTTCCCAAACTACTGCATATACGAAGTAACCTACGACGCAATGTTACAACAGAAAATCTGAAACAGAGAAGAGGGGACGCCCGCAGGGTGGACCCCTCTCCGGGAAAGCCTCATTGTTGTACTGGGAGACAGTGATTAAGTAACACTCCGTGATATCGAAGCTCTACAATCAGCAATAGCACGACAAAAGCAGTAACAGGCTAGGAAAAAACAGGCCGTCCCGCCCGCCCATCTTTGGTATCGAGGTGTATCGCCGACAACGACAACAGTTTTGTTAGTGTTGACGTCACCGGGGTTTCCTACTCTCTGCGACGAGCTGCCGCGTTGATGGCCAGAAAAATTAACGCGGGAGTGGTAGCCCTGGGTGAGAGTGTCCGGCTGGTCGCAGTAGGAGGCCTCATTGATCCCATACTATTCACCTGGTACGAGTTAACCTACGACGCGATGCCAGAAGAGTTTTTCCGGGGCGGGGACCCCGAGCCTTGAGTTTCGAACGCCGTATGTCTTGCGTCTCGCACTAGAGCTCTTTCTAGCAGAGCCACGGTTATTCTCTGCTTGGTTTGTTGCTGTTGCGCCTTGAAGAGGTATTCCGTTATCTATACCAGTCAACTGGCAAGAAAACCCACCGGGTTTACCGTTGTAACAAGGCGGATTGCGGACGGGTTTGAACTTCCCGCTGCAAAGAAGACCCCTACAGGTAGGTAACTGTAGATGCCGCGGAGGGGGAAAATAATCCTTGAATGGTCTTTGATAAGCGTATGAAAGTGTGAGGTATATTGCCGGCCGGATCGGTATGTGATGATATTCTTCCCGCTGGCATGGATGAGCGATTATCCACGTACTTCCGGCTACAGTCCTACTGTGCGTAGCGTTTTCGGTTGCTGAGACTCCGTCTTGTCGTCCCTTTGCGACGTCAGAGGGCCAAAAATTGGCGGCAGAACAGGACGAACCATCGGCCACTGCAGGGTTGAATGTGAAGGTAATGCCTGCTGAGCTACGTATAGGGGTAAAAACCGATCGAATGCCCAGCCCAGGGAAATTCTTATAGCACTCTTCCCCCCCTCTGAACGGCGGCATCTTTGGGGCGTCTGTACCGTGTACGGCCGTACGCTGACCTGTCCGCTTCGTTTCAATAAATACCTGGGGAACCAGGGAGATGTATACTAGGTTAACGTTTTCAGGGACGCACGCGCGAGCGATTCCATGAAAGAAACCTTCGCAGTGAGATTCGAACCCGTGTCCTGCCGACGATGCCTGATGCGAAGGTATTACCTACTGAGCTTCAGGGGTTAAATAGGGGTGAAAGACCGATCGAATACCCAGCCCAGGGTAATCTTTACAACTCTCGATACAGAATCATGTCACAGTTGGCCGATGGCAAGCTTGGCCACATAGAAATGCGCGAAAAAACATAATTAAGCTGTTACCAGGTTACTGGACACTCAACTGTGGTCGCAGCTTGACATCATACTACTTGTTGTCCTGCTGTGCACTCACCACATCAAACGATTTAGATTGATATCATGACACCAGGCGCCTCATTGTTTTGGTCGATTTTTCTGGGTCCCATCAAAAAGGTTAAGCGGGGTACATCGGCAACCCGCGGGTTAAAAACGCGAAGAAAAAAACGCAGGGGGGGCATCCATCCTCGCGTTGAATCAACTCAACAGCCATTATCTTTTCGATACCAAAGCACGGCAGAGATTTACAGCAGGCAGGTCCTTCATACCACCATTTGTCACTGTTTCGTTCGTGGGCCCCGATCGAAGATATCTGTACCCCCCCCCCCCTCCCTCCCCATTTCCGCCTCCTCTCTTCCGAACGTATCTTCAATCGCGTACCGGATGTTCTCCCGCAACAACCAGGAATGCGCTGCGGTGCCTTCAAGAGATGCAGCGCGAGATCGAGCTCTCGTTGCGAACACCGTAGCGCGAGAAAGCACACCTATGTCGAGAGCACAACCCTACATACCTCCCCTTATCGTCCATGCGATGACACCACACGCATACCGTAACATCGGCAGATTCACAAAGTTTATCCGGAAGGCACCGTGTCATGCCATCGTCGAGCTCGTGGAACTCCCATCCGGTCGAACGACGCGCCGTAAACGAGCGCCACCGTAGTTGTTGCTCGACCGCCACTATGCAAAACTAGGGGCGCATTCTCAGCAACTCAACCGTGGTGTACCCTGAGGCATTAGTGGGCGCTATTCCCACTCTCAGGTGCAACTGTTTGTAAACAAGAGCCTGTAGAGGAAAAACCACACGTCAAGCACTAACTACTGGGTTTAGTAATGTTCCCGATTTGTTTGAGGGGGGAGTGGGGGGGGGGGGGCTCATGCCATTCAGGGCCGTAGTCGTGTGACCATAAACCCTCGCATCCCCACCACGTCGGGACGGAGCAGCGTCGGGTTTCCACCGACCAGGCAGGCATAGCTTGCACGCTTCGTTCGGGGGGGGGATATAAAACCCTCAATGCTAATGCTAACCCTGAACCCCCTGAGCACACCGAAAAAAAGCGGGGAAAACAGTGTTCGGCTTACGTACGGTAATTCTCTCAAGGGCTTGTTCGTGTCTGCAAGTAATGTAGTTCCTGCCCTAGCCCTCGGGAGCAGCGCTACGCTTGACGAGACCCCTTTGCCTTCACAGTCTCGACCACGGCCCGGAAGCTGTACGGCTCCGTCACCGCCATCTCGGCCAGAACCTTGATGGAACCAGCAACGGCGTCAGGACCAGAGGCAGAGGTGTGGGGGTGCGCGCGTGGGGGGCGGGGGGTGTACTCATCATCATGCATGGCCGTAGTCGTATGACCATAGACCCTCGCATCCCTACAACGCCGCGACGGGGGGGGGGGTGCTCATTATCATGCATGGTCGTAGTCGTATGACCGGGGGGGAGGGGGGGGGGGTGTACTCAATATCATGCATGGCTGTAGTCGTATGGGTATAGCCCCTCGCACCCCTACAATGCCGGGACGGAGCACGTCAGGTTTTCACCCACCACACAAAATATTCTTGCACCAAACCACCGGGGGGGGGGGGGGGGGGGGGTGATGACACAACTACGAATGAAAAAAGACAGGAGAGAAACCGGTGCACCGGTAGCTTGTCCGCGCCTTCAAGCCCAGCAAGCAAAGCGTAGTTTTCAAAAGACGAGCCGAAATACCACACCCACCCGGTGGCACCCCAGGCGACAGCGATAAAAACGGCGACTAGACCTCAACGGTTTCCATAACTCGATTTCGCTCCTGCGGTGGACGGGAAAAAAAAGAAACGACCAAAAGGGCCGTGGAAAAAAAACAACCGCTTCCACAAAACCTAAACTCCTGAACGAGCGAATCTATGATAAGCTACGCATTGTGATACCGTGTTTCGGAGCTTCACGAAGGCTCTTGGTGCATGCACGAAGCGCGACGCGCTGTATTTTCGCTGCTTCAACACGCAAGCTCCTTCGCGTTCGGCGTGGTCTGTTTTTTTTTTTTTCGTTCCGTGCGGCTAGTTAACAATCTCACGCGGCGGGAGGCATGGGGGTAGATGCCACAACGCGGATAAGGCAGTTGTGGCACCCACCCACCCGCCCTGCCCGCGTACGGCGAAAAAATGGGGCCGTAGCGTCTCAGGACGGGTGCACCCAAAAAGTCGGCAATGAAACAACGACGCCCAACAACAACAAAAACAACAACAATAACGCCACCGCCATAAGCGCATCCTTCCGTTTCGCGTATACAAATGTCGAAGTTTTACAGGCGTGGGTAGGGTATTCACGGAAGACGGGGGGACCACGGCAGCAAGCAGCGCATGGACCAAGATTCAGACTTGGGCAAAAAAACGCAGCTGCAACAACAAAAAAAGAGGAGGAGACCGAGCGAGCCGACCTCGCAGAAAAACTGACAGGACGGCGGTAAGTTGTGGAGGGAGAGAGGGAGGGAGGGAGGGAGGGAGGGAGGGAGGGAGGGGAGGGGGGGGGGGGGGGGAGGAAGGGAGGATGTCGGCGTGTCCGCTCAGAACCTCGAATGTGGGAGGGCGCGGACTTCATGGTATCATACCTTTCGGTTCAACTCCACGCTGGCATTGTTGGCCTGGTTGACGAACACCGAGTATGGAATGCCGTGCTGCCGCACCCCCGCGTTGATCCGCTCTATCCACAGTCTGCGGAAGTCCCTCTTCTTGTTCTGCGGGGGGAAAAAAAAAACGAAAAACAAAAACAAAAACAGGCGCTAAGGTTGAGGCGCGGCAAAAAAATCCAGCCCCACCAGACTTGAAAAAAATACAGAGTATTTCTTACCGCGCTTGCGCACGCACCCAAGCCGAGCAGAACCTTACATAAAAAGTGTTCCGTTGATGCAATGTTTTTACCGGCCAACGACCTGGCGAGGCCGTTTTGAGGCCGTTTTGACGTCGATAAAAGCGTCAAATTGACAGGGCGTGATGGAGCCCAAAGGCAAGCAGGCTGAAAACAAACATATCAGCTGTGCCAAAAGGTTACCCCGGAGTAGCAAGGACCCCGGAGTAGCAAGGTGAAGCATTTTAACAGTTGGTGGTCAACCGACATGCGGCGTCTGAAGTTGGTTGTACGGAGGGCGCCGGGTCATCGGACCCGCACGGGCGGGGGGCGATTTACTCCCGTACCAGAATCGCGCAGAGAATCAGCGGGCAGGCAGCAAGTACGCTACACGTACGCGTATGGCAGCAGCACGTAGCCGAGGCCTCGGTCCGCTATACGCTCCCCCGTCAGGTACTGCCTTCCACCGCATAGGCGCCCTTACGCCTGGACGCCTTTTGCGCCGCCACATACAAGCATACAAGAGCACTGTAGTCCATAGCAGGTCACGTCGGGAGCTCTCAAAACCCTTTGTGTGCCCCCCGGCAGCATACATGCCAGGAGACCGGTCTTTTAGGGGCGCGCCGAGACTTCTGTCGGCCTTAAAAACGCTACCGGGGGTACCAAGTACCACTCTGGACGGATACACAAGGAGCGTTTAAACATACTGGTGAGCATTAAGATGCAGCAGTCCTTATATTTCCGCCCAGAAAAGGTTTATAGTGTATGGGGCGGTCAGTCAAGGGGGTCAAACCAAGGTCTCCTACTTATACCATACTTGGGGATTGCTCTGCGGAGGCGGTCACGCATATGAAGCTATAACCACGGGTACCGTCATCGTTGATGGGGGCTGTGGGCATTAAAAACGAGCCTAAGTGGGGACAAACTGCCATTAGTATGGGGTACTACTGGTACAGCACACGCTTTGCTGCTGCCGCTGCCGGTCTGTTTTTCTTCAGGAAACGGCGCCGGTTACGTACGTATACTACAAATACCACTCTGTCCGTATACATATTAACGCTCGAAATAGTCCTTGCTTTCCCGAACAGCCGAGCAGCACCTGATTATATATCATCATTATCATAATAGTTCTTGTACCTTCCTGTCTCGGTAGGCCTGCTGAAGAGCCTTCTCCACCTTCTGGATGGCGATTTTGAACACGCTTTTGCTCCTCCCACGGTACCTTCGTGCATCGCGCGATTATTGTTGTTTTTGTTGTGTTTTGAAACCAGGAGGTTTAGATAGCGGGCGGTGGGGGTGCGTGGGTGGGTGGGTAGGTGGGTGGGTAGGTGGTGAGTGGGCGGGTGAAGAAGCGAGTAAGGGGGCGACCCAGCCTCATCAGATATACCCTACTGGTAAGGCACAGAACAATACCCGTATGTTTTGAATCATCGCCAAGATACAAGTGCGCCGGCGGTGCCGTTCATGTGGGCGGAAACCACGAAATAATGCCCTCGAACAATTGTACGACAACGTTGGCGATGCACCCGCGCTTCTGTTATACCTGGGCACTCAACACTGCTCACCATCCTTGTTGTATGGACTTCCGTGGCACCGCAGGCAGGCCTCAAGAACGCGCACTGCTACTACTGTCTGTCTGTCTGTTTGCGTGTATCATGTGTGCTGTATATATACGTACCACAGGTACCTGACGTGCCTCGAATTGCTCGTAACACTTGCTACGAGGTACCTGAAGTGCCTCGTATTGCTCGCATACATTTGCTACGAGTGCAACTCTTATTAATACTGGTATTTATTAGTACGCCCGTCGTCCGTACCGTATTACGGGGGACTGGTATTAAATAGGACCTACGGTACAAACAAAAAACTATATATTTCGCTGTTTTTACCAACAATATGTGGTCCTATTTAGTATGGTCCCTAGCATCAGGTACACGGTAAGGCCGACAAGATGCCTTTCGCTGGTCAGTTTGCGGCAACACCTGGAGAGCGGCCTAGCGGCGATCACAGGAGGTACTCGTTGGCGCGGTGTGTGTCTGCTCTCTCTCCCTTGGTAATTCATACCTGGTACCAGGTACCAGGTGGGGGGAGGGCCGAGGCTGCTGAGGGACAGCGGCAGTATTACTTCAGTACTATTTAATGGTACCAGTTGGTTTCCAATGTCGCCGCATGCACGACGCTGCATACAGGGCATACGACGTAGAGGTACAGCAGTAGAACAAACATTGCGCTAGTTAAACTCCAAGCTTCGATGGCACCCGTAGCAGCACAAGCCCACTCACCCCTTCGCCATCTTCAGGAGCTTCTTGTGCCTGGAGTTGCTGGTCGCCATGCCGCGGCGCTGCCCTAGCGTGCCCGCCATGGTCGAAAGCTCATCCGAGGGACGGTGATAGGTAGAGCTGTTGCCAGCCAAGGCTGCTCCCACGCCCCCTCCCTGCGCAGAAGGGTATCGGCTAACCACCATAACACTCCCCGGTCTCACTAAGGACGACCATACCGTCTTTGGCCTCAGCCTCCCAAGAGCGGAAGACCAGGACATCGACGGAAAAATCTGCTCTCGGTGAGCCCGTGAGCTCCGTGGAGCTGGAGGCTCGAGCTCGCTCGCGCTCGAATTTAAGGGTTTTCATCAAATTGGAAGGCATGTGTAATCCGGGAAAATCCGATCCCGAAGCTTCGGCAAAGATGACCTCGTGGGCAATGCAGAGTCGAGAGCAGCGCACGGAGGCTGCGAAGGATCAATACAGCCTTGAGGGCCTGCCTTTCCCTTTCCAGAAGCGTATTGCTCTCTTTGGTTGGGCTGATCCCTGATCTGGGTTCCGATTTCGTCTACCTCTGTGAGCAACACGACGGCACATCTGAGGAGCGGCGGCGGAGAGATCATGGCGACTACACACCCGAGGGATCCGCTCACCGATCAGCAGCAGCAGCAGCAGTTTGCGCCACAGGCCGCAACACCCTACGGCCACGGCCACTATGGGCCAGAAGATGGGCCTTCCTCCCCGTCTTCCGTTTCTGCCGCGATCACCGCTGGTGGCGCAGAGCATAGCATGGTACGCCATTGCCTACTGCGTTGGTTCTTGCGACGACAGCAGTCGACAGCACGTTCGTTTCGTTGTTTGGTTGTTTTCATGGTTTTGGTGTTCGTGTGCGCTCTGATCACCTCGCAGTCTCGGAAACTTTTGTTCTTCCATGAAACGCATCCTTGGTCCTTGGTATTTACGCTCGGTCAGATGTCAGCTTCGGTCCTCGCAACCAAAAGCGTGTACGTGGAGTTGTTTTGCGCTATCATCAGCGTGTCGCGTTATGTACTAGCAGGCATGGCGGCGTCGCGGCGAACGTACAATACCAGGCACAGCAGTAATTAAGTAGAAGTTTCCCCAGGCTTTTTATCTTCGACGAAACAGCGTGTCGTACGAACGTAGACGGAGCTGTTTCACACAGAATTATACGATTTGACGCGGCTGGTGCTGACACACTCTTTGCTATGTTATTAACAGTAAGAAACTGCTGCTGGTATTATATCAGACTGCCTGCCTGACTGACTGACTGACTGCTGTGCCTGTGGGCACGATCCTGGCCCATACCGAATGAGCGAGACGGACGCAGCAGTAGTAGCAGCATCCGCCTGCTGTGAAGAAGAGTCCATGGTAGAGGCAGAGGCGGAAGCCTGATTTCGACTGCCCGGTGGTACCCGGACAGGTCGTACCCGTTTGACGGGTAGGGCCCGACTTGAAAACCTGCGGGTTTTCGGAGGTCACGAGTATTTGGGTACCCGCCTGTTGTGAATATCCCTGGTTCATCATCTTCTCATGTTTCTTCGTTATAGCTCCAAACTATCTCCAGGAAACACGCGAAACACACACTCTTAAGGCTGTCACAGGCGTCCACAAGGGTGATAGCCGGGTCACGGGTACCCGCGGGGCCCGGGTATCCGCGGATATACGGGTACCCGCCTGTTTTCGGTATCCAGCCGGCACTACTGCTGCGGTGCGTTGATGTATAGGGGCGTCGTGCGCTGTCTCTCTTTTTCGGTTGCTCCCCGTTACTACAGCAAGATGCACGTACTGCTGCTGTGGTAGTAAAGCTCTGCCGACTATTAATGATAAAATCTATCAGAATGCTGTTAATAGTGTTGCTTGAAGAAAAAAAAATCGCAACGAACTCTCCCATCATCTCCAACAGCGGGTCGGGCAACGTGCGCTGCGGTCTTCCGTGCGGGAGACCGTGGACCAGCACCCCGGTATTTCTGTAGTTTTACCACGTGAATTACACACACCCACGGGCAATGACCGCGCACACTGAAATATGAGGTCCTGCCGTCTCGGTATCAGAGGTGTTGCACTATTCTCAACTCCAACTGAACTTTTCGTGCCACTGAAAATGAACAGAAAACGTTCGAAAAAATACCGGGTACCCGGGTACCCGCCACAAATACGGGTACCCGGTCGTGAACATGGCATTACCCGGAAGGTCGGGTAGGGTCCGGGCCCCAAAATATGGTCGGTGCCCGTCTGTGACGGGTACCTGTACGGTACCGCAGGGTCCAACCTCAAGTCCACCGGTAATGCATGAATCCTCCAGCTATAGAGAGGAAATTTAGAATTTGTGTCATGGTTAAAAATGCGTGTTGTGTAAAAAGGAGGTTGTATGCCCAAGTCGGCACAGGAACCGCGCACGAGATCGAGTACCGTGGTATGGCATTCGTTCGAGTGTTGGTCATTGCGGTACACCCGTACTACAAAGTGTAGCTGCTGTACCTCTGGTATACGGAGTATCTGCGTGCTCGTCTAGTCTATACGTATAGAGACACTATTATCACGGGGGGCCAGGACCTACGGTGCACCCAAACATTTTTTTTTTTTTTTTTTTTTCCATCCCATTCATTATCTTCGCACATCTTCTTCTCTCTCTCCTTCCAACTCGTAACTCAGATCCGGGGTCACATAGCAGGCTCTTCTCCCCCCTTCCCGCTACGGTACGTGCCTTCATTTTTTATCGCGAGAAGATTTCAGCCTTTTCTTCCCTCGTCGACTCGCATCGAATTGTGCCTACCCACGCTGCAAGGCGCTCTCAACAATTGAATCCCTTTTTTTTACATCTATATGTTTAGCTATTTTTACTAACAATATTTGGTCCTGTTTACTATGGTCCCCCGTAGTAATGTTTGATGAAAATGTCATACTATTGTTGTACGTAAAGTAGCCGCGTCCGCGTGCTGAGTTTCGTGTGTCGAAGCCAAAGGGGTATAGGCACCGGTCTTTTGATATTGTGATATGAGTATAGCAGTAAATTCGTTACATGCATTCATACAGTTCCGTCTCACAAGTGCATATGTAACTACAGTAACCATCAACCCGCGTCTGGGCTGGTCGGTGTCACTTGCCCGGTTTCTTGCCCAGTGGCTACGTGTTTCTTTTTATTCAGCTTTTTTAGGGCTTTTTATGTTATCCGTTCGTGCCCGATGGTTATTTACGAGTAGCTAGTACGAGGAACGAACGCCTGCTGGCTGTGCACTCCCTTTTCAGCTGGCGACATGTCAAGTCAACCAAAATCTGCGTGTTTCTTTTTATTCAGCTTTTTTAGGGCTTTTTATGTTATTCGTTCGTGCCCGATGGTTATTTACGAGTAGCTAGTACGAGGAACGAACGCCTGCTGGCTGTGCACTCCCTTTTCAGCTGGCGACATATCAAGTCAACCAAAATCCCGAAGGGAAACCCTGTAGTGTATAGGCACTCGAGCGGGGGGAAAAGCTGAACCCTCTTACGCGATATAAAGAGAACGCATGTACGTATGTACAGGGAGCGAAGAGAGAAGACAACCGCCAGATACCCGCAGGTTAAGGAACAGTAGACTGCTGTAATGCCTCCAGGGAATAAACAGCTGCCGAGAGGCAGTGCGGTATGTATGCTGCCAAACACCACACCCAAATATGGCTCTTGTTGTATGCTAAACCTGCTTGGATCGATGATAAGAGCTGTAGTCTACCACTATTAATAGGCGTGATGAACCCGGCGCGTCTTTCGGTGCCCCTGCGTCGCCCCTAGCCCCCCAACCCCCTCCCCCCACCCCGGCACCACCACTCTCCGCATTCCGCAGCCGCTTACTTCCTATTCCCCCTTCCTTTCGTTGGGCTGACGGGGAACGTTACTATTACGGGGGACCATAGTTAATAGGACCTATGGTATACATAAAAACCTATATATTTAACCATTTTTACTAACAATATTTGGTCCTATTAACTATGGTTCCCCGTAATATATGCATCCTTACCATTGGCATCATTGCAATATTCGTGTGTTGCATCACATACACCAATGACGTAATTTACGTGAATAATATGCCCGCATGTCGTGCCTGGCACCAAGAACTCCTGTATATATACCAGGTATATCAGTAAAACTGTACCAGGTACAGTACGAGTATAACTTCCCGTATCACATCTGTACATACATACATACAACATCAGCCATTACCACAGCAGTCAAAAGCCGGTGTTGTTGTGAAAAATCAGGGTTAACGATAGCCGCCGAGTTTTTTTTGCGCCGCTCGCCCGAAACGTAAACGTACCAGTAACACGCACCTTGCAGAGCTGAGTATCGACCTACTAGTCCTAGTTGTGGAGAACTCGCAGGCTGGCGTTTTTGTTTTTGTTGTTGTTTTATTTTTCAGAATACCGATACTACTGCTCTACAGCTTTTGTGACTGCTGTGCGCCCAAAGACGCGTACATTCCCCCGGGTGGCCATCTCCCCCGCATGTGCCCCTGTCGGGTCAACGTGCTCACGCGCCCATGGTATGAACAGCAGCAGCCGATTCTGCTGTTGCAACGGGAGCTATGGGTTAAATTGACACACGACACGAGTTTATGAACGTGGACGTGTGGTGAGCGTAAGCTTTGTGTTTTTACTTATTTGCCGGAGGATGGAACTATAATAACTAAAAAAATCTGGGTGTTTTTTTAGTTGTTTGTTCGTGGTGTGTGTGTGTTTTTTTTGTTTACTCTTACTTTGGAAGAAAAATACAACAAAAAATACGCCTCCGTTGTGAGATTCGAGCATTCCTTGTGGAAATTCCTGTTTGCAAGCTGCGTGTGGGTGATATTCCCAACGCGCGTGCTTAGAATGCAGAAAAATGGAAATGAAACCCCAAAAGCCGTGAGACGAAAACTTACTCTAAACTCTGAGTTTTGCACAAGCTTGGTGTGACTATTCGATCGCCCATTCCACAGGGTGCGTTCGTACGTACCTGGTAGGTTGTTAGGAGTTGTCGGTCTATGAACTATTGCTGCTGTAAGTACTCCTATACGTGCGAGGTGTACTGTTATGTATCTGTACAGCTCTCTTCGGTCTTGCGGCGGTCTTCCCCGTTTTTCGTCTGTGTTCACGTATGTCTTCATCTTCGCGCTGCTGCTGTCTCTTTTTGTCGGCTCCGCGCTTACTTTTTTGTACGTGCAACACTCGATGTGCCTGGGTTCGTTCGTGTTCCGCGGTGCTCGTGATGCAGCAACCCCAGCAGCAGTGGTACGAGACGGCGGTGGACGTGGCGAGCGACCTTCAGGAGATAACCAACGTCTGGGACAGGGCGGTGAGCAGCAGATCGCTTGATTGATGCTTTTTTGTTGCTGCTATTACGGGGGGCCTTAGTAAATAGGACCAAATATTGTTTGTAAAAATAGATACATAGGACCAAATATTGTTATTAATACTGTAGTAAAAATAGGTAAATACGTAGGTGTTTGTGTACCGTAGGTCCTATTTACTATGGTCCCCCGTAACACGATAGTAAAAGTATGTTTTTTTTGTTATTTCGAGCGAATGCGAATGGGCTGTTATGGGGGAACGTATTAATAGTATTCAGAACCGAGAAATGGCGTGTAAACATGGTGGAAATGGATGGTTTTTCGGTTCATCTGGGGTTCTGATTTTCATGATATGATTAAACGCCGTACTAAATAGTACCAGTATCATAGTTCGAACCACTTTCGCGTTGCCTGAGGCCGATTGTATTGTGCGCCGACCGAGAGTCCCCTAATAATAAGCATTACGACTCCCCAAATTATCAGCCAACGCACAAGAGTTTACGACGATTACGAGTATCCTGCTGCACGAGTTCCTACGTATGTATGTGTATCGTGAGGCGATAGCTGTACTGCTGTGCGTTATGTATACATGGATGTGGTCATGCCCCCCTGTCCGCCCGCCAGCTCTCGCCTTAACCCTTTTAGAACCGCAGTTCCGTTTTGGGGACAAACCAGTCAAATTTTAAGTAGTTTGTCCCCAAAATGGGACTGCGGTGCTAAAAGGGTTAACCACCAGTCGATCCTGTGTTTCGTTTTTTTTATGGGAAACCCCCCCCAAGGAATTGATGAAAATAACAGGCTGGATGGACTAAACAGCAGTTCTCTACGCATACGTTTTGTAGGTGTGATGCAGCCCCGCCGCCTGCTCGGAGCATTTGCCCCCACGCAGATGTTTCATCCCCACACAGACCCACCCCACTTGCCCTCTTGTACCCCGAATCCTGGAAGCTAGCCACAGCCCGGAAGCGCCCCCCCCTCTGGGATGGTGCTTTCATCATCTGTTGATATTTCGGGGGACCATATTCAATAGGACCTACGGTAAACACAAAAACCTGTATTTCTTCTTTTTTTACTATTACGGGGGACCATAGTTAATAAGACCAAATATTGTTCGTAAAAATGGTTAAATATATAGGTTTTTATGTATACCGTAGGTCCTATTAACTATGGTCCCCCGTAATAACAATATTTGGTCCTGTTTACTATGGTCCCCCGTAATAGTAATATTGCTGTGTACCGCTCTACATGTCCCGGCATGTAAAAACAGTTTTACGGATCAACTTTTTTATGCCAAAAACTGCGG
Organism: Nereocystis luetkeana; assembly: GCA_031213475.1. NCBI lineage: Eukaryota > Phaeophyceae > Laminariales > Laminariaceae > Nereocystis > Nereocystis luetkeana. The sequence goes on along the minus strand of JARUPZ010000012.1, from coordinate 4,915,268 downwards.
TTAGTCCCGTTTGGGGGGACGAACCACTCAAATTCCAAGTATTACGGGGGACCATAGTTAATAGGACCTATGGTATACATAAAAACCTATATATTTAACCATTTTTACTAACAATATTTGGTCCTGTTAACTATGGCCCCCCGTAATAGTTTGTACCCCAAACGGGACTGACTGCAGTTTTTGCCATAAAAGGGTGACGGCTGTCTATATAGACTAAACAGTCCTCGTAATTGCGGTACATTTTGGTATGCCGGACGAACCGGACATCAGATAAGAAAGTTTATGAATAGAAAACGTTGCAAAGTTGAGTATCAACTATTTAATCAATCGAACTCAGAGCTGACGCATTTCATAATTTTATAAAACGCGTGCAGCAGAGGTAGTACCAGGCAGGCATCGAATATCGAATATCGAACATCGCACCTCCGGGCATCGAAACACGATTGAGGAAGACGAACGACAGGAAATGAGAGTGATTTTGGAGTTGACAGGTACCTGGTATGGGACAAGGAGTAAGTGCAAGACACAGACTAGAGAACATACATAGTTAGTGGTAGTCAGTCACAAATAATTTATGGTAGGTAAACATGAGGGGACGTATGTGTTTTTTTGCTGTCCATCGTGGGTTTTGACTATATACTACTATGGGGGACCGTAGTAAATAGGACCAATTAGTGTTGGTAAAAAAAAAAGGAAAATGTACAGATTTTCGTGTGTACCGTAGGTCCTATTTACTATGGCCCCCCGTAATACTGATACCAGTATGCCACCCCCATCATGGGCTGCACTGATGGTCCTGCCTATGTACTCGTAACGTTGTTTGCATGTCGAGTATTGGGGGATGAAAAGCGCGGGCCGTACATATGACGATGATGCAAGCGACGTCACGGGGATCTCTTACGTCGCTCGGCGCGCGCGCGCTCTCTGCTCTCTCTACCTGGAGAGTAACGGTGGAATATTTCTGAAAACCTGCGAATCTGGTACTAGCTGAACTACCCGTTTTCCCTGGCGAATATTCGCTGCCAACAACAACAGCAGCAGGTGTATGTACACAACAATGACTGTTGAAGTTTTTTTTTTTTATCTGACAGCTTCGTGTTTTTATTTTTATTTTTCTTGCACATTTTATGAAGTGTCGCACCTGGTACGTGTGATGGTTCCTTGTCGTTATGAGGCTTTCGTCTCAGGTGGAAATATATGATACCAGGTAGCTTTTATATACGTTCACAAACAACGGAAGGGGTCCGCCTCCTAACTTGTTTTCATTTCCTGTTTCCCGGAGGCATTTTTTTTTTTCGCGCTTGCCCCCCTGCGCCCGTCGCAGCATTTTCCTGGAATATTTACGGGAGGCAGAAAACGGTGGCGATGAAACTACGATTTTGCTGCAATTTCGGTTGCTACGATTGGAACCCCTTAACCACGGAAAACGAAACCCCTTTGATTTCCACGTACTTTTAACTCCCAAACATGGGTTTGTATTATGCTAAAGGCGTTTTGGGTGCAGTTACAAATATGTTAGGTTCTGGGTGCAGTTCTATCGAGGATATATTAATAGTACTGTAGTAGTGCCTGTACAGTGCCGGTATGCGCCAGCTAACCATACCGGCACTGTACCGGAAACGGGCACTACTCCTAACACTGCCACTACTCCCAACACTGCCTCATTGGTTCGTGCCGTCTGTGCCAAGCGATTTCACCGGCACTATAGCGGGCAGCCGACACTACTATAAAGGGACCATTATTGTATAGCCTAACCCCGCCGCCACCATCGCCGCAATCGCCCCTGCCGTCGTCGCCGCCCCTCATGTTCGCCCTCTGCCTCCCTCCCTCGCTCGCTCGCTCGCTCGCTCGCTCGCGCGCGCGCGCGCATTTTCATTGGCGCACGTATCTGGAATGAAACGCCCCCCGCCCCCCCTCTCCAGCGAGACGCGATGGACGTCTCCATGGATGAAAACCTTCGCGCTCTCGCCTACAGTATCGCTCAGCAGAGGGTCAAGGATAGGATCACCGTCGGAGTGGTCGACGCGCTTGAGGAACCGCGGGTGAGGGGAGGGGAGGAGAGGGGAAGGTGGGGGAGGGGAGGGGAGGGGAGGGGAGGGAAGAGAAGAGAAGGGAAGGAAAGGGGAGGGAAGTCGGTATCGATCACGGTAACACAGGCAAGCGGCATCCGTTTGTCCATCTGTAGGGTTTTCGGTTCCTGCAGGCGGAGTGTGGTGAATATCTCCCTTGAGCCCTACACTCGCTCCTGGAGTTGGAATCAAAGAGGCGTGCGAGGTGCGGCGCGCGTGAAAGGTTTGAAGTGTGCACACCGAGCCAAGTGACGAAGAGGAACATCGCATGTTTTTTTTGGTCTTTGCTTGTTGCCGAGCTCAGGAAACGAGGACAGCCATGCATCGCCTTCTCATCCCCGTCCCCCCATGACGACCGTTCAGTGACATGAATGGCATGCTACAGGCACACCTCGTATGATGCAAATGTACCGCACATCCTTCGCTTTTTGGCGCCACTACCCCGCCCCGCCCCGCCCCCCCACGCCCTCCCCACACCCCGATCCCCCCCCCCCCCCCCCCGCCTCGCTGCCCCCGAACTCCTCGAACCCCCCCCCCCCCCCTCTTCTCTGGAAGTGGCCACACCGAAAAACAGAAACTAATTTGACGCTGTCATTCATATGCAAGAAAGTACGCGCAAGGTGTCGAAGTCCGCCTCACAAGCGGTTCTTCGTGGGTTGCAGTTCATCATTCATGCGACTTGCCGAACACCTCACGGCGCTTAGCTCTCGGTGCAGGCAATCAGTGTCTGTCTGGTCATGGGAACAAAGGGACCTGCTCCGTCCCGGCGTTGTAGACATTGTGCGGGTCTGTGGTCATACGACTACGCATGACAATGTGTGTGGCGGTCTCTATGGTCATACGACTACCGCGATGCAGGGCAATTTTTTCACCCCCCCCCCTAGACCCCACCCCTGCCCCATCTCACCCCCTGACCCCCCCCCCCCTCCCTTGCTGTCTCTGGAAGTGGCTATACCGGAAACTAAATTAACTCATTGAAGCTGTCATCCATGTGCAAGTCCGCCTCACAAGCGGTTCTTAGTAGGATGCAGCTCACCCCTCATGCGACTCGCCCTCCACCTCACGGCGCTTCGCGCTTGGTGCGAGCAAGCAATGTATGTCTGGTTGGTGAACACCCGACATGCTCCGTCCCGGCCGGCATTGTAGGGATGCGAGGGTCTATGGTCGTACGACTACGGCCATGCATGAGATCGAGTACATCTCTCGTATCGAGTACACCCCTCCCCCTCCCTCTCCCTCCCTCTCCCCCCCTCTCCCTCCCTCTCCCTCCCAGCTTTCCAAGGACGGCAACCATCGCGGGAGAAGAAGCCGCCCACGGCGGTCGAACGGATCGAGAGTGTCCCCACCGCCATCCCCCCCCTCCAGTTCACGAGCCAACGACCGCCGCCACCCCGACCCTGAGGAACACCGCGGTGACTCCAACGGAGGCGTGTTGGTGATTGGCGGTGGTGGTGGTGGTGGTGGTGGTGGTGGTGGTGTCGCTGCGTCAACAAAGGAACGGGAGGAAGTGCGGTCTGATGCAGCGGAGGGGGGGGTGGGGGCGGGGGTGGAGGCGGGAGCGGGAGCGGGGCGGGAGGAGGCGGAGTTTAACCTGAACGCTGCCCTGGCGAGCGATGACATCGAAGAGGTCAAGAGACAGCTGCGGATTCTGCATGACCTGGTGAGAGGAGGGAGGGAGGGGAGGGTGGAGAGGGTGGAGAAGGTGAAAGGGCGGGGAGGGGGGAGGGGGGAGGGAGGAACGGGGGGTGGAGGAGGTGGACGGGGAGGGGGGCAAGGAGGAGGGGGTGGGGGGGGGGTGAAAGAGTCGCGGTCGATGACTTTGTCGTTGGGAACCCGTGGTGATGCCCCGATGTTTTGGCGAAAGTGTAGCGCCCCGACCGTTCTGCTATGGCTGTTCGGAGGAGGGGCAAGAGGGGGAGGGGGGGGGAGGTGAGGAGGAGAAGGCGTGGTAGATTACCTCGTCGGTAGGAGTCCGTGGCGATGCCCCAATGTTTTCGGGAAAACTTTCAGTGACGCCCCCCTCGAACCTTTCTGCTGGGGGTGTTTTTTTTTCTAATTTGTTGGTTCGTGCAGCAGAGGAGGAGGGGAAGGGGGAGGAGGGGAAAGGACGAGGAGAACAAGGGGGGGGGGGTAGCATGTGTTTTGTGTCCCACAAAACGATTCGATATCGTGTCGCACCTGCTTTTCCCCCACTGTGGCCAACGATTGCCTTGCACTCTGGCGCGCACGTGGTTTGTAGTCACGAGCGTTACTTCTGGTGGTGGTGGTGGTGGTGGTGTTGGTGGTGTTGGTGGTGTAGGTGGGTATGGTGGTGTAGGTGGTGTTGGTGGTGGTCGTTGACGTGGGCAGTGTTGATTCGCGCCGCCGATGGTGCTGCTGTCGCTGCTCCTGTTGATGTTGGTACTGCCACTGTAGTTGTTGCTGTTGATGTTGTTGCTGCTGCTGCTGCTGCCGTTTGTGTTGCTGCTACTGCTGCTGTTGTTGGTGCTGATCGCATCGCTGCTGATGCTGTTGCTCCTTCTGGTGTCCTTCAGTCTAAACAGCAGGAAGCGGCGCTGGACGACCTGTACGCGGAGAGCCTGCGCATGGTCGACAATAGCCACAAGCTGGCCTTGAAGGTCATCGACAAGGTGTGTGTGTCGGCGACAGTTTTATTCTCTCTCGCTCGGCGCGTATGGGTCTTAATAAGGTTTTCCTTTTTTGTATCTACAACCCCACGACATTGCTGTCTCCCGCGAGTCTCCTGTCCCTTTTTCAGACACTCGCAGCCTGCGGGGCAAGAGCGGTAGATGTGAGATATTAGCCGAAACGTACTAAAATCTGATGTCGATGCCCGTCCGCTCGCACACACGCTTGTGCATCCCCCCGCTCCCCCGCCCCCCGCCACGGTACTTCCTGCCCCTCCTGTAGACTACATGCTCACCCCTTGGACCCCTTGGACTAGTGACGAAATATCTCCTCAAGTACGAACGGGATAGGCTTGGTCTTGGTCTGGAGCTTGAGCTGGACACCTCCCCCCCCGTACAAGGAGGAACGGGGTGTGTTTGAAGAGAGGGGGGATGATAAAAATAGACGAACGTGACAGGGAAAAGTTTGGTACTCTAGACAGTAACGAGAAAACGATCGCTATCCTAGGAGATGGATGGTGACCACAGGCGGCGAAACAGGAAGGGGATAAGATCAGCAAAAAATGTGTATGTAATGTACCGGGTATGGAAATAACGTAATGTACGCCCAACTTTTGGGAGGTGTCTCTACTAGGTGTAGAAACGGTACTCCGTCTCGAAAGGGATGCGCGGTCAATGGTCAATGACCACGGCAAGCAACGAGCGAGTGCTACCCCCCCCCCCCACCGCGCCTCACTCCCGCCTCCGCGGCTCTTTTCCCGACGGCGCCCTTATCCAGGGCAAACAGCTGGAGGCCATGAAGGAAGCGTATTCTCTGGCGATCGAGTACGGCGAGGGAGCAAGCGACGCCGCAAGCGTTAGCGAAAGTGTCCCCGCTATTGCTGCTGCCTCCTCCTCCTCCTCCTCCTCCCCTTTCCCGCCCGCCCCGCCCACCACCGCCGCTGCCGCCGCCGCCGCCGCTGCTCCACCTGATGTCGAGCTTACCCTGGAAGAGGTATGCACGGGGAGGACGCCCCCCCCGTTGCCGCGACCGCCGCTGCCTGCTGCGGCGGCGGCAGCGCGGCTGCAGCACTCCCGCCAGGTGTCGGGGATTTACGGGGCGGAAACAAACGATGTGGGAAATTCGGCAGCGGCGGCGGTGGTGGTGGAGGAAAACGAACCGTTGTCGTCGTCGAGTGGCATCCGCGCTAATCAGGTCGGGGGAGAAACATGGCGTGGGGGAGGAGGAGGAGGAGGCGGAGGGGGGTAGCGGGTTTGACTGTCAGAGGAGTCCATGGGTATATCGGCGTTGCTCTTTGAAGTGCAGGTGGGGGGAGGAGGGGTGGGGGGGAGGGAATAGTGGGTTCGTCTGTTAGAGGAGTTCATGGGTATGTCGGCGTAGTTCTTTTTTAACTGCAGATGGAGGGGGGGGGGGAGGGGGGTGAGCGAACAGGAGGGGTTGCGTATTGTGGGGTTGGATGCTGGAGGAGTGCATGGGTTATGTAGGCATTTTCCTTTTAGACCTGTGGACCCGGTGGGAGGTATGATACCGTATATACAAGGAAAAACGCCGCTCCTACTTCTGCGGTGTGCGTTTTCACGCAACACTTTTTTCTGTTTTTTTTTTTTGTGTCGAAAAAACTAAAAATTGTCGCCCCCCCCCCCCCCGTCACCCCGCCCCCTTATCTTACTATACCTGGCACAGTATAGGCCCGCCAATCAGAAGCAACCGGATAAGAAAGCCAGGCTCATGTGTCCCCCAGGACGCTAAGAAATTGGTATGATAAATCGTGCTCAGCAGCGAGCGCTACGCTATATCACTCTTGTCCTGAATGAAATGTAAGGACCGTTTGTATAATAATATTCAATGGAAACGATCCCTTTATTTAGGTACAAAAGTGGTAATTCCTGGCAGTGTATAATTGACTTCGCTCAAGGTTGCTCAAGATTTTGGTGTCACAGTATTTGTTTCACGCCACGTTCGAAGGTTCAACCATCGCTCGGAGTGGGGGCTCGTTGTCGGCGGGCCCAAACAGAAGTAGTCAATACGTTGAAAACATTTCCCCCACGCTGTGTGCGTGTGAGGCGCTGTGTGTGTGGCGTGTGAGAGGGTGGACGGGGTGCGCGGATGCGGTTGAACACGCCGACGCCATGTGTGTCCTGCGTGCGTCACCCAAGAGCGGAAATAAATGTACCCACCGTCCTCCCCCCCCCCCCCCCCCCCCCCCCCCACCCCACCCCACCCCGCCCCGTCTTGAGCCTTATGTCATCCTTTCTTTGTTGTCCGCTCCTCCCCCCCCCCCTCTCCTTTTTGCCTTATCGCACGGTGGTTGCGCGTTTTCCTCCTCTCTTTTCTTGGCTTCGTTTTTTGTCCCTCCGGTTTGTTGCGCGCTCGTACCAGCGTTTTCCACGGCCCACCATGGAAGATGTGCGCCGACCCCAGCAAGGGGCACCGGTAAGACCGCCGAAATGTTCAGTCAACTATTGGAGGTGGTAGGGTAGGGTAGGGAGCGGGAGCGGGGCGGGGGGGGGGGGAGGTATACTTTGTCATGTATTGCCGCAGCTGCACGACCATAGACCCTCGCATCCCTACAATGCCGGGGCGGAGCACGGCGGGTTTTCACGTACCAGGCAGGCATTGCTTGCACTAAGAACGGAGAGGGGTAGGGTGGAGAGGGGGAGGGGAGAGAGGGTGCAGAGGAGGCGCGGGGGGGGGGGGGGGGGGGGAGGGGGGGGGGAAAGGGGTCAAGGGATAGACGTTGCTTGAACCTGAGAAAGACGGCACCGGTGTCTCGTGGCTGACGCGCCTGGTTTGATCACTACACCGTGTTGTATACAGTGTTATTGGTGGCGCGTTGGTTGTCGTCGTGATGCTATATTTGCTGGTATATCACTGTCGGACCATCTCGCGTCTTACCTTTAGGTGTTGTTTTCTGTTCCTTCGTGCCTCCCACCCCACCCCCCACCCCCTCCCCCCCTCATCTTGCGTGCAGGACGGCAGTAGTAGAGACAGAGGGGGCTACGGCCAGGCACGCTTTGCCGGCGGCGGCGGCGGCGGGAGTCCCAGAGTGGGCCGCAACGACAGCAACAGCAGCGCCAATAGCTTCTCGCACCGGTCGAACCGTTTCGAGGGGCAGCCGTACCCTCACCCCGTGACACCCACGACGTCGTCCCACCGCCCACCCGCCGAGACTGATGCCACCGGGGGGTTGAGCCCCAGAGGCGGCCCGCCAGACCACGGCGAAGTTGCCGCCGCCAGCAACGGTGGCGGCTCGGGCACCGACGGAGCCGGGGCGTTCGGCGTTATCATTGCTGCGGCCACCAACGCCGCGGGCTTTGGCAACGGCGACGTCGGTGCCGGCGCTGGTGCCGGCGCTGGCGCCGGCGGTGGAAACGGCCGCAGAGATGAGGGCGAAGTCTCGCCGCTGATTTCCCCGCGGATCTCACCGCGGATCTCCCCGCGCGTTTCCCGCGCAGCAGGCTTCGGCTTCGGCTTCGGCAATGGCGGCGCCGGTGGCGATGGTACTGGTGGTGGTGATCCCGGTAGCGGCGGTACCGGCGGAAACGGCCGCAGCGAGGGGGGTAAAGCCTCGCCGCGAGTGCCTCTGCGGACTTCCCCGCGGGTGTCGCCGCGGGCTGCCCACGCAAGGGCTCCCCCGACCGTTTTCAGTGCCGCCGGCGCTGTCGCCGGTGGGGGCGACGACCGAAACGGCCGCAGCGATGGGGGTGACGTCTCGCCGCTGATTTCCCCGCGGATGTCGCCGCGCATTTCCCCGCGAGTTTCGCCGCGGATTGCCGGCGCGAGAGCTCCCCCGACGGTCTTCGGTGGCGGCGGCGGCGGTGGCGGCGGCGGTGACGCCGCAACTCCTGCGGGAAACCCTTTTCCAAGCCGCGACGCCGGCCGGGGCACGCGAGTGAGGCCGGGGATGCGGGAGGGTGCCAACGGGTGGCAGGCTGGGAGGGGCGACCAGGGCGGTAGTGCTGCGTCGGGAGGAAGTGCTGGAGGGTACGGGGTTGGCGAGGCGCCCCCTCAGGTACGCGAGCGGAGCAGTGTATGCGCGATGTATGCGCCGGCTGTGCTTGTGGCAACCGAATGGTTTACTGTCTCGAAGCCCTCGTGGTCTTTGGTACTGTCGCGCGTTCTTTTTGGTTCTCGGCCTGAGAACAGTAGCAGTATTATATCGGTGGTAGAAGTGGTGGGCAGTAGAAGTACTGGTGGCCAGGGGAGTTTTTTTGTGGCCAGTAGAAGCACTGGTGGGTTGTGCTGGGCCGAGAGGGAGGACAATCCGGGCCCGGTGGTTGCTCTGTTCTCTCCATGGTTATCATACAGACTTTCATTTTATGGTCTGGCATGTTTTGTTTTGCAACCACACAACTTGTATTCCTCGCGGATGTAAAATTCGGTTGTTGTTGTTGTTGTTGTTGCTGCTGTTATTCATTATTTGTTGCTGATTATTGGTGCTGCTCTTTCTTTTGTTGCTGATGTTGTTATTGTTGTTGCTGTTGTTGTTGTTGCTCTTGCTCTTACTATTTGCTGGGGATGCCATTGGGTAGAAATAACGGCATGACATCAAATGACAACACGCAAAAACGAATAAAATCGGTGTGCTTTCGTTCTCCCACCCTGCCCCCACACGCGGCCCGCTTCTCCCCACCATGTCCTCCCCGCCTACACAAACGCAGATGCCCCCCCACGCCGCGGTTGGAGGATTCGCAGCAGCCGCGGCGGAGTTCGGCCGCGCTGACGTAACAGCGGCAGCCACGGCGGCAGCGACAGCGGTAATCGCCGGGAACGGTTCAGCCCCACCCTTGCCCCCCCTGCCCCACCCAGGCCAACCTGCCGTGTCCTATCGTGCAACAAGAAGCCCGACCCACGATGCTCGCGGCGGCGGGGGTGGTTGGTCGGCGGGGGGGGGGGGGGAGGCGCGCGAACCCTTTCGGTGCAGCGGCCAATCCCTTCGGCGCCGCGGGCCGGACTGACGGTTACGGTGGAGGCGGTGGTGGGGGCGGGGGTGGGGGTGGTGTCGAGAGCGGCGCCGAGGAAGGAGGTGTCGCTACCGCGGCGCAAGGTAGTGGCGGCGATGGCAGTGTCGGCGACGGTAGCCCGAGATTCAGCAGCAGTTTCGGCTCGTTCGGCAGCGGGTTCAGCGGCGGCGGCAGCGGCGGCGGCAGCGGCGGCGGGTTTGGCCCTCCCCCGCCGCAAAGTTACCAACAGCAGCAGTCGGTGTCCAGCGTCGGCGAGACGGAGGAGTTCGTCGCTGCAGGAGGCGCAGCGGTCGGTAGCGGGGGTGATACTGTGGGAATGCCTCCCGCCAGGGACGGGGACGGGGGGGGGTCGGTGGGCGCGCCTGGTGGTGTGGAAAGCGTGGGAGAGGGGGCCTACGGAGGGTTTGGTGCCTCGCCGTGGGGGCAGGAGGGAGACAACGGGTACTATGGTGGTGGAGGTGTATGATGAACGCGGGCTTGAGGAGGGGATTCTGACGTGTGATCGATAGAGTTTTTTTTGTTTGAGCGTGAGTTGCAGGTGGCTGGCTCGAAGCCAGGAAGCTTGTGCCTTGAATAATTCGTGTGTGCCATCGCCATCTTACTGGCCGTGCGAGTTGGCGCTGAACGGACGTCCTCCCGAGTTGGAGAAGTGGTTGCAAACCTGGCAGAAACGTTTTTGCGGCTGGTGGCGGGGGACCATTATGCGGGGGGGGCGCGCGAGTTGTGGGTGATCTCTCGACGCAGTGATATAGGCACGTAGGTGGAGGTAAGTTAGCTGGTCTGGAAATTGCGTTTTGAAGAAGGATGACATGGCTTTAGAGCAGTGTCGGCGATGGCTTGTAGTCCCTTACTCCCCGAAAGGAAACGTGTAGGTTGCCTATTTATAGGCTTGTGCTTGGCGATACTTGGAGAAGCTAAATTTTCTCGACGGGGGTGCCTCCCTCCCTCCCTCCCGCCCTCCCAGGCCATACCACGGGCAGATCAGATGTGATACAGAGCTATCCTCTAGCATCGGGGTCACGCATGCAGGCTGAAAAAATTGTCGGCGTTTCTCCGCACACAACGAGTAGACGCGACCGATTATTACCTTTTTTGTACGACACACCGGGTGTGTACGTACACCTGTTGTGATTCTTGTTCAACCCGACACGCTGAACATTTTTTTGGCGTTTTATTTATTTTTTTGTGCTTGTACGCAGCATTGGGGTTGGCGCTCTCTCGGCTGCAAGCAAAAAAACAGGTTTCTGGGACTATGTTTTTTACTGGTTTTCATATTTTCCCAGGAATTTTCCTTGGAGGCACTGCTTGTTGTGGTTTGTCTCACCGGGCAGCGCTCGCGGAGTGTTACCATTGTAGAGCTATGTAGAGAGCTAGAACGGGGTGGAAGCACGGCGGTGCTGTAGTGCATATGGCTCCCTGCGTTAGACCCTGTTACTGTGTGCTTCGGACGCGCGATGGTTGGTTCAACGTTGGTTGCGGCCCCTTTCTTGAGGTGACATGATAGGCGTCGCTTCTTGTTGCTCGTCTCCTTTTAGTGTTCGTGCCCCCCCTCTACCGGCTCTTGCTTTGCTGGGTTTTTTGTACCCCTTTGTACCCACCAGGGCGGTGGGGGAGTTTGGGCTGGTGCGCGCCTAGCCCATCGACGCTCAGGCGATGTGTGTTGCCGCCAGGCTTTTTGAAGCTGTGTCAGATGAGCGGGGCAGTGAGCAACGTCGCATATACAGCAGTAGTGCGTTCCCGTGATTAGTAGTGGTACACGGCAAGATGTTTCGTACCTGGTATGTAGTCGGGATCTCGTGTCGGGATCTCGTGTGCATGCTGTGATTTTGCACGATATCTCGGACGAAATAAAAAAAGCGTGTATCTACACATCTACTTCCCTTTCGTTAACGTTAAAAGTAAAGTCGTCTGTATGGCTGGCGCGGGTTTTTTCCCCCCTTTGCCGCCTGCTTTCTGTCTCTGTACCTGTCTCTCATTGTACTGGCGGGCATGACAGGCTGCGAAATGACACACGTGCAATCAACGCGACCCTCCTCGCGAAAAACGTCCTCGATTGTGTCTAGCGTTGCCGAAAGAGGCTGTACACGACTTCGTAGTGAGGGCCTTTCTTGTCTGAGGGCTTTTATTTTCCAGATTTTCCACTTTTTTGCCCAAGAGAGAAAAAAAAACGACACATCCAGAAGTTGGGAGAGTTAACAAGAGAACAAAATATCAGCAACTATGATTTTCTTCGAAGAATTTGGGGGAAAAAAAATGTTGTTGAAATCTGCAAAATTGAAGAAAAACTGACAACAACAAAAAACACGGAGAAATGGGAAAATTAGGACTAAAAGTCATTTCGATAACAACGGCCTTAACCCTTTTAGAACTGCAGTCTCATTTTGGGGACAGATCACTCATTTTTCAAGTAATTTGTCCCCACAACGGGACTGTGGTCCTAAAACCGTTTTGGCGGAGAAAAAGAAACATGTTGTACCAGGTATACTATAGAAATACATAGCCTTTTTTTTTACTATTAATAGTTTTTGCGGTTGAGTGTGACAGGCTCTGCCCTGTGTCCGCCAGCTGGAACATGTCTGCGTAGCCGCTGGCATAGCAAAACTAAGGGGGGTCCTCGTTAGTTCTATTGATAGCATGGCAAAGAAGAAGCTGCTGCTGCTGCTCCTGCTCCTGCTGGATGTCTGCGCGACCGCATACAGCGTGGGCCCGGCAACAAGAAACACCCAATCTGGGCAAGCCTGAGATTCTAATTGGGGCGCCATCTTCAGACAACCTTGAGCATAGGCTGCTGTATGGGATCTCGTGTAGAATTCACCACTAAGCCGTTTTTCTTGACCCAATTTTCGTAGTAGCGTTCTCCAAAAAGTGAGCATTATGTTCTTATTAGGCACTTTCTTATTGGCGGGCCTGTACTGTATGCTACGAGTATACCGCCCACCCTCTCCACCCTGAAGCATTGCATCCACCGGCCACGACACCCACCACCGGCATAACGCCGAGCATCAACGGCGGGCCGCGGTGTCATGCGCCTAGCGGTATGCTGTGATCGTCTGCGTAGGACGCTGCGGTCGTATGCGCCGTGCCCTCTTTGCCTATCGTCAGCAGGTTTTCGAAGGCGAGCATTGCTTTGTCCCTTCCCGCGCTGCGCGCGCGGCTCATTAGCAGCATGCGTGCGTTTCTGCGACGGGGAGGGGGCACAAGGGGGGGTGCGGGAGGAGGGAGTGTACTCATTTGCAGCTCGCCTTAGTCATTTGACCATTAATCACGTATCCCTTTCGAGAAGGAGCACCGCCCCTATTCCTAAGAGATGACACTTCCAACATTTGGGCGCTCAGTAAGTTTTTCCCCCCATTATCGAATACTATTGATAGTTGCGTTTGTCTCATGTCCTTCCTCCTGTTTTTCCTTTGATGACCACCATCTCCCTGTCGTTTTTTGTGAAAGCGATCGTTTTTTCGCTATTATCTACTGTACTTACTGTAGTGTACTAAGGTTCTCCGTATCACATTCGTCTATTTTCCTCATCTCCTCCGATACATCCGGGGGGGGGGTTGACGGCGGGCACAAGATGCTACTTCAGTTGAACTTTTGGTGCGCTCAACCATTACCACAAGAGGACTCATAGAGGGGTTTGTTTGTTCGTTTGTACGCCGGGACGCCTATCCGTGGCGGCGTCAAGGTCGTGTTTCTTAACGTTATCTGTTTTGTTCCAAAATGCGGACTTAAATATCTCACGACGAGCGAGAGAGAGACTACCCGTACAACACCTAAGCTGAATACCCGTCACATTTACACATACATATGGCAAAAACAGCTTATCGTTTCCGCACGACGAGCCCTACGTGTGACGAAATAATTAGCAAGGGACGAAAAAATGAGGCCGAAGAAACCAGTGATTTGGGACGCAGGAGACAGATACATCATTGTGAGGGTGTGCTTGACCTCGTCTCGGCGAAAGTTGTCGGTAGGGCTCTCAGCGCCAGCACCCGCAACACGCTAGCGGCTCTTGCCGGAAGAGTCTGTCGCGCCTGCGCCGCTTCGAGGAGAATCTCCACCTGGTCGTAATCGTGCAGACACG